>VRYO01002184.1:22327608-22383300 GCA_009812075.1 Sialia sialis
CAGCCAGCAGACCCGATTTGGTGCTAATCAAGCTGCATTTAGCAGAGGAATGGCCTCAGACTGGAGAGAAATTCCCTTTGAATAAAGGAAAATCCTCTGTTGAGGAGCAAACTTGGTGTTTTGTGGCTTTGGGAGGCTTTGGGTGCCTCTGCTCCCTGAAATCTTTTTTGTGTAACTCCTTCTCCTTGGCTAAAACCAACCAGTTTGTCTCCAGGAGCTCAGGCACTTGCTGTCCACCTGTTTCTAGCAGTTGGTTTTGTGTTTTATCTTGTTCAGTTGTTTATTTTGTGGTTTTTTTAACTATGAAAATGTAATTCTAATAAGGATCTTGCTTTTCAGATTTGTATTTACAATTGCCTGAAAAAAGCTTTAAATTCACAGTAACTGTGTGGACAATCCCAACACTTATTTTTAATTCAAAAGAAGACAACTAATCAATAATACATGTTTTCTCTGTTTGTTATTGGGAGGTTGAGAAAACCAGAAGTCTGCTTGTGCATATAAAGTACAGCATCATCATTAAATAAAGAACAGTTTACTCCTTTGGCTTTCTCCTTCATAATACTCATCAGTACCAAAAACAGGGGGAAGAATTTTGTTTTCTTTTGGATAAAATACTTTTGCTTTATGATTAATGGTGATTCAGATTTCAGCTGTGGGATCTTTCACTCCCTTTGAATCAAGATGCTGTTGAAAGTGTCACTCTCTGTTGTAATGATTTTTGTTTCATTTCTGTTTTGTGAGGACGCTAGCTGGGGGAAAAAAAAAACAAAACAAATAACTTTGTTTTCTTGGTTTTAACAACAAATGCCTTAGGAAGTCTGAAACAGCTTTTTAGCTGGGCTGCTAGAAGTGGATATAGATATTTTAAAGAAAAAATTATGCAGGGTGGGCAGCACACAGTGTGTGCTTTTACTGCTCCAAAGGACCTGGGACTGGCTTTACCCAGCAGCCAAACCTCACAGAGCCTGCTGGAATCAAATAATCTCTGAGAACTTTGTCAAAATTAATTTACTGATTCCAAAATTGTGTTGGGACATGAAGTACTGGCAGGCAGGCAGATGGAGAATGTCACTGCTTAATTGGCATTTCCTCTGGAAACAGAACTTAAAATAACACGAGGCTGTGAGTATTTATTGGATCAGCCCAGACCTGTGGCTGGTGCAGCGTGCAAGGGGGACTGCAAGGATGAAATGCACTGCAGCAATATTTCTCCATAATCCCTCCTAATTTCAGAAACTTTAGGCTTCAGGATTTACTGAGTTCGAGGTTTTGCATTTGTATTTAATAGTCCCCAATGGAAAACCCAGAGAAGGAAAAAGCAGGTGAGCCCTGACAAGGTTTTAGCATCCACACAGCTGTGCTGAAGTCTTAAATAAAATACTTTATTTAAAGGTGTGTGAAGAATCAAATAGTCCAGTTACCTCGAACAAGACTGCCTGTCTGTTTTGAACTTTATTTGAAAATTCCACATTAAGACCAGATTTTAGGAAGTTGTGAATGCTGGGAGACTTTTACTAAAAGAAGATTTTGTAGAGCATTCTTATTGTAGTGGGTAATTTATGCTAAAAAGCTTGCAATGCTGGAGGTTCTTTTTCTCTTTATTTCAAGTTTATGATTTAATTCGGATGCTTTAACTAAACCCATTTCCCTGCAGGAGCAGGGTTTTGAACCTGGCTCAATCTGGAGTGCTGGTGCTGGCCAGGGGAGGCTTTTCCTGTGTCAATGTGCTCAGGTCCAGGGAGGGCACTTTTAAAATTATGTTTCACAAAGTGAATCCACACCAGAGGAGAAAATTAAAAAGTGTGATGCTCAAAAGCCATACCCTGAGGTACTTGGTTTTATGTCTGTATGAGCTTTAAAAGAAAACAGCAAGCCAGAAATCACCTGCTTGTGTTTGTGTGCTAAAAGAAATTTAAATTCACATCTGCAATGCAACAATGGTCAACGTGGGGGGAAAAAAGATTTTCAGCCCTCTGATTTTTATTGAGCATCCCTCAGGAAAATGAACATTCCAAATCCCCTGGTTGGGATGCTGGTCATTTGTTCCATTAAAATGCTGGAACCAGCACAGCCCAGGCAGGCCTGCTCCTTTTCACCTCTTTTTGGCTTTTTTTTGGGCAGGTATTGAGGAATCCTGGAATGACTGAGACCCTTCATGCAGTGATTTAACAGGGAGTGGGTTTGGGGGAGGAATGGAGCAATGGAGATAAAATCTTGGTGAGCAGAAGTCTGAAAGTTTTGATTCTTCTCTACCTCTATTGATACCAGAAAGATTCTATTCATAAGTTTTTTATTAATGTAAAAGGAAAAAAAAAGATAAAAGAAAAGAAAAGAAAAGAAAAGAAAAGAAAAGAAAAGAAAAGAAAAGAAAAGAAAAGAGAAAAAGAATAAAAGAAAAGTAAAAGAAAAAAGCAAAATTCTAGTGCCTGCAATTTTTAGGAATAGCCTTTTTCATTTTCATTACAAGTTTCATTTAGAAGACAAGCACTGTGAAGGCTTCAGATTTTAATTAAATCATGTCCATTTTCACCAATTTGTCTTAAGTACAAGGGAAATATGAACTGAGATTAGTGTTGCATGAAGAGAGAAATCCATCTCGAGTTGCTGAGCTTTCTAGGAGTTAAATTTTCCCTCCCATAAATCTGGCTCTTCCTGCTAAAGTTAATTATTCACTTGTCCTCGGTGCTCAGATGCTATGGAGGGGACATGATGGACTGCAGTTACTTCATGTGCATGGGCACAGCCAAAAAATGTACATTTAAAAATTCTCAGGCCACTTATAATTCATTGTAACATTGCCAAAGCATGAGAGATGCTTTCAGAGTCCAAAAAAAAGGGCAGCTCAGTACTCCAAGGAGGGTACAGCAAGTTATCCACGTGAAGGGCAGAGATTTTTCAAAAATTCTGTTGGAAATGTTCCAGGCTCTCTGGGATGTGGGAGAACCAAGGTCTCCCCACAGCTGGATTTTCCTTTACACAGAAATAAAAACCTTCCTCTCTGAGAAAAACTTTTCTTCTGATGAAGAAGGCTTTTCTTTTCTATATATTTTTTTTTATGACATGCAGATGATGACTTTTAAAAAATCAAGGTTCATATGTAAGCACTATTAAATGTCCCTGATAAAATTAATATTTCTTCTTATTAGCCAGGGATTGAAGTCAGCCTTGCAAAAAGGGGCAGCCAGGTTATGGAAGAGTCTCCTTAGCCTGGCAAAGTCTTTTCCTGGGTAATGCACATGAAATGAATCCTGGAAATGCCAAGGAACCAGTGGATGTGCTGCTCTTCAGATGAAATTTTTATGCTGAAGATTGCAGCTTTTAGCTGCTGTGTCCAGGGCTGCAGATTTGGCAGCAGGCAGAGCTGGGTGGTGGCAGAGCATAATAGACAAATTTTCATTATCAAAGTTCTCCTCAAGGTAAATGCTGCAATAATGGTCTCACTATCTCCATACCTCACCAAATGGCTGCATGAATCTGATTTCCTGACTGGCAGCGTGATCAAGTACCAGAAAAGGGAGCTGGGGCCAAGTGAAATTGATACTTAACAACTCTCTGAACTTTTCCAGAGGTGCTCATGGCCCTTGAGTCCAGTGGAAAACCAGACCCAAGTGATGGAGAGCTGCAAACACCAGGGAAGGACTGGGACTGCTTGTGGGAATGTGAAATGTAAATCCTGAAAGCAGCGAGGAGGAAAAAAAAAAAAAGAAAAAAAAAAAAGAAAAAAAAAAAGATGACTTAATGTTGTATTTTAAGATCAAAAATATCTTAAGAGTGAATTTCAGCAAATAATAAAACTGATTCCAGAGGGGAAATGATGAAAGCCTCATCTCGTTATAAGTGAGCTAAAGAGGCCAATGCACTCTGATAAGAATCCCTGCATCCTCTCTTGACAGACAGGTTAGTGACACGATAGCTCTTTGATGTCTTCCATTTTTCTGATTCCAGAAATATATTCATAAAGTGAAATCTGTTTCCATTAGAAACAGTAAATTTGGTAGGGGGGGAGACTGGTATAACATCAAGTAGCAAGAGAAGAGAATATCCAAGAGGACAAACTGAAATCTGTGGTTTTGTATGTGCTATTTATGCTTTGGTGAGCTCATTAAATTATTGCAGCGTTTCAGAATTCTTCACCCTTTCTGAATGTTGATTTCTTTAATGTGTTAACTCCTTCCTTTTCTTTGCCCTGCTGCAATCCCAGTGTGCTTTCATTCTGTCCTCAGAACAATCTGGCAGGGAATTTTGAGGTGCTGAACACCTTCAGGACCTTTAAAAAGAAACGCTGCTCACAAATTTCCTTTTTTTTACAATAATCAGGGTGGAGGTAAATCTGTGCAGCTTCTTTAAACACCTGTGGACTTCCTGGTCACTGGAATTCATAGGGTGTTGATCTTCAGCTGATGGAGATTCTTTGGAGAAATTTTTAGAGAAATTTATGAGCTAACGTGGCTCTGGAAACACTGATTAAAGATGCTGCTCCTGCAAAGAATTCCTGCACCAATATTTATTTATTTATTTATTTATTTATTTATTTTTTAGTGCACCAACACTCATTTATTTCTTGGTGACTGGCTCAGCAGGTGACAGTGAGGGCCTGGCTGGGACTGAGGAGTTTCTCTGAAGTTTCTCTTGGTGCAGCCCTGGGATGGTTCGGAGGAGTTTCTTGCACATCCCAGTTCCAGGCAGCCTGGTTCTCCTGCCCTGCTTACCCTGAGAATTGTCACTGCAGAGGGGACAGGGTGGCTGTTATTAGAGACAGGGAGGTGAAACCAAGACAAGAAGACAGATTAGAGACAAGGAGTGAAATCATCACACTCGAGCAGGATTGACAGTGCAACACAGTCTGAGATATCCTAAAGCTCATTTATCTGGCTCGTTATCTCTGGGGTAATTTTCTTTTTCCTCGAGAAGGCTGGGATTGTGTTTGCCAGCACTGAGGTTCAATCACAAAGGTGTAGGGGTTTCTTTCTTGCCATGGCTGAGGCACCCTGAGGTGATATTGCTGTTTCCATGAATTATTTGTACATTATTTGAATTTGAAGCTCTCTACTCTCACTTGACCTTGTATTAACAAAGAACTTTATAAAATCAAAGCTACAACAACTTTTGTATTCCCAAATAGACCAGAAGTCCTCAGTCATGTTAGGGTTGCTAAAGGTCTGAGCAGGGTTTATTTAAATCAACTTTCCACACTGCAAGGCTTCTCCATTCCTTCCCAGCATGGATTTGTGGCAATAGGCAAAGGCTGGGCATAAATTATGATCAAAACCTGATATGTGAAATGCAGCCTCTGCTTGTACTGGATGTACAAAGTGTTGAATTCTTTTTTAATGAAAAAAATTTGTCAGTGTCTCTGGAATATGAGACAGATCATCTTGAATTTTGGTGGTAACTTTTATCCTTCCTTTCCTTCCTTTCACCTGCACAGGAGAAATAAAGAAATCATTAAGGCTTTGGGGATGAGTAATTTTAATTACCAAAAATACCACTAAAAAAGGCATCACAGTGTTTCTTGCTTTAGAGTAGAGGAAGAATATTTTAGGTAAATTATTAATACAAAATATTTTTGTTTGTGGTTTACAAAGAAATAGTATCAGGATTTGCATCTTTGTTCTTTCCTTTTTAGCATGCTCAAAGTCAAGTGAAATTTAGAGAAATGATCAAATTAAGCCTTGATTTTTATTTTATTATTTCCTCCAGCTTTGTTGTTTAAAAATAATTTAGGTTATAAAATCAGCTAACATGAAAATAAAATTTATGAAATTCCATTTTTTTTCCCCTTTGGGACAGTAACATTTCTGAGGAACTTCAATTCTGTAACTTTTGCTTATGTGCTATCCTATATGTGTTTTTTCATCCCTTCAGTGGTTGGTAGCTGCTTTAGTGATTATATTGCTATTAGCAACAGAGTGTTTTTAAGTAGTGCAAAATCAAATATTTAAGCTGTTGTCAATCTGTAAAGGGAGGATTTTAAGCAGGGATCCCTTTGAAATGGAAGCTTGTAACTTGCCAGGGCTTTGTGCATCAGGAGACTCTGGCATGACTTAAATCCTCTGAAATAAATGAAGGTAGCCACTCCTAATTCCAAATAATCTCATTGCACAGTCAGTCCATGCCCAGGGGTCTTGAGCTGCACCCCTGGGTGTCAATAAAGCCTAGGGACAGCTCTGTGCACAAAAGCTCTGTCCTCCTGCTGCATTTCCAGAGAGGGGCAGAAAACCAGTCAGAAAATCAGTGTACAGCAATTTCACGACGATAAGGCACATCCCTTTGACTAAAATTTTGATTGAAACCCAGAAGTGCGCCTTATAATCCAGTGCGCCTTATATATGGACAAAGTTCGGAAATTTGTCAACCTGGAAGTGTGAGCAACAAGAGCCTAGAGAGCCGCGGCAGTCGGTGCCAGGGGCGGGCGGGAGTGCCGGGGCCCACAGCACGGGGAGGGTGCCTGGGGCTGCGTTTAAAGGCTGCGCCGATCCGTGAAAAATGTTTGCAAATTGAGCAGCTGCCAGTAAACCCCACCATGGTGCCATTCCGTTACTAATTCGTTACTTTGTTGTGTTCGGATCCTCGCTGCAAAAAAAAGTGCGCCTTATAGTCCAGTGCGTCTTAGAGTTGCGAAATTAGTTGTGAAATTACTGTAACTCTGAGCTCTTACAACATGGGTCAGCTGGAGCTCAAACAGATTTCTCACTTTTTGGGAGTAGACTGCTCACTCCCTCAGCCCCAATTTTAATTCAAAGCTCTTAAATTTCAATTATCCCTCGTGTGCTGCTGTCCATGCTAACCCACCGAAGAGGGGAAATTCAGAGCAAGCAGAGCCCCCAGCCCAGGTGAGCTGGGTGATGCTCACCTGCATTTCCTGCACAGGGAACAGGACAGGTGGGACAGCAGAACTGGGGGGCTCAGTGCCAGCAGGAAAACACCTGGGTGGGCAGGAGGGAGCAACAAGAACAACATCACCACTCCCAGCTGCTGTCCTGCTTGGGGTTTGGGGATTTTTTGGTTGTTATTATGGGTTTTGGTTTTTTTTGTTGTTGTTGTTTTGTTGTTGTTTTGTTGTTTTTGTTGTTTTTGTTTTTTGTTTGTTTGTTGTTTGGTTGTTTTTTTTTTTATTTTTTAAAATCTTGTTTTGGAGAGATCAGCAGAGAAGTCACCACTTCTTCAGGACTCACAGGAGTGTTACAGACATCTGCAAAAATCATTTGTATTTCCTTGCCCTGCCCTGACTGCAGAGAGCTGCTCTGAGCTCCCCCAGGGGCTCTGCAATCTTTTATAAATTGCTTGGCTAAAAGAAAGGTTCTCTATTCATGTACTGCTGCTGCCTCGGGCTGCTCTATTAAAACATCTTGTTCACTGGATCTCATTGCCATTCCTTAATTTTTATTAATAAATAAGCAGAGCTGTGCTGTTATTTGCATACTTCTCCCTTCAGTTTGAGAATGGCGGGGGGCAAATGAAAATGTGTGTACGGTGTGAAGAGTGAAGAAAAGGAGGCAATACAGAGATGCTAAATATTGGTAATAATTGATGTAGGAAAGGAAATTTAAAGCACCACTAATTTCAATGCCTGAAATTGCATCTTGGGTTGGAAAGGATTTTAAAAACCATTTTGTTCCAGACCCCTGCCGTGGCAGGGACACCTCCCACTGTCCTAGAGAGCTCCAAGCCCCCACTGGCCTTGGGCATTGCGGGGATCAGGGGCAGCCCCAGCTGTTCTCAAGTGTTACAAAAGCAGTAAAATTCTGCTTTTGACTGTCAGTAGGAGTGGATGGGTTTTTTGCTTCTGCCATAAATGGCTTTTAAGCCTTTCTCAATGACAGTGGGCAGGTGTCTCGTTGAATTGTATTTCCATCACTGGTTACTCCTTCTTTCCACAGTGCTGTTTTAGCCCCACTATTCAAGATTGCGGTTTAATTTGTGAGCTCTCTAACTACAGGCTGTGTGGAGAGTGCATTTGCAGAGCAGCATGTGATGGACTGATAATAAAAGAACCTTGGATCTAGATAAAAAATAAAAAATAAATAAAAAATCTGTTGGAGCTCTCAAAAGGAAGAGGTTAATAGGTTCCAAGGAAGGAGTGAGCTGGGGAGTGTTGTCATTCATCTGAGCCCAGGTTTGATTTCTTTGATCAGGCTGAGTAATGACTGCAGGCACTTGCCCTGTCCATATCATAATTTGCAATAAAATGAAATGCTGAGCACTTTCTGCATTAGCTGAGGAATAATAATTGACCATTTGCTTGCAGATTCATGGCCTGGTGCTTATTTCAGAGAAGTAAATAAATAGAAGATTTGATTTTATTTTCAGAGTTCAGGTATATGTAAAATGAAGTATCAGCTTGCACAAACTCCTTCAGCTTCATCTGAAACTCTGAAGGATTCCTGTCAGCTGTTTGGAGCTGTGGAAAAGGAGGAAGCATCCTGTAGTCATCCTGAAAAATGATCAAATATCGTTTTTACATATCCCTGAAAAAACCTGACTTGAGGAGCGAGCTGTTTTTCAAGGAAGCAGAACATTCCTTGCCTCTCCTCGAGAGTTGGGAGAATTTATTTCAGATGAGGAATTAGGTGCTGAGCTTTTAATATCTAATTTTCATAAACATGTCACTGAACATGTCCATAAAAATCCCCAAGCAACTGTTACCACTTCATCTTCTACTTGGGGAAAAAAATTCCTGTCACTCTGTCTCAGAGATAATAACTTGTTTGCTTTGGAGTTTTGTTTTTAGTATGGTTAGCAAAACAGTTTGGAGTGGCACACATTGGTGTTTCACTGACACCAATGGAGTTCAGAAATCCCTGAAAAGGGGAGATTAGGGATGAAATGAGAGAAAATCCTGAATTTCTCAGCTTATTTCTCTTAATGCTGCTGGGTGTGTGTCAGTGACTGAGAGCCTTCCTTTAGGTCTGGTGTTAATCAGAACGTGGAGTAAATGGATTCAAAGTGAATTACTCATAGGAAAGCAAAATCTCCAAACATTATAAGAAATGCATATTCACTATTTGCAGAAAAAACATTTCTTGCTTGGTTTTTATTTCTAATCTCCACATCACTAATTTAAAAATACGAAGCAACTGCACGACACACAGTGCAAGATCCAGGTTTGCTGCTTGGACAGGATATCAGAGCATTGCCCACATTTACAGGTGCTTCAATTTGTGTTTGATGATACCCACAGTATTGCTGGCTGCTGCACATTTTATTTTTGTCAGGACAGGAGGAATAAATAGCACAAACGTTAGGTTTACTGACGATTCCCTTCTTGCATTCTGCAAAAAGATGAGGTTGCTTTGCAGAAAAGCTGTCTGTACATTTTTTAAATGCTCAAGTCAGGTTGTGTCTGTCCTAGCACAATGAATTTTCATTTTAGAGTTCCAGTCTGCTCTAGCACAGGGCAGGAATGGAACAAGTGGTGGAAGGAAAATGCTCACAGAGATGATGGGCATGATCCCTTGACAGGGAAGAGGTGATGGAGAAATTTTTGTTCCTCTTCATTCAGGAAATTTTTTAACCAGCCATTCAACTTTTCTTCTTAATTAGAAATATAGAAATAATTAGAATACAGAAATAATTTCTTCTGTGATTTTTGTGTGCATGGCTTATTGTTTCCCCTGTGGCCTGAGCAAAGGAAGCTGCAGGACAGATCATGGTAAGGAAACTTCTTATGCTAAAGAACCTTCCCTGCATTTCGCACACAGATTAACACCCATCCTTCCCCTGAATTAAGGTCAGTTTCTGTTAAGCTGTTTTGGGCAGTTCTTCAAGCAGCTGCTATAGATATCTTGCTTGTAAACTTAAGAGGGTGCCAAAAATAATATTTCTAAGCATTGTAACCTGTATCATATGGAATTAGACCCACTAAAGTAAAAGTTAAGCATCTCCTAAGATAGTTCTGGGGTGTCAGCAGCAAGCTGCTGCAGCAAGATTTGGAGTGCCCAAGCAAGATCAGGATTCAAACTCTGCATTCAGTGAATTCACCTTGGCAGCTGAGCAGGACTCAGTTCCCTCCCTGAACGAGGTGACTGAGCAGCAATTACAGGAGCCACCACAACATTTAAATTCCGATTTTCATCAGAGGACTGAGGGAATTGCCAGCAAACAATCATCCCACAACCCAAGCACAACTTGAGCCACATCAATCCTGCTCGGGATGAAATGGAGGGAGCTTTGTCAAGCTGCATTTTGCTGTTTTGAAGCTATTAGATTCTGTCACAGCTATGGGAAATTCTAATAAATAGTAATATTAGAATACATGTGGTCTCTCTTTAAATCATAAATCAAACTGCTGTTTTTTTCTTTATTGTGTCTCTGCTTAAGCAAAATATTTTAGCCTCTGTTATGAATCTGAATGGGAGAAATAAACAGTCAGCTTTCAGGCTTCCAATATTAATATAGATTGTCTCCCAATTTATTTATCCTGCTGTTGTGCTACTGAAAATGTGGTTTTTTTGAATTGCATATTGCATTCTGTCATTGTGGGAACGGAGCTGGATTTGTCATGTGGTGAATCTGGATTTTCAGCAGAGAGTTCCAGCCCAGTTCAGGCCAGTGGAACTGACAGCTCTGGCCCTGCTGCATAAATCCTGGCACAGCTCAGCTTGACTTTGCTCTGCTGACAGCTCTGAGCACCTCTGCCTTTCAGCTGATGAGCCAGACTCAGAGCCAAGTTACACAAAAAGACAAATAAAATGGGTTTGCTTCTTTTTATGATGTGTTGGAGAGGTGCAGGGGCAATTTTAGAATCGGGAAAACACACAGAGTGTGCTGCAGGAGACAGAAAATATTAAAAATGTGTTGAGGGGTGAACACTTCAATGGGATGGTTGGTGGTGGGGCATAAGGAGTGGGGAAAATCTGGTTTAACTTGGAAGAAAAGCTGGCTGGAAAAGGAAAAGAGTGAAGTGGAGGCCAGGCTGATGTGCAGAGGATCAAAACTGTCCCAGGTTGAGTAAAAACAGCACCTTTTAATACACTTTGAATAAAACCAGAAAAGTTCCCTTTGCTGAGGACCTCTGCCAAGAGAGGGAGGAGAAAACTTCCCAGGTTGGATATTTGGGAGCTTTTGGAGCTCTCATTTTAATTTCTGGATCTGTGCAGATTTCCTCTGAATGTCTTTTCTGCCCAGGGCTTCATTTCTCACAATTCAAAGAGGATGATAAGAACACCTGGAAAACAAAGATCCTGGGACAGCAGAGTTTGTACTGTGAGGGGCTCACCCTGTGCAGAGGTCTGGCTGGAAAAAGAAATTTCACGATTATAAGCTGCACCTTTTTCATTGAAGAATCCAGCCTACACCAGCAGTGCGGCTAATCATCAGGTGCGGCTTATTTATGGACAAATCCCAGTGAAATGCCAACCTGGTAGTGAGAGACGGCCGGGGAGGGCACCTGGGGCTGCCTTTAAAGGCTTGGCTGGTCTATGAAAACTGTTTGCAACTTGAGCACCTGACACCAAACCCCGCGCTGGCGCCATTCTGTTACTTACTTTGTCGCACATGGATCCTCTCTTTAAAAAAAGAAAAAAAAAAAAAAAAGGAAAAAAAAAAAGGCGGCTTATATTCGGGTGCGGCTTATATATGGACAAATCCTGTGGTCTGCCCGGATGTGCGGCTTATAATCAGGTGTGGTTTATAATTGTGAAATTACTGTAATCACTGTCTGCTCTGCAGTGTAGTTTTATTTCATTTCTTCTCTAACAGACTCAGTGAAAGGGGCACCACCTGACCAATTTCACCAAGAGGAGAGAAAGATCAGCCCCTGGGATCTGATCAGTGTCCTTCTGCTAGGAGAGAATCAAGCCAAAATTTATTCAAAGTTATTTTCCATCACCACCTCAAAAGTTGTGGACAAAGCAAAAAGAATGCAGTTGCTTTTCTGCAAAATTCTGCAAAAATCTTGCAGTTGCAGAAAGACTTTTCTCAAGGAAAAGTTGGAGATGGGTAGAGGGGGGAGGAAGGGGGAACATTCAGGAAAATCAGCCAGCCTAAAGAAATGGGAATAGGGAGAGGCCACAGGAGTCAGATCTCACTGAAAATGCTGGTAAAAGCTGTAGGAGATTCTCAGTGTTCTGTGTGGTTTGGGTTGTTTTTTTATCTTTCTGAGCAAATTGTCATTTAGGGTGCTCACATATCCTTGCTCTTTGGTGTTACAGTATTCTCAGGCAGGTAGAACCTGAAAAGCAATTCTGTGCAACCTGGAGGAGAGTCCCGACTTCAGCTCTGCCCTGGTTAAACACAGAGAGAATTTTCTGTGCTCAGTGGGTGTGAGTCTGGATTTAAGTGGGTGCAGAATTCTGGTCATTTGCCTTGTCACTAGAATTGAGATTTCTTGGCTTTGCTCCTGGCCTCCTTCAGTTTCCTCACCTCATTCTGCTTGATAACCTGCCTCAACAATAATCTTTAGAAGTCTTCACGGAAAGTTTTTGTGTTTTCAGGGCTTTAGGTGAAAGTTATTGGATGCTGCACTTTGCAGTTGAGTCCCTTCAGCAGAAACACTTCAGAATTCACAGCTACCATCCTTGTCCTTATCTTCCCACTCACAAACTTTTTTCTTTCTTTTTTGCCTCTTTGTAGTTTATTTTATTTTATTTTCCCTTCTTTCTCAGTTGAAACACGCCTATTTCAATGCAGCATTTCTAATAAACAACAGGTGCTGTGGGTGTTTCCAGGCACATCCAGGAATGCACAGCATCCACTGCTGGCCTGCAGAGCTATTTTTGCGATTTTTGCCTTGGCTCACACACTGAATTCTGGCAAACTTTGCTCTGTTAAGTGCAAGTGGGATTTTACTCATTGTGCAGTCTCCAAATAAATACATGTGCATGTCCAAATATATTGTTAAATTCTTCAGAGGGAAAGAGCTTAGATTGGGAGACTTGCCATTTTTCTCTAATTAGGAAAGAAACAGAACAAACTGGGACCTGCATAATTAAAACCCTTATTTATCCAAAAGAAATTTTTTTAAAAATAAGCTGTGATTAATGCACATGCCCTTTGGAGTTCAGTGTAGGTGTGGAGCTTTGTTTCCCTCAGCTCTAGAACATGAAGGTGCCAGTGCAAGGTGATAAAAACTGATCTGCCACCAATGGCATTGCTGCCCAGGATTTTTCCTTCCAGCTGATACAGCCTCAGCCTTTGCTAAATGCTGCAAGAATTTTAGGACTCAGGGTTTCTTGTGGTGTAAGTTGAGAGGAGCAGCTTTGGTTTCAATATTTTCTGTCGTGACAATTGGTGGCTCAAGGCACTGGGTATGGGCTGGTTAAATGCCGGAAAAATGGAGTTTATAAAGTGGATTTTCCTGCCTCTTTCCCTGCAAACTGCTGAGCACGTTGGAATATTTTGTCCATGATCATTGTCAGAAATTAGGGTTTCCACTGGTGAGCTCAGGGATTCTTTCTGAAATTTGAAATAGCCAGAAGATGTGAATGTGGTTGGAGCTGCCTGCTGGAGTTGCTCTGTATTCTCCTCCCACTTTGTATTTTCTTTATTTCTCTTACACCACACTACAAATGGCCACATTCTAATCCATTGCACACCTCACATGTTTCACAAGCGCTGTGTTTATTAATGTTTACATTGCTGAGCTCTTTGGTGCTCCCGTTATGTTGGAGGTTTGATGTTTCTCTTGTTTTCCCCTCTCTTTCCCCCCAGCTTCCCAGTCTGTGCCAGCAGTTCCTTAATGTGATGATTCAAACTGGTTATATTTTCAAATGTGACTTTTCCTGCTTTTGTTTTCTTCATGAATAAAAGAAATTCTCATTACATCCTTCTTGTGGTGTGTGTGTGTCTGTGTGTGTGTCTCTATAAAAGAAATGGTCTTTGAAATGTGAGTGGAACAATTTCTTCACAACTGATTTGACTTGTAAATTTATGGACGTCTCATCAGAAATTCTAAGAACTTTCCTTGGGCCTGGCATCTTGCAGGTGATCTCTTTAGATGGCAGAGTGAAGTATTTGAGGAGCTGTTGCACTTTCAGTGCTCAGGAAGAATTAGTGCAAGAGGGAATGAAGAGCACATCCTTGGAATAAATTCCTGTTTCCATTGAAAGGATTCTTTAAGGGTCTAGAGGGTCAGAAAAATGGAAGGCGCCGTTTTGAACTGGCATATTTCAAACGCTACATAGGACCAACAAAGAAAAACTACTGACAATTTGCCCATGTCCTCGTGGATTAAACAGGATTTTTTTAACCTTGTTTACCAGGTAACTTCCCTGTACTTGGGATGATGTGGCTTGTACAAAGTTCTAGAACCTCAATTCAACCTTCCCAGCAAGTGTGCTGTTTGTCCTTGGAATTAATGGCAAATAATTAGTATTGAGTTTCCAAGAAAGGGAAAGGAAAAGGGAAAGGGGAATAAAAAGGGAGAAGGAGGAGAAGGAGAAGGAGAAGGAGAAGGAGAAGGAGAAGGAGAAGGAGAAGGAGAAGGAGAAGGAGAAGGAGAAGGAGAAGGAGAAGGAGAAGGAGAAGAAGTTTGGTGTCAGTGCCATTTTTCACTCCTGCAGTCCCAGCCCTCAGGCTGACTGTGAGCCTGATGTTCCATTTGCAGCTACTCCAGGTCACCAACTCTCCTTTATTTTCTCTTGCCATGTCTTTTTTTTTTTGAAGATTACCTTGAGGTTTAGTTCAGCTGTAGGGCAGGCCTGACTTAGCAGACTTTCAATGAAATCATTGTTTAACAGGGAAAAAAATAATAATAAAAAAACAGATGTGGCTGGTCTTGTGCAAAATTTGGATAACTCTGCCTGTTCAGGAGCTCATGGTTTGCACTCTGTGCATGCAGCACGCCTGGGGAGTGCTTGGAACATTGGTAATTCTCCTAAGGCTTGATCCAAAGCTAATTGAGGTCAGTGTACAATCTCCTGTTACCTTGATTGAAGCTTGGATCGATTTTTAGTGTTGCCAAATTTATGAAGCGCTGCATGAATTTTGAGCAGTTTCTCAATGCTGAGTTAAAGCAGATTAGGGTTGTGAATGTATCTTTTGAAAAACATATGCAAATGTTATATATAGACATGGGCTTGTTCTGAAAGCATGAAAGCATGCAGAAATGTCTGTGTTCTCTTGTTACCTTTGGATATTTTCTTCTTTCAGAGCTGATTCTACACATCTCAGAGCTTTTGTTGGTTTGTGCCTCAGTATTTAGTGTATAATCCATACAAGACTTGGGTTTCATATTAGTTTACTCAGTTTGCTACTGATCAGCAGATAACTTATGCTGGAATTTTTTTATTACTTTTGACAGAGCTGTCTATCACCCAGAAATTTTGTTGCTGCTGCTAATAAAAGCACACAGCTCTTCTTTCTTTGACACAATCCTCCTTGGGTCAATTCCTCTTTATTTTGTACCCTGACATCTTCGATATTTCCTGAGCCTTTGAGACCCTTCACTGCATCCCAGAGGATAAAACTGGGGAGCAAAATGATAATTTTCTGCGAGATACCACTGCAGACCTCATCCACGTGGCATAAAACCTTGATCAAAATATGGCTGTGTGCCCAAATATGCAGAAATGTTTCTAGAATTGTCAAATGCTTTGCTCTGTCTTGGCCACTGCTTTTTGCTGTGCCTTGGTGTCTCTCTGCTCTCATTTTGCAGTGTCCCACGTCTCATTGTTTGTTTACTGCAGAATGTGTTTGGAGCTGATTTGGCACATCTTTAATTTACAGCAGGGATGTGCTTAAGGGTAGGCTGTAATGCAAACTTTCTGTATGTTGACAAAATTAAAGGAAAATAATCGTTTTGAACATATTGCATCTGCTGCTGTTTTATGGGTGTGTTATAACAATTTTATGCAGCTCCATTTAACATGCAGCTAAAACTGAGAACACAGTTTATTAATCTAGCAGGTTGAACTTTAAAGGGATTTTTGTTCTGCCACAGAAAAGGCATTGTAAACAAGAACTTAAGGCAGTAAAATAATAAAATTAAACAAGGTAATAATAAATTATCCCTATTCAGGAGGAACAAGTTCGCTGTTCCCTTTTAGAGGAAAAAAATGAAGACAAGAATGGCAAACTTAAACCTGCTGTGAAGACTAAGAGGAACACATTAATATTTGCAGTTTTATGAGGAGCAGGTTTGGTTCTCTTCCTTGGCTCATTTTCCTGTTTGAGTACAGCTGTCCATACTTGTAACATGAGGCATTTAATCAGCTGCAGATTATTCAGTGCAGTATTAAAAATGAGGCTGCTTTAAGAGGAATGCATTGATGATCTGCACTGGAGGAAAGCTCTGCTCCAACCAGTGTCTGACAGGTTTTTCTCACCTGTCTGCTGCTTTTTGGTGCTGGACCCAGACAGAGATCAGAACTGGGGAAGGTTCCAGGGAGCTGCAGCTCACACAGTTTATTTTGGTGACCCTGTGCTCAACAGGTCCAAGGTTTGGGTCCTTCCCAAGCCCAGCTTGTCTAGGAAGAGATTTTGAAATGTAATTTCTGTTATGGAAGCACTTACAGCCATCTCATGTGGCAAATGCTTATTTACTCAGCAATGGGATGAACACTTGAGTGAGAGACTGATTCAAATGGCAGGAACTGAAATGAAATGTGTGTCAGCTCAGAGCAGCTCTGAGATGCAAGGAAGGGATGGCAGGGAGGAAATGGACCCCAGGGCAGCTTGGAGAAGAGGGATGGAGAATTACTGCCTGGCCTAATTACAAATTGTGGAGAATTACCCCCTGGAACTCACAGGAAGAGAACAGGAGTGAAAAGAAAGGAAGCCTAACCCTAAAATCTGTGTGTGGATTCTGTGAGTGGCACCGGAATGAGAGGGGATGTGCCAGAGGTCAAGCTCAGCAGTCGGATTTAGATAAAGGAAGGATATATAGATATTCGAGATTTTATATTAGAGATATTATTAGAGATATTATTGATATAGATATTGTAGATATGATAGGTATTTTTATATATAATAGATATTATAGATATAAATATTATATATATTATAGATATTGTAGATATAGATATTATAGATATAGATATTATAGATATTATAGGTATTTATTATAGATACCATAGGTATTATAGATGTAGATATTCTAGATAAGTATTCATTATTGATAGTATAGATATTTTATAGATATTGTAAGTATTCATTATAGACAGTATAGCTATTATACCTATTGTATTTATTGTAGATATTATAGATATCTGAGCACCACTTGTTCTAATGAGCAGGGCCCAAGCCATGAAGTTATGTTGCAGGCAGGAGCAGAAATGACAGCAGCAGAAATTCCATGGATGCTCCTCCTGCCTGAGCTGTGACAGGAGACAAAAGGCAGCATTGCAGGTGTGTGGGTCTATCCCAGTCCGAACCTCCAAATAATTCCTAGATTTAATTTCCATTCTCAATTCTTCATTGAAGGATTGGTTAGTACCTTGAAGAATTGTTTAGACACCTTGGACCATAACTTGTGCCTTAGGTTTCTCCATGTATAGTTCATCTAAAACATTTTACCATGGAAAAGAGTAAAGTCTTCAATGGGCAGAGTCTCTAAAAGCCAACCCTGAGCAGTATCTCATCTGCCTTTAATCTGTGAATTTAGACTTCACTTTTGCCTTTGTCCTTCACTCCCTATCTCTGTTCTGAAGATCCAACAGAAATACTAATACTCCCTGGCAGCATAAGCAGGTCACGACTGAAATGAGCTCTGAATATTGTTCCCAAGGGAACCAAGAACTGTGTCACACTTGCTTAATTTCTACATACATATATTCAGAAATTTTGGAAGTGAGGGTATACATTGAAAGTTAGATTCTTAATGTAACCAAATATGATGAAATATTTTATTATGTGGCAGCACAGCTTGAAGGGGAAAATCATATTTTTTTTTCTTCCCATGACTTATTTACAGATGGGGAGGCAGAACTAAGAAAGCTATGAAAATGTAATACTATTAAAATCTAAATATTCAATACTGGATGAAAATAAGAACGGACTATAAACTTTTCTTTTGAGTGCAGGCTGGCTGGTTTCTGAAATGTGATTGCAGGTTCTAGAGAAAAAAGCCTGTAGAAATGAATTTTCCAGTCTGTAACAATAAAAGGGGCCTGTAAAGGCTGTGATCCTTATGTTAAGTGGATGCTAATGAGAAATGTTTAATGGTGGGATTTCAAGAATGGGTCTGCAGTGTGCCATCCACCCAAAAAGGAAGAAGCATCAGGCTGCAAAAACAAAGCCATGCATGCAGCTGACCAGGGCAACAGAAAGGTTTTTGTGATAAATTTGGCTGCACTGGAGCTGTGCAGGATGAGATGAGCACAGGAGGGGACACACGGGAGCTGTGCAGGATGAGTAGTGGAGCAGGAGGGGACACACGGGAGCTGTGCAGAGATGAGCACAGGAGGGGACACACGGGAGCTATGCAGAGAGGAGCAGTGCACAGGAGGGGACACTGGAGCTCTGATGCTCTGATGCTCTGACATGCTCTGATGCAAAAAGGAATCCGTGTTTCTTCCAGCTGTGTACAGAGGTGATGTATCCTGCTGCAAACAGAAGTCAGTGGTTCTTCTTCCAGCTGTGCACAGAGGTGACATGCTCTGATGCAAAAATGGATCAGTGGCTCTTCCAGCTGTGCACAGAGGTGATGTGTCCTGCTGCAAACAGAAATCAGTGTTTCTTCCAGCTGTGCACAGAGGTGATGTGTCCTGCTGCAAAAAGGGATCAGTTGTTCTTCCAGCTGTGCACAGAGGTGTCCTGATGCTGTTCATGCCACTCCTGAGCAGAATCTGTGTAAACCTCTGCAAACTGTGCCTCTCACACTCAGTGAGGAGCAGCATTCTGCTCACTTTGCGGTTTATTTCCATCAAGGCAAAATCTTCCTTCAGTCCCAGAATGCTTTCTGAGCTAGATCACACTGGCAGCAGCACAGAGTGATCCATTAACAGCAGCCTGCTCGTCCAGGCCCAGGTGCATGTGGTTTCTTAGGTTACAGTGGAAAAGGAGATGTTTCCTGCTGCTCTGGGTAAAATTTCTTGAAGTATATTTACACAGTTTGAAACAGAGGGAAAGCAAGTGCTTATCTTGCTAAAACTGGGGCAGTTGAAGGATTTGTGATGTGCATTTAGCACACATGAACATTATTGTGGTGGGGAAGGTGCTGGGCAGCAGCACGAGCCCCTCAGGAGAGGCTATGGAAGGAAGAATGGAGCAATCACTGCTGCCCAAAATGGAAATATTAACAGAGATACCCGAGTCCAATTTATCCTGCTGCCTACCCACTTTGTGACTGCCTGCATGGCTCTTTCCTCTTTGCACTGCTTGGAGAAGCCTCTTGTTCCACCTGCCAAATTTGTACCCTGGAGTAGAGACCATGTGAAAGACATTTCCTCTTACACCAAATTTATTGTATTATATTCTCAGATTTAGTGGGTTTTACTAGATAATTTCTATGGTTTTTTTATTTTGAGTGGTTTCTTGGGGTTCTTTGAGGGGTGGTCAGTGAGTTTTGGGTTTTTTTATTCTGGGTTTTTTTGTCAGAATATGAAAAATCTGTTCCTGGATTGTTAAGCAAATATTTTATCTAATGGTTTCCAGAAGTATTTGAACTTTGCAAGATGTATTCACTGCCCTTTTTAAAGATGCTCAGCAAGCTTTTGCAGAACATAAAGGAAAGGAAAATGCTCATGTATGCCCTTATCTTGCTCTTATTGAGCATGTCATCTTTCACAGGGGTAGCCCTTAACTATGAAAGAATTATGGGAATATGCTCAGAGCTGTGGAGATCACTGATTTATGTTGTTTTATTCCTATTAAAAATACCTATTCAAACACCTGAGTATTAATGCACACTGAATTCAACATAATTAATGCTGTTGCAAAAAAAAAAAAAATCTTAGCTTTTGTCTTTACTGCTCCTAAAAATGATGTTTGTAATCCCTGTTCTGGTTTTCAGCCATGAATAAACACGTATCAATATTTATTTGACTACTGCCTGTGCCCATGAAGAGGTTTTGAAAGGAATATTGTTAACTCAGACAGCAGATCCACACTGTCCCTCTTTTGAGATTCTCTACATATTCTCTTATCTTCTGATGGATTGTACCGGGGATTCTTTCCAAATGGGTCGTTGTTTTCCTTTTTAGAGGAGTTCTAAACTGCAGATTTAGATGGCTTTTTGGCCTTTTTTTTTTTTCTTCTTATTTTTTTGAGCTCTCAGGTTGAATTTTCTACTGCCAGTTGGGGAGATCTGTGAGACTGTCCAGAGTTATTAGGGGTTGAATCAATATCATAAACTGCAAGTTTGATTTTTCACCGAGTGACAATGAAGGCATTCAATAAAACTATTTCTCAATATCACATCCTGTGAACTTCCAGCTTCCCTCTTCAGGCCAAGATGCAGAAATGTTGTTATTGAACAGAACCAATTACAAATATACACAATGTTCTGCATTGCACAGAGAAGGGGAGCTGGCGTGGGAGGGAAAAATTCTCTCTTAGTCTTTAACTCAAGTAGCTGAAAGTCTCTCATGAAACACAATGAAATTAATTCTGCTGGCAACCAAAAGTGAAGTGCTAATACGCAGGAAAGCACACAGATGTCAGAACTGAACTTTCTTGCTCTCAGTTCTGCATCTCAGAAATAGTTTGTAAGTAATGGATTGTGTTGGTGGGAGAGAAGGATTTGCCTGCCTCGTGCTGCAAGGATTGTGCTGCAGAGATTTTACAGCTGAAATGGGATTCTCTGAGTTGAAAGAGCAGAGGGGACAGTGGCTAATAGGATGTGAATACACCTGGAAGAACAGAAGAGGATGAACAAATAGAGAAATCAAAAATATTGGGTGGATGGTACCAGGTAAGAAAGAGAGAGAAGAAGGAGTGGAAGTAAAAATGAAAATGGAAATAATAATCTTGGTTAAACTGAGTGAAAACTTGGAGTTTTTTAGTTTGCAGCAGATGGAAGAGGCTGAGGCTCAGAGAAACATGGCACTGTCAGATTAGAGACATGTCACCCACCTGGATCTGCTGACACTTCAGGTGAGGCATTTCCTGAGAAGCATCCAGTTCAACATCAACAGCCACAAGCAGCACGTGTGACACAGGAATTTAGGCAGAAGGAAGGCCTGGAATGCTCTCTGAGGGATGGTCCAGCCCTGCCACTGCTGAGGGCAGCACTAAAATCTGCCCTGAGCTTCTCCGTGGCTGCTTGGTGACCCTGAGCGCTGTGGCAGAGTTTGGGATTGAAATTACAGCTATGCAGAGTTTGGGATTGCAATTTCGGCTGTGACAGAGATTGGGATTGCAATTACACCTGTGACAGAGTTTGGGATTGCAGTTACAGCTGTGCAGAGTTTTGGATTGCAGTTACAGCTGTGGAGAGTTTGGGATTGCAATTACACCTGTGACAGAGTTTGGGATTGCAGTTACAGCTGTGGAGATTTTGGGATTGCAGTTACAGCTGTGGAGAGTTTGGGATTGCAATTACACCTGTGACAGAGTTTGGGATTGCAGTTACAGCTGTGCAGAGTTTGGGATTGCAGTTACAGCTGTGGAGATTTTGGAATTGCAGTTACAGCTGTGGAGCTGTTCTCACTGCCTCATTCCCATCCTGCCTGCTGCACACACCTGAGGCTGACCCAGAACCTGCTCCATGCAAACACACCCATGGAAAATATTCACTGGAATAACATGGAACAGTGCTAAATAGTGACACTCGCTGTTTTGTCTGCACAGAAATGAAAGCTGAAAATATTTTGTTGAGTATTGAGAGCTGGTACTAGATGAGCTCTTTTATTGGTTAAAACTGAACACATGAGAAATGTTTTCTTCTCACACCTTTCGTTGATCTGGCTCTGTGTTTTTGCAGAAAACACTGAGCATCAGAGAAGCAAGATGCCTGCTAAAATCACATTATAAATTCTCATCATATTTCTTCTTTGCTTTTTATTGCTTCCTTACTTGGCTTGGCATTTTCATATGAATCAAGTACAGTACCAACACCAAGTTGTTCTCACACAGGTTTACAGAGTAAAAAAAAAAGTAATTTGATAAAAATGCTGGAAAGGTGAAAGAAAATATTGGAAGTCAAGCTACAGATAGAATGGATTTTGCATTTTTTCCTGCCCTGTCTTGTTTTTATTCAGAAAATTTTTATTTAATATTTGTTTAGTCAGTGTTGTTAATAGATCCAATAGCTGCTAATCCAGTGCAGGGCTCCTGATGTGTGAGTTCAGCTCTCTTTCTGTGCTAAGGTAAAATGAAGAAAATTGCCGTGTGCCTACTGATTTTCTTTAAGTGGTGGTGGGATTATTTTTATTTTTTTCATTCTTTCCAGCCCTGATTCTGACTCAGATCACAAGACTGTCATCAACTGTTCTGTCCTTGAGAGCAAATCATACATGGAGAATAAATATTAAAGAGCTCATAGTTACTCCCATGCAAGTTTAGTTAGACTGCATCAGCTTAATTTGGCAAGGCTGTCTCAGGGAGAATCTGCTGTGAATTTGTGCATTTTTCCCATTTCTCTGGTGTTTCAGTCCTGTCTTCAGTTCCCTCAGCCAGTTCTGTTACAAATAACCAGAGTTACAGAGAAACCAGGGTTACCTGATGGACCAGCATCCTGTGGGCCTGCAGAACAGAATTATAAAGATTTTACATTTGCATACAAAGTAAGGGTTTGATGCAGCTCTGGTGAGGATTTTTAGAAGAGCCCAGGGGATAACAATGTGAATAATCCAAAGCAGTAATTGAAATGTCATTTGTTTGGAATACATGGTTCAACTTCTCCTCATCCTTGGATGGGGAAGGTTTTATTTTTGTGTAGGTTGTTGTCATTGTGTGGGGCTCCTTTGTTTGGGTTTTTGTGTGTGTGGAAGCAACGTGAATAAGTTTGTGCAGAAGATGCAGCAGGTTCAGCACTACCTGTCAGTTTGTTCTGAAATGAATGTGGGCTACAGAATTTGCTTTGTGCTGGATGCTGTCAAGAGTTCAGAGTTTGAAACTGGTTCAATTGCTAATTGATGATGCATAAAATTGTACTATAAAACACCATACGAATCTCCTTGCAAACATTCAATTAGGATAAAGTGTTTTTCAGAGCTCTGCTTGTAATGAATCTTCTGTGGATCTTCTTGAATCTTAACAGATCTGAATATGCATCATCTCAATTGATAACATTTTCTAGGAAGTCACAGGGTGCTTTGTCATGGGGCTCCTTCAGGAGGTGCTGGGGTGATTGGGCATCCACCAAGGAGAGGAGAGAATCCCTGTGTGACCCTGAGGTGTCCCCATGACAGCACAGCGTTAAAATGTCTCTAAAATCATGGAATTGTATTCAGCAGATTCAGGGGTGGAAAGAAAGGTTGGGCCTGGTAGGGCTGGAAAAGGAACCAGGCCTGGGAACGAATCTTGAGCTTTGTCTTTATTGGATCATGTGAAACTGCACCTGAGTAATCATCATGTGATAAATAATGTGATTGTCAAATGTAATCATTGTTTAAAAATTGAATATATTATTGTTTAATTGTAATAAGAATCATGAGAAGTGATGTAATGGTAACAAGAATCATGAGAAAGGATGTTTGGGGAGCTGATGGAAATCACAAGAATCCATGCTGGGATAAGATCAATGTGTACAATAGGACAATATGGGTTAACAATTATTATATAGTTACATAATGAAAAGAATATAAAAACCTGTCCCTGTGGAGTCAGATTTGGGTTTGTACCCCTGATTCCAGAGCTCCTCAATAAAAGCCCCTGCAATAACTCACCCTGTGATTGTTTCTAGCTAACTCTGGAACCCCAAGAGTTCCCAGCCACTCTGGCCATTGCAGATTTATTCAGAGCAAGGTGAACCAAGCACCAGCTCTGCATTCAGACCTTCCTGCTGCTCCAAAATTCTAATTCTGCAGGGTTGTGCTCATCCCTGACCTCTCCAGACTCCATCACATCCAGAACGTTCCACAGCATTTTCTCTTAAAACATTTCCGTACATTGCAAGAGAATAAGCAAACTCCAGAGTTGTTTCAGTGTCAAGTATAAACAGAGAAGTTTTTAATTGAGTTTTGTTTGGTTTGGAAGTTTTGATTTGGTTTTTGCTCTTAATTTAATTTTGCAGCGTGCTGAGGGATTCTAAACAGTTTTAGTTTAAATTTGCCAGTTTTTGCTGTCCTTAGTAGGCAATGGTTTAACTAGTGGGGAAAGTTTGCCAAAACCAGGAGCAGGGATGGTTTAACTGAGACAATTAATTGTGTGCAGTAAAATGTTGAAAATGTTCAAGAAACTTGCACAATCTTAGAAAGAAACATTCATTTAAAAGCTCTGTTTGAAATGTGCCTGGCATAGAAATTCGGTTTTTTTCACCAACACCAGGAGTATCTCTGAAACCAAATCCATTCTGAAAGATCTCACATGCATGACCCTGGAGGTTGTGATCCATTCAGGTTTTATGGATAAATTGTTATTGCAATCCTGGAAGGACTTCTACAACAAAGCCCAACATCCAGGGTTTAAAAAAGAAGAAAAGCCCCTGCTTTGAGGCCCTGCAGAACTGCTTGGATGGGGAGCAAAAGATGAGTTTCTTTTTGAGCAGAGCTTTTATTGACTCTTCAAGATGAGAGAAGTAGAAAAAGAACATACCACTGGAGAGCTCCTGAATATGTGTCTGTAGAAAACAGAAGGGTTCTGTAATGAAAGGTGACTTTTCTCAAATTTGGCCATTTCAGTGTTGCTCTGGCATTAGACATCCACAAACTGTGCCGAGTGGCAGGCACAGCTAACAACTTATTTAATCAAAATCCAGAATTCTCCTGATGCAGTTGGAATATGAATGTCTGCCCAAAAAGAAGAAAAAGGATTCAATTGTCTCTTCCTGTTCAATACATAACTTGCAAATCAGTATGGAAGGAGAGAAGGAATATTAATTTTCCTGCTTGATCTTTTCTACTTTATTGGAATATCTTGTTTAACTTCCAGAAATAGCAAGTGTCTTGGAGAATAAAATACTCCTTCTGTTAGCATAGGGCTCATGACAACCTGCTAACCCTGGAAATTGAAGATCTGTTCTCCAACAGTTGTAAGTGGCAACAGAAGAATATTTCTATTCTGCTTTTTGTCATATGCCAAACACCTCTGAAAGAAAGGGGTATTTCAGTCTTTAGAGCTAAAACTCTCTCATTTAAATTTCTATTGGAACTTCTGACAAAGGTTCTAGAATTTATATTTTATCTCTGTGCAGGCTTTTTGATTTTTATTTTTTTTTTGTGCAGATTTATCAATTGATTGATTGATTGATTGATTTGGGGGTGTGAGTGTGCTTTGTTTGTTTTTCCCCACAGTGAATTAATTGCAGAGGTGTTGCCTGGATGCCTGCTCTGGCACAATTAAACAGCTCAGAATTTCCTGAAGAATCTCCAAGGTGATCTCCCAGTTGTGGATCACTCTTGTCCTGCTCGCCCTCCTTCCCCAGCTGTGTCCTCCTCACACTTTTCTTGTCTCTCCAGCAAGAACTCGCTGGTTATTGATCAGATGTTCGGGCTTTAGTCTTAATTTTTCTGTCATTGTCACTGTTTCAGTCCTTCCACTGCCTGTGCTGCCTGAGGAAATCGATTGGGGGGATTTTTTCCTGTGCATTTATTTAACAGCATTAGGTTTGTATGTTCCCATTGCTTTGAATCCCATCAGTCTTTATCATTCTGAGCTATAATTTTATTAGCATCGTGCTTATTAACTTCCTTTTTGGCTCTGTTTTTCCCTGTCTTTTCTTTCTCTAGCTTCCTCCCCTCATTTTACTACTGCACACGATTTGGTCTTTTTCAAAGTTTGTCATTTCTGAGGTGACTCTTCTTGTCCTGCCTTCTTCTGCCTCTTTTTGATGTCCTGACATTGCCATTGTTGCTGCTGCCTCGCAGTTTACATTTTGACAGGTTTTTTTTTTCAGTCCTTTGCATGTGGATCAGCTCACGAGCATTCACAAATCAGCAGCAGGGAGACACACACCTCCAGAGCCCAGGAAAATATGTCAGCTGCAACATTAGCAATATGTTTAATCAGCGCTGCAGCCAGGGCTCATCTCAGGAGCAGAAAATGAAGGTCTGCAAGTGAGCAGCAAATCCTGCAATGCAGAATGCTCCTGGGGAACACAAAACATTGAAATTACGGGCACCAAAGTGGATTTAAGGAATGGGCTGGATGGAAACTGCTGGGAAATTCAATGTCCATAAAAAGGGGGCTCAGAATGCTCCATGAACTCTGTCTGGGCAGCACATTCTGGTGTCCATGTGCTCTCATTCTGGTTTCCATGAGCTCTCTGTCCATTCTGAGGAGCACAGTTTGGTTTCCACGTGCTCTCTGTCCATTCTGGAGTGCACATTCTGGTTTCCATGTGCTCTCTGTCCATTCTGGGCAGCACATTCTGGTTTCCATGAGCTCTCTGTCCATTCTCAGCAGCACATTCTGGTTTCCACGTGCTCTCTGTCCATTCTGGAGTGCACATTCTGGTTTCCATGTGCTCTCTGTCCATTCTCAGCAGCACATTCTGGTGTCCATGCGCTCTCTGTCCATTCTCAGCAGCACATTCTGGTGTCCATGTGCTCTCTCTCCATTCTGAGGAGCACAGTTTGGTTTCCACGTGCTCTCTGTCCATTCTGGAGTGCACATTCTGGTTTCCATGTGCTCTCTGTCCACTCTGGGCAGCCCATTCTGGTGTCCATGTGCTCTGTCCATTCTGGGCAGCACATTCTGGTTTCCATGTGCTCTCTGTCCATTCTCTGCAGTGAATTGGCCACTCCTGAGTGAAGTGAGCTTGCTGAAAGAGGGGGAACAGTGCTGAATGTGAAATTCACTCTGCTTTTGGCACAAATGGTCACAAACTGGTGATAGGGGTGGTGCACTGAGACTGTCCCAAGGCTGGAAGAGCTGCCATGCCATGGATGTCACGGGCAATCAGTGTGAGCACTGGGACACAAATGGTTCCTGGTGATCTAATTCGCATGTGAGCACACATTTCCATAAACCAATGGACTGGGGAAAAGCAAAAACAAAACCCAGAGCTAATGCTGGGAACCATTTGCTAATTAAAGATCCAGCTCAGGCTGCTCCACTGTCTGCTCCATGGCTGTGACCTAATTTGTTCCTGAAAGAAAGACAAACAACTTCCTTCAGGGAGTTGTTTTCTTAGTGACAAAGGATCCAGAATTATATGTGTTCTTCAAAAAACTGAGACAACCAGCAGCTCTGGAATATTTTTATCTGGTTTGTGTTGACCCATCTGTTATCTCCAGGAATTTTATTGGCACACAGATCAATGCAAATTCCCAAACAGATATAGAAAATAAATCAAATACACACAAAGGTTTGCTGCAGATTTGGGGGAATAGTTCAGCAAACAGGTCTTGGAAGTTTCAGTGTCACAATTTGGCTTCTTTCCAGTGCCAGGAGCACTTCCATTACAAGTTAATTTGGAGGCTTAGCTGCTGAAATAACATCATCACACTGGGCTTGGGAATTTTCCTCTTTTTATTAGATGTTACTGATTTTTCAGAAAGCAAACAGCCTGTCCCGTGGATTTATTGTACTTTGTGCTCTCCAAAACAGGGATTTCTTTGCAGAGCACTTTCATTTCTGCTCCTGCTGAGTCAGCAGCACCTCAGCCTCTCTGGGCTGATGGAATGACAGCTGAATTTTTGCTGGCTACAGGTGTTTATTTTTATTTTACCCTAACGCATATGAAACCCTGCTAGCAATTCAAGGTAATTAACAGATTTCAATACAAACACTAATGCAAACATTTGTATGCAGCAATTAGAGCTTCTTCCCATTCTCCCCTAATAAACAAAAATGTTCCTGTAGCTCCCATTTGTACTTCCTGACTTGTTTAACCCGAGAGGTGTCACTGGTAATAGTTTAAGAAATACTACTCTGATAAATTTGTTTTGAATTTAGGCTAAGAATTCAGTTTTCTTCCTGTGAGCTGGCGTTGTTTTGGCTGCAAGTCCCTGCTCCTGTGGCCTGCACAGCTCTGGGAAATCTGTCAAAGTTTCTTTCATTGCTCCTCTTGGTTGGATAACAAGGCCCTCTCTGCATTTTGCCTGCAAACTTTGGTCATTTTTTTCTTGAAACAAATGGCAAATAATCTCACAATCATCAGCATCTACAAAAATCTTGATGTGAATTTTTTACCATCATATGAAAGAATGAAAGTAAAAGTAAACATGAGCAGCAGAAAGAAATTCATCACAGAAAATCAGGCATCAGTTACTATGGAAAAGTATTTCAAGGACCATTTCTGAACACTAAAACTGTTTGGATTTTTTCCTTAAATATCTAAGGAAGATTTATGGTAGTTCATTCTGGAGTGGCTGATATAAAGGGCAGTGAATTCAGGTTTTCTGTCCTCTCCAATTACATCTTTGGTACAATTTTAATAATCATTTAATGCAAAACAAGGAGATCTATCCATGCTGAATGTAAGCCAAATGGCACAAATTCTCTATTTTTTTAATATAAAAATACATAATATATATTTTTATATTTTTTTAATATACAGCAATTTCACAATTATAATCTGCACCTTATTATAAGCTGCACATCCAGGAAACCGGGCAGACCACGGGATTTGTCCATATATAAGCCGCACCCGAATATAAGCCACATCTTTTTTTTTTATTTATTTTTTTTTAAGCGAGGATCCATGTGCGATAAAGTAACGAGTTAGTAACAGAATGGCACCAGCGTGGGGTTTGGTGTCAGGTGCTCAAGTTGCAAACAGTTTTCATAGACCAGCCAAGCCTTTAAAGGCAGCCCCAGGTGCCCTCCCCGGCCGGCTCTCACTTCCGGGTTGGCATTTCGCTGGGATTTGTCCATAAATAAGCTGTACCTGATGATTAGCCGCACTGCTGGGGTAGGCTGGATTCTTCAATGAAAAAGGGGCGGCTTATAATTGTGAAATTACTGTAATTGCCTGAATTCAGGTAGTTCAGGTGCTGCTGAACTCCTTTAGATTCAATCTGAGTGCACCAACCATCCTGGCAGGCTGCTTAGCTGAGTCTGAAAGCTCCTTTCACACAACTTTCAATTTTTCAATTTCTTTATATTCTCTCTTAATAACCCTCTGAGAAGAGGATTTTGAGAACACTAGAGATGGTTGGTTTGTTCCTGCTCCTTTGTAGTGGCTCCATTAGCCAGATCTTGACATGCTTGCTTACAGTTTTTAATATTCATTTCACTGGCGACCCAGGCTGCTAAGATGTGAAAATGCAGTTTCATTAAACTGAAGTGTGCATGACTGGGAGGCAAGTTCCATTGATGGTTAAGTGAATTTGCAAATGGGAAGAGCTATAAGCTTAATGCAGACAGATAATAATGCAAAGAGAAAGGGTGAGAGGGTAAGAGAAGGAAGGACAGAGATCAGATTGAGGGAAAAAAAACAAAAAACCAAGATATTCTAATTTCAATGCAAGATGTTCTTCAGGATAGATGTTCTTTAGGATGGATGTTCTTTAGGATGGATGTTCTTTAGGATAGTTCAGAATCTGTTGTTTAACTGAGCTGAGGCAGAACTGCACTAGAAGGGCTTTAAAGGTCCCTTCTGAGCCAAATCACCCCACGATTCTAAGAAAAGTACTTTCTGTAGGGGTTAAACAAGGCTGGCATTTCTGTTCCATGCTGAATCTGCTGCTTTTATTTGGTATTTGTATTGTTTATTTGTATTTACTTTGTGCCAGGGCTGTCTCCTGCCGTGGAGGATTTCCTCAGCGAGCATCACCCAGCTGTGAGCAGGAGCAATTCCAGGAGTCACCAAGGGCATCCCAAACTGCATTGCACCCTAAGAAAAGTACAACAATTTAATTTGCTTAGCTTCAAACTTGACAAGAAAACTAGAAATAGTGCAGTCCTCTATTTAAAATATTAGCTTAGCAAAACACCTGGGTGCAAAAGCAAGCAGAATTTAGTCATTCAAAAAGCATTTAACAGCTCTAATTGGGAAGCAGTATCAAAATGGATTTTTTAAACTTGTGAGCCAGTGTTTATCACCAAGAGCAGAGGAGACAGTCAGGGCATTGATTCTGCCCCATTTAGCTGTGCCAGGATAATGACAGTTCGATGTTCTAATAAAAAAGTTGGAAAATAAAATGCGAGTGATTCCGAGAGCTGTAAGCATTTAAAATTGTTCCTAATGATGGAGCTGCAGCTTCTGTTACTGGAATAGCTCTGGCTGATTTATATTGGTTTCTACTCAGATGGTTGTCTGGTTACAAATGATGTTTTCATCTACACAGAATTAAGGGGTTAGAAATAACTTTTCAAATTAGCCTAATTAAATGTTTATTAATTTTTTAATAACTATTACAACAGCTTGGGTTTTGCCTGAGGTTTTTGAGCAAAACGTGCCTCACCCTTGTAAAAAGGTGGAAACTGAGGGAAGGAAAGGTTAAAGAATTTGTTTAAAGTTATTGAGCACAGATATTTAATTTGCTGGCCCGTGCTTTATTTTAGCACACAGCTATAACCCAATCCTGTGATGATATTTCATTCATTCATTCATTCATTAATATTTCATTCAGCTGGAGATGGACTACAGTTTCAGAGGAAAAAAAGTTCATATTTTATTTTTGGGGGGAAGTTCACACCCATTAACAGCTTCTCTTCCTGCTGTCACTTTAAACCAGGTGAAAAAAAACCTGGATTGTTACACAGGAGGCTGAATTTCTCCTTGTGATATTAGATTTTCTCCAGATCTTTTTTATCTCATATTTAATTCTCTTTGCTTTTATCCAATATTGGAGAAGTCAATGGTCTCACTGACTTTTCAAACCAACAGCTAGGTCTTTTTTCTTTATAATTTGTTGAGCACTTGGCATTATATGGAAGTGGGAGAAAAACTGCTCCTTCCTTCTTCCATGTAAAATGTGCAGAAAGACCAAACAAAGGTAGAGATCAATCTATTGATCTTTTTTCCATTTCAGACCAGGAAGCAATTAAATTTGGGCGCTCAGAGTTCATTTGAATATTTTATTGGTGTCTTGACAATTTATTTGTGTCCTGGATGAGGCAGCAGACTGTGAATTGAGCCCAGGCTGGCTCTGGGGATTTCTCATGACTTTATTCTGGATTTCCTTGTTTTAATGCTCCTATCTCTGTCCTTGTAGTGGGGATTAGGAGTTGAAATAGCATTTATTTTACACTCTGAAAAAAAAAAAAAGAAAAAAAAATATAAAAACTTTCATTTTTTTGGTAGTTTCCCTAGCTGCTTTTTATTTTTCCCCCTTCTTCTTTTTCCGGGAGACTTTGATTCTGTCACAGACTCTGAGCTCCGATATGCTTAGAAACATCATTTTGTTCCTTGGTTAATTGCTTTCTCATGCTTTTTAAACTTTTAATTTCCATCATTCTTTAATCTGCTGTCACTTTGCACATTGTCCCCTCTCCAAGTTATTTTGCCTTAAAAGACACATACTCTGGGACTGGTGGGCCTCACTAGGACAGGCAATTATTGCCTGGATGTGGTGCTGGTTGCTGACTAATTTCATGACTATAAGCTGCACAGGACTATAAGGTGCACTTTTTTTTTGCAGCAAGGATCCGTGCACAAGAAAGTAACAAATTAGTAACGGAATGGCGCCATCGCAGGGTTTACTGGCAGCTGCTCAATTTGCAAACATTTTTCACGGATCGGCGCAGCCTTTAAACTCAGTCCCAGGCGCCCTCCCCGTGCCGCGGGCCCCGGCACTCCCACCCGCCCCCAGCTCTCGTGGCTCACACTTCCAGGTTGGCAAATTTCCGAACTTTGTCCATATATAAGGCGCACCGGATTATAAGGCGCACTTCTGGGTTTCAATCAAAATTTTAGTCAAAAGGGTGCACCTTATAGTCGTGAAATTGCTGTCATTCAGGGCTGGGCTCAGAAGCTGTGAAAACTCTGCCTTAAAAAAAAATGGACTCAAAAATCAACAGCTTGAGTTTTTGGGAAGCTGAGAACATTTACCTTCCCAGAGAAAAGGGCTTCTGGATTTGAACAAACCAAACAAGCAAATAAACAAGCTCACCTCTAAAAAACAAATCAAGAAAATGTTATAAGTGCATGACATATTGTTGGCTTTTTGCAACTATTAAGATAAAAACGATATGTATAATGTTAAAACAGCTTTTCTGTATAAAGATATTTTTTTCCTTTCCTTTTCTTCTAATAACAAAAGTTAAATATAAGTTTTTTTTTTAAAATAATATGCTTAAACTACCCACTTAGTTAAAATAACAGCCCGTAAACATGTAATAAAAACCCTACAACTGACACAGCAATTATCAACACTCACCAACTACAAAAAACCAAAACCGACACCCAAATTAAAAAATAATAAAAAAAGTTAAAACCACGAACCAAAAAACACACATACTATAAAAAAACAACCCCAAAAAATAACCATACTAAACAATTCCCAAAAAAAGTTTAACTATACCTAAAAAAACATAAATATACAAATTATTATCAGATTGCTCTAGAATATGTTCACAAACCCTTAAAATAGGGAAAATTCTCTACCAGGGAGGCTAATCTCTCTGGCTAGGGCTTCACACAAAAGCAAGACATTTTATACAAAACTTTTTATACAAAAATTTTTCATACATAAATAAGAATATATTCTTGATATGTACCACAGATAAGTAGTCTTTTACAGATAAAAGTTGAAGAATGCAGTAAGGTCTGCTTGCATTTATTCCATTAAACACCTGAATTTTAAAGTTTTCACATCTTAAAACACCAGCTCCTGGAATAAACAGATTGAAGGCTGAACATCGAGTGAATTAGCTCAACTGTTGGTTTTTAATCATTACTTTTTGAATTATTTCTTAAATTTAGATGGATGCTTCATGACTTGAAGTTTGGGCATGGCAATGCTGAAAGGATAAACACAGAATTGTGTCTCACTGTGGTGGAACTCCTCTCACTCACGTGGTTGGTGTCAGGTTCAGAGGAAAAATACTGCACAGGGTTGTGCTTGGTCTACATTTTTATAATAATAATAATAGCTAAAGTTTCCATTTCGTGTTAGTTTTCTGGTTTTGTCAATGCCAGTCTTATTTGCAGACGGACTTGCCCAACTGTAGCTTTGATGATTGATTATTCAAGCCCACATAAACTGCTGTTTTAAATGGAAAACTGTTTTTTACATCTTTAAGATGAGGATGGCTTAGGATGCAGAATAGCTCCAAAGGAAAAGAATCTGGTGATTGAAATGCTGACAGATCCATAACTTTGCTCCATTATTGCCTAAATCATTTTGTGGATATTCAGCACGGTGTCTTTTCAAATCCTTTGTGAGCTCATTTTCCCAGTGCACAGGATCTTGATGAAAAGAATCAATTAATCCTGGAAAGCTCCAATGGCATAAATATCCTCAGTAAATAAATTGTTATTGTATTAGATAAAACATGCTGATTTCAAACAGTTGATAAAGCCTATCTCTAGTCTGTGGCTCTGGAAAAGCTCCCAGATTTCCCAGATGAATAATGCATGAGTGTCTCTGGATGTGATGGGCTGGCTGTCGGGGCTGTGTGTGAATGTTCTGGGTTTGATTCTGGTTTCATTCCCTCCCCAGCACTCTTGGATGTCCCTGGCTGAGCAGGCACTGTGTGCTCATGGCACATCCCTGGGGAGAGCAGGCTCAGGGCTGGGGCTGCAGAAGAGGAAATCAGAGGTGCAGGAGCAGATCAAGGGATGCTGCTGCACTTGTCAGGCAGAGAAAAATCCCCTCAGTACCCTTCCCTGCACGGGGCTCCTGAGATCTCTGCATTTCCAGCTGTTTGTGCTGCTGTGCAACCCCTGATCTCTGCATTTCCAGCTCTTTGTGCTCCTGTGCAGCCCCTGCTCTCTGCATTTCCAGCTCTTTGTGCTCCTGTGCAGCCCCTGCTCTCTGCATTTCCAGCTGTTTGTGCTCCTGTGCAGCTCCTGCTCTGTGTGCTCCTGTGCAACCCCTGCTCTCTGCGTTTCCAGCTCTTTGTGCTCCTGTGCAACCCCTGCTCTCTGTATTTCCAGCTGTTTGTGCTCCTGTGCAGCTCCTGCCCCATGGACAACTTTGCATCTTTGGATTTTCTCTAGGATCAAAGCTGAACGTTTAGGGTTGCAGCCTCTGCAGTGTGTCAAAATAAAAAAAAAAAAAAATATATATATATATATAGATGATATAGGTATAGATATAGATGATATATAGATATAAATATAGATATAGATATAGATATAGAAATATATTCTATAGCAATGTATTATTATGATTATATATTTATTTATTATATACATTTATAGCTATAGGATATTCTATAGGGTATTCTAGAGGATATGTATGGTTATATGCTGGTTGTCCCCAGCTTTCCAAGGAAAGCCATTCCCTGCCCTTCCTGCTGAGAAAAGTTGGGATGTCAGAGCTGCCAGCCTGGGAAATGCTGGGACGGTGTCAGGAAAAGGAAATGCTGTGGAAGAAACAAGGCACAAATAATGCCCAGCAGATCAGCAGAGCAAACAAATAGCAGGAAGGAGAAAAACTCACCCAGGGCTTGGGCTGGAATGGGAAACAAACAGCTCAGGGCTCCTGCCTTTGCTTCTCAGCAAAATATTGTCAAAATATTGACATTTTCAAATGTAAATAAATGAGACCCTGGGAGCTGAGTGTGTTCAGGTGATCTGTGTGGGGTGGCCTCATCACACCCGGGGCTGTGCCATGAGCAGAGCTTGTGCAGACCCACCTGGGGATTGCTTTCCTGTAAAATATGGGTATTTTGTCAGCTTGGTCTCTTTTTCCAAATTATTACTTTTAAGGGTTATGTATCAGATTTAATTGCGGCATTTTCCCTACATTGCCTTGAATTTATCCCCTCCTTGCCCTCTGAGGCTGAGAATTTTGGACAGAGAACAAAAAGCTCACCTAATTCAGAGTGTTTCTAGAAAGAAATGCCAAATTTCAGCTAAATACTGAAAAGTGCATGATCCTGAAAAGTGTGTATGTTTCTTAGATTACTGTTTTCAGGCATTTTTAGGATGATTTCCTCCTTCATACTCTGCCCATCCTTCTGCTTTTCTCCAGGCCTGGCTCTGAAGTTCCCAAGGTGGGATAAAATCCTATAGAATATGCTATAGAATATATTATAGGATATCCTATAGAATATGCTATAGAATATATTATAGGATATCCTATAGAATATGCTATAGAATATATTCTAGAATATCATATAGAATATGCTATAGAATATATTCTATAACATATTCTATAATATATTATAGAAGGTTTTATAGAATATTTTATATATATATTATAGATATGTATAGATATTATGGAATTTATTATAGAATATATTATAGAATATATTATAGAATATTTTATACAATATGCAGTGCTTGGGACCAGCTCCTTTCCCTGCTCAGGGCAGATCTCACACCCAGCTGCTGCCTCAGCCTGAACCTCACTCCATGAAAATGAATTTTCCCTTTGGAGGGGAAAACAAGTGAGCACTTTGTGAAAGCCTGACTGATGGGAACAGAGCTCTGTTTCTGCAGGGCACGCTCTGACAATTTTTTCTTCTGAAATGCAACATTTTTGTGTCCTGTTTATATCACTTAACTTAGCCAACATCAAAAACAATTACAGCAATTACAAAAGACCTTGACTTTTTCCTTGGGGAAATGCTGTGCTAGAAAACTCTGGTTATGTCTTGGGGTTTGTTTCTGTCTCTCTTAAAGCTAATATTTAGCATTTATCCTAGAGAAACAAACTGACAGAAGTGATGGGTATCTCCCCAAGCCTGTATTTACTGTAATAACTGAATTTAAATTTCCTGATTTCATTTTCCTGAAGTCCTGCTTGGGATCAGTCATTTTAAAAAATCCCTGATTGTGGTTGGTCACAGATGGAGCTAAAGAAGAATTATGAAAAGGCAGAGAAAGAGGTGTCCCACAAGAATCCAGTCTCTTCCAAGAGCCTTTCTCTGGTCAGAAAAGCCATTCTGGAGGGGAAATGTTCATTGTTTGGACAAGAGCTACAGCTCTCAGTCATTGTCTGTCAAAATTTTCCTGTCTGTGGAGGGTCTGCTGGTTCTGTGAGTGCCAGGGAGGGGAACCTCATGTGCAAATAATGAAAATGAGATCCACTCGCCTCACCCTGAACTGAGGCTGGTGCATGATTAGAGGGGAGTTTGCATTACCTCCCTGGGAATTCAGATTTGCATGTTAATAGCAGCGTTTTGCTTTTTTTAATGTGCCTTTCGAAGTGAGTTCCATGTTTAAAATTGTGAAAGAGACGCTGCCATCTCTCAACATCTCACATTGACTCAGTGACTTCAGAGAAAATTCAGTTTTCTTCACAGTTACAAAGAAGATTTTTTTTTCCCTCTGAAGTACATGTCTCTCAAAGGCTGTGTCGAGATCAGGAAAGTGAGCCAGAATCCTGCCAGCCAAATCTGTCCTTGGTTACACTTCTGGATCTGCACCAAGAACTAAAAGTTGCATTGATTTTTCTTTACAATTTGATTTTTGCCTAACAACTCTGTTAGTGTGATATCCAGAGCAGAGTCTGTCTTTAGCTCAGAGCTTTATTGGATCTAAGAGGCCAGGAGTGGGAAGGGGAGGGGATGGGCTAGGCAAAGCTCAAGGATACTTTCTTGTTTCACATAAATTGCTGGCAATTGGAATGTTCAGAGGCAGGAAATGGAGAGGCAAAGATTTCTTATTCTGATTTTTAAATTCAAACAGCTTCTTGTGAGCACTGAGAGGGTGAGAGATTACAGAACTGATCTGACACCCCAAGCCTCATTCTGGGGCCTTTTTGAGTCTTTTCAGAGTTCTGAGAGGGCTGAGATAATGAAATCAGACTTCATGTCCCTAAAAAGTTGTGCTTACCTTGTAAGTGAAGTGATAAATCAGACCTATAATAATTTTTTTTTGTTCTAATAATACCCCAGCATCTGAGATGGGTACTTCTTTTATGGAGTTGAAATCCAAATAAATAAAGTGTGCCATAAGTGTATAATTACAGAAGATTTGAGAGTTGATTAAAACCACTGCAGCTACAGAAGCTTCTCACAACGTTAATGATTTCTGGCCAATATATTTTGTGCAGAATTAATGAGTGTCTGGGGTTATGGGTTTCTTCATTTTGGTGTGGGTCATTAACACACTCATTAACGCTTGAACAGCAGCTCTTAGCTGCCAGATTTTATTTTTATTTTTTAACCTGGAAGTTTTGCTTTGCTGAGAGTGTGATGGGAGGAGGGATGGATCCTGAGCTGCTCTCTCAGACTCTGGCTGCTGGGACAATTCCCAGCCTTCATCCCCTTCTTCAGAACCCTCCAGGGAAAAATACAGATTTAACAGGGTAGGGTAAGGCCCTGTGTGGAGTACTGAGAACAAAGCAAAATGCAAATTTTAGTGGTGACAGTATAATCGGTGTTCAGCTTGTGTTGCTTTATGTTGAACTCCAAACAATATTGAGGCAGGAAAAGGTTTTGGTTTTGTTTTTTTCAGTGAGGATTTATATTGTGTTTTAATGGTTTATGGTAAGAGGAATATTTATGGTAGTTATGAGACTTCCTTCTAAGTAGTATATTACTCTGCCAACAGACTTGGATTTTCAAAATTAATAAATAGATCTGCTTAATCATTTGTCCCCACCATTTTCTACTCAGCTTTTCCCAGAGAAACCTATTGATGGGGTTAATGATGGGACTCCTCTCAGGAAAAATAAATAAATAAATAAATAAATAAATAAAGAGAGGACTTTGTTCCTTGGGAGAGAATAAAAGCACATCCAATGTCCTCAGGGATGTAAACCATGAGGTGGAATTCCCCATTTCTGGATTAACTCCACCAAACATTCTGGGCCTTCACCCTTTCTGTGTCAGGACGTTTGGAATTTATCCCACCTCGCTCAGGGCTGTGCTCTGCCGGCTCTGCGTGTTTGCATTGTGGATATTTCATGTTCCTGCAGACACAAGAGGTTTTCTGCTGCCATGAGGGGCTGTTCATGTGAATAACAAACAAACAAACAGCAGAGTTAAGCCAGGCTTGGTTCTCGCAGGGGCACCGAGGCCCAAGGGCAGCAGGTCTGGGTGCTGCTGGCCTGGAAAATCCAGAATGTTCCATTCAGATCACAGCTAATCCTGTCTGATGTGAGACAAAAATCCCCAGAGCACAAGACCCATAGCACTGCACACACAAAGGACCCAGTCTAACTCATTATTTTATTTATTTCCAGTCCAGTATAGTTTTTCAAGCACCAAGGACAATTTTTTTTGGGTAACTTTATCAGCAAACTGTGCATCATTTTGTGGTTTAGAGCTGGAAACTATTTCAGTTATCATTTATATCCTTTTCTCCTTCCAAAAATAATCATAATGCTGCAAAGTTTGCTATAGATTTTTTTCCTCTGATATACTGTATGACTCACATTACAGCAAGCTTGAGTGATCACAGATTATTGATTTTTAGTTGTTGATAAAAAATTTCATAATAACAGCATTATTTCTGCTATAAGATTTTGGAGAGCATTGTCAAGGGAACAGCAGCGTGCTCTGTGTGCTCTGTGCTGCCCATGGAAAAGGATTGATTTGCTGGGATTAACTGCTCTAATTTGTTTGAGCTTACTAACAGTGTCAACCTCTTTTAGACTCATTTATTTAATTTATTTCCGGGATGGTTTCTTTACTAATTTTCCTGAGTGCTGCTTTGTTTGTTACTGAAGAAATAGAATTATTAACCACGCCCAAAAACCATAACAAACTAACATTCTTTTCCACTCATCCCTGAAGCTTCTATGCTGAGCAGGAAAAAATATGCTGCTAAAAACTCAGGGACAGTATAGATTAATTAAACAGGATAAGAAAGTGAAATAAATGCAACCACATCTGCTTGCACCAGAAAACAAACAGATTATTTAAGAATTTTACCACAGTGACAAGACAAGAAAGGGCAGCCATGCTTAGGAAGTTGCCTATTCCCACGATCTTGATTCACTGCCCTATTCAAACAGGATTTAATTCCCTATTTTCAGCTTCACTTGGGTCATTCCTTGTGTTTGAGCTTGTTGGGTTTTTGGAAACAGCTTGTTAACCCCTGGGTATTGTTTCTGTAGAGCCTAGGGTGAGATGCAATAGGTCAGGACAGGACATTTAGTGCAGAGTTTTATTTTCTGGGTTCATCCTGTGGGTTCTGCTGGAAACCTTCAGGCAGTGTCACAGCACACACAGAGCCAGAAATCTCTGCACAATTTGCATTTTCCTCCCCCACCAGTGCCATCCTAACACACTTGTTCATCCATTGTGAGTGCTGGTTAATCCAAGTCTCACCAATGAATTTTTATGTTTGGTTTGCCAGGTTTGTTTTTATTAATCTGCTGGCATCTTTTTCACATCCTTAAATACCAAACACAATTCAAATCAATACTTTTACTGTATTAATGTTCTCTTTCTAGAAGCATTCTCCCCTTGAGGAGTTCTAGAAATCTCTGCAAGGAGCACAAATGGACCAAAAGAAACAGAGCAAAACCTGCCTGAATTCCTGTCATAATCTCATTTCTTGGGTGGTTGTGTCTTGGAACACAACCACCAGATTTTATTACAGTTTTACAGGACTGGATTCTAGTTTTCCACATGGATTGAAATTTTAGCTAATGCAAACCCACTGCCTGTGATGGTGGGTGGGTTGTTGAGCACTTTCTCTGGGTTTGCTCCTCACCATGACCCGGTAGCTGCAGCTGGTTGGAATTTATGAGGTGTTTGTGGTAGAATTAACCATCAGAATGTGGATCCCACTGCTGTGCTGCATAAATGGAGGATTGTTTCTTGAGCATGCAACGCCTTGTATTGCTGAAATGCCTGAACTCTGCAGATTGTTACAAATTTCACTCCAACGTTACCAAAACAAATTCCCAAATAATTCAGGATTCCCTGACTGCTCAGCCCTTTGGAGTGCCACCTTGCTTCTTCAAATCTGCAAGCTAAGTGGTCACTTCTCAAGGTTCTTGCTGCATCTTATTTATTGAGATTATTTTGGTGACATCTGTGTGCAGAGGCTGTCAGTGGAAGAACTGGGAGTTCACCACAATTACACTGAATTACCAGAACACGTGGTTTCAGCCATAAAAGTTGAGTCAAGTGCTGCCTTTTGTTCCCAAAAAAAGCTTTGTGTGCTTGCACTGCAGTCACTTTTTTCTGCTGCAAGAGCTCTGCCAGTCCCTGGGAATGACATTTAATTTGTCATGCTGCTTTGTGACTTCCTCTGGCAGTCGTGGTTTCTGTGACACAGCACACACAGAGCACAAACTGCACACACACAACATAGAGTGCATGCAGAACAACATAAACAGCACATATAGAACATAAACATCACTCACAGAACAACATAAACAGCACATACAGAACATAAATAGCACACACAGAACATAAACTGCAGACAAAACAACATATAGAACTATAGTATATAGAACATTATTATATTGAACATTATATAGAACAATGTGAACAGCACAAATAGAACAGTGTAAACTGCACATCTAGAACATAAATAGCACAAATAGATCAATGTGAACAGCACAAATAGAACATGAACAGTACATATAGAACAACATAAATTGCACATATAAAACAACATAAACAGTACATACAGAAAAATGTGAACAGCACACCTAGAACAATGTGAACTGCACATTTAGAACAATGTGAACGTCTAGAACATAAACTACATATAGATCAGTGTATACTGCACATATAGATCAATGTGAACTGCACATACAGAATATAAACAGCACATATCGAACAATATAAACTGCATATACAGAACAATATAAACTGCTCACAGAACAATAAAAATAGCACATATAGAACAATGTCAAATGTACATATAGATCAATATAAACACAAACAGAACAGTGTAAACATTACATGCAGATCAATGCGAACTGCACACACAGAACATAAACAGTACATATAGAACAATGTAAACAGCACACACAGAACAATATAAACACACAGAGAATAACATAAACTGCACACACAACAATATAAACACACAGAACCATATACACTGCACACACACAATATAAACTGCACACACAGAATATACAGTAATTTCACAATTATAAGCCGCACGTCGGGGTAGCCAGGCAGACCACGGATTTGTCCATATATAAGCCGTACCCGAATATAAGCCACACTTTTATTTTTTTTTTTAAAGCGAGGATCCATGTGCGACAAAGTAATGAGTTAGTAACAGAATGGTGCCAGTGCGGGGTTTGGTGTCAGGTGCTCAAGTTGCAAACAGTTTTCATAGACCAGCCAAGCCTTTAAAGGCAGCCCCAGGTGCCCTCCCCGGCCGGCTCTCACTTCTGGGTTGGCATTTCACTGGGATTTGTCCATAAATAAGCCGCACCTGATGATTAGCCGCACTACTGGGGTAGGCTGGATTCTTCAATGAAAAAGGTGCGGCTTATAATCGTGAAATTATTTTAAACTCCACACAAAGTGTAAACAGTACATATAGAACAATATAAACACAGAGAGAAGAATATAAACACACACACAGAACAATATAAACACACACAGAACCATAAACACTGCACACACAAAATATAAACTGCACACACACAATATAAACTGCACACACAGAACAAGACAAACTGCTGATGGAGTCTCAGGCACACTGTGTGACCCTTCTGTGACATTGCTTTTAATTATGTGATCCATGGTGGGTAAATGGGGAAAATAGCATGTAGAAACATAAACTTGTGTGCTGCTTTTGACGTCTGAGAGGCTCGTACCAGAAATATTAAATACCCCGTCTTTAGCAGTTCTGTGTAAACAAAGTGGAATCAGTTCAAGATAGGAACAATGCACCAGAAGTCATAGGTTATGTGTTGAGTTTTTTTCTTTTTCCAGCTGATTTCAGGAAGACTCTCATACTTTGTAATTAATTGCCCAACGAGGGAAATCTGCCATAGGAATAAATGCAGTTCAAGTAGTCTTTCCTACCAGATAATATTTGTTGGGAAACCTTTTTTCAGAGACTGTTAAAACATGCATGAACAACTACCAATTACTCAGTCCAGAGAGAGCTTTGTACAAAAAATAAAAAAAGGAAATTATCATACAATGGTAATAAAAACAGTGAATATGTCACCTAGGGCAGGAATGTGTGTGCTTCTAATAACTTCAGGCTGTAAGCTGTCTGCCTAATTAAATTCATCAACGTGCTCCAATATCAGTTTAAACAGTTGATTCCAAATTGAGAGAAGCTGAACTTTATTTGTATGGAATGCAGAGTTTCAAGTCTCAAAGTGACATTGGATGTTTATCCAGAATGTTATTTTCCATTCCTGTGAAGTGTCTCTCTCTGTGATTTATAAGGAGAAAACACTGATACAGATAAAGCTTTTCAGGAAGGTGTGCTGTGAGTTTTGTTGTGCAAGAGGGAGTATCTGCTGGATAAGCACTGCAGAATCCTGGCTGTGTGTCAGGACAGAGCAGAAATGCCCTCATGGTCTCTGTGACATTGCTGCCAGGGCAGACAGGGGCTGCTGGGAGGGAGCCAGGAGGTGCTGAAATAAAGAACTTGCTGGTTTTACCCTGGGTGATGAAATAAAGAACTTTCTGGTTTTACCTTGGTGCTGAAATAAAGAACTTGCTGGTTTTACCCTGCTGCTGAAATAAAGAACTTGCTGGTTTTACCTTGGTGCTGAAATAAAGAACTTGCTGGTTTTGCCCTGAGTGATAAAATAAAGAACTTGCTGGTTTTACCCTGGTGCTGAAATAAAGAACTTGCTGGTTTTACCTTGGTGATGAAGTGAAGCTGCTCTTCCTCGCAGCCAGAAATGAAGACTGAAACAAATGAGAGAAATAAGATGTGCATTTTGAGAGATGCAAGAGAATAAACACACCTCCTTCTCTTTTTTATTCTTTTTTTCCCCCCTCTACCTGCTGATGTATAATTCTTTCTTCCTGAAAATTGTCTTTTCCCATCTGAAGTGGCAGTGGCTGATCTGTGCATCAGGCTGCAGCTCTCTGTGTGTTTGCTGGTGTTGATTGACTGCTGAGGGAAAAGGGAGATGCAGAGGAATGCAGTGACAGTGCTGGGTGTCTAATGGTGTGGATTCTAGATGAAAGTGGCAAAACACATTGCTGTTTCACAACAGAGGTGATAAAAGGAATATAAATTGTGGCTAAAGGATAAAATGCATGCCAACTTGTAATTAAAGATCTATGCAGTGAACATCCTTCAAGCAGAGCTCCCCCAGAGACATCTTCCCTTTCCATTAATATGTTCTGGTGGCCCTGGATCATCTTCTCTTTCATCCCCACCAGTGGAAAGTGGTGTGTGTGTTTTGGGTCTTCGTCCCCCCCTCTTCCCCAAACTCTCAGCAGCTGAAATGACAGTGACAGAATTAATTGCCCTGCCTCTGCTGTGCTCTGGAAACACGCTGCAGAACAGTCCAGAATGAACAAAAGATGAGCAGAGCACAGGTGCCTCATTCCAGTTTTCTGCCATAACCTCTGTTTGCTTCAAATTCCTTCTGGTTTTATGATCCCAGACTAAACAGAGCATTTTACAATGAAATAAATGGGAATAATTTGAGGGAAATTTCTCTGTTCACCTCAAAGGTGAGAGTCTGGGCTGAGGCAGATGAGCAAAGAGAAGTTATTTATTATTTGTTATTTATTTGTTATTTGTTATTTATTTGTTATTTGCTTCTAGCTGGGATGAGCTTTCAGCTTCTGGGCTCCTTCTGCAGCCCAGAGATGGAGCCACTGCTGGGATCTGTGATGGATCTGAGATATGGGAGAGGTACAGAAGGATTCAGAACCAGGGACAGTGAATGGATCATCAGAGGCTGCCAAGTGAACAAAAAACCAGGTGTGAACAGTTTAGGATGTGTGGCAGAGCTTTGGTTGGAGCATGAGGTCGGGATCACAAAATCCAGAGGTCAGTGATGCTCCAGATGAGACTGGGAAGGTTTTAAAGCTGCTGGGTTCAGGAATTACTCTCTGTAGTCTCCTCCGAATCTCTTTCTTCACATTTGTTGATGTTTGGAAGCTCTTGCTCCTCATTTGAAAGTCTTAACTTTGCTTTTCCACAATATTGAAAACTGGAGAGAAGTTGTGCATGAAACATGATTTTTCAGTGTCATCATTATACAGTGTTTTCTGAGGAAAAACAAAACAAACTCCATACCACAGAAATCTCCCAAACCACATAAAAACCTCTTGGTTCCATGTGGACATTTTGTCACAAGGCACAAGCTCGTGTTGGGTTCATTGGGAAGCTTGTCTTGATCAGAAAACTCAAGGGAGGATGAGCCTTGCTCCAGAAAAAAACTTGGGCAATTTGCGCTTCTTTTTATTGAGGTAATGTGTAATTTGTGAGGCTGCATGGGTTAGGTGTGAAATCAGATGAACTTCAGTAGTTCCAGTTACATTACACTGTGGCTAATGCCAAAGACACCCTGTGAAATGAAATTGCTGAATTTCACACAGCACGTGTACGTAAGAAAAAAAGAAAAAAATAAAAAAACCCTTGACAGCCAGTAGAGAAAAACCTACATTTCCCTTGTTCTAGTGGCAATAGAAGAAAGGATTTCTTTTCAAAGTAGTATTATGTGGATATTAAATAAACCCAACCATTTAATTCTGTATTCTAAAGTAGCTTAGTCTCTTGCCTGTAAGATTCTGCCAATAAATTCAAACTGGATCAGATACAGCTTGTAGAATCTTTCAACCATTTTGCTCTCATTACAAAGGCTGATGCAGTATTTCTGAGACTCCATTTTTTGGCTTTAATTAATTTTTTTTCAATTGCAGCATGCTTAAGTTTATACTGAGTTTCAGCCTGGATATAAACATATTTCCTAAAAATAGATTTCAGAGAGCAAGATTAATGTTTGCCATTGTGCACAGAGCTATTAGAAGTTAATGTTTAAAAATAAGGCTCTGTCATGGTGGTTATTTTGGGATCCTGCTCTCTTTTGTTAATTTGACTTCCCCGAAGTTTTGTAAGGCAGCTGGACTTGAAGAATGAAAGTTGAGGAGGAAATCCTTGTTCTGTGTGTGTGTGTCTCCTCTGGGTGGGCAGAACTGATTCCATGTGGCTCCAGACACTGGGGATTGAGCTTGTGTGGGAAGGGACAGAGCAGGGTGAGTGCAGCAGGCATAGAGCTCAGGGAACTGGAATTCTCCTGATTTTGCAGGGCAGAGATATGGGATTGTTCCGATTCCTGCAGGGCAGCAGGGATGTGGGATTCTCCTGATTCTGCAGGGCAGGGATGTGGGATTGTTCTGATTCCTGCAGGGCAGCAGGGATGTAGGATTCTCCTGATTCTGCAGGGCAGGGATGTGGGATTGTTCTGATTCCTGCAGGGCAGCAGGGATATGGAATTCTGATTCTGCATGGCAGCAGAGATGTGGAATTCTCCTGATTCTGCATGGCAGGCAGGGATGCGGGATTCTCCTGATTCCTGCAGGACAGCAGGGATGTGGAATTCTGATTTCTGCATGGCAGGCAGGGCATTCTCCTGATTCCTGCAGGGCAGCAGGGATGTGGAATTCTGATTCCTGGATGGCAGCAGAGATGTAGGATTCTCCTGATTTCTGCAGGGCAGCAGAGATGTGGGATTCTGATTCCTTCAGGGCAGCAGGGATGTGGAATTCTCCTGATTCTGCATGGCAGGGATGTGTTCCTTGGACAGCCCTGGGATGCTGGCTGTTCCTGCCCCTGGCTTCTGCAGTTTTCCCAGTTTTGTTTGGTGATTTCCCTGTGATTTTGCTCCTGAGGTTTTATGCAGCACCACACCCATGAATCCCTGCCTCAGGATGTGTGAGAACTTTAGGAGTGTCAGCTCAGGAAGGTGTGGGGACCTTGTGTTGTTCCAGGGCAGTGCTGGGATCTCCTGGCCTTTGAAACCTGGCACAGCCAGAGCTCTGAAACCCCTCACAGCCTCACTCTCTGGAGCAGCTCTGCTATTCAGAGATCATTCCAGCTGTGAAACATTGCGGTTTTATTTTCATTTGGTGGAAATCCTTAAGGTGCTCTGTGCTTTGGGATGCTTACCCATGAACAGCAGGCAACTTTGAGACCTGTGACTTTGTAAATAATTTTCTTTTAAAGCCAGGTAGGAATTAAGCACGTAAAAGGAGGAGTGTGTGGTTGTGTGCAATGTTTTTACTCTGCTGTAGATGAATTCTGCTCCTTCGTGTCAGAATTAGCATATTCTGTTCCTTGGTGATTCGAGCAGTGTCACCACTGCTGCAGACCCTGAGTGTCACCGGGCAGGTGAAGATCACCTGGCTGCTGCTGCTGGGAGTAAAACACACTTGAGAAACTCACACTGCTGTGCTGTGCTTTCCAGCAAACCTTAAATCACCTTCCTGACGAGGCTGGGAACAGAGGCTGGGTCCCTTGTCGAGCATTGCTCTCCAGAAAGGCTCCAAGAACTGCGCACAGCCAGGTGCAGAATTATTGCAAACCTTCTGGGGCTGCTCCACGGAGCTGTGAGTGCTCAAGCACCTTGTTTTTCAGATTGTAAAGCTGCCCCTTTAGCTCCTGCTTGAAGGACAAGGCTAAGCACAGGAGCTGAAATATCTGCCAGGGTGCTGATGCAAAGCACGTGGAGCTCTGGGCGTGCGAGGTGGGGCTGAGTGAGAAGGCTGAGCAGGAACACCAGGCTGGGATTGTTTTCTACAGACAGCCACTCACACTGCTGTGATCCAGCTGGGCTGAGCTTTCACAAGGCAGAGGTTACCCAGGAAAAAAAACAAGCAATCTTTTGACCCCCAAAGTAAATAAAAGGAGCATTAAAAAAAATTAAAAAAATAATAAAAAAAAAAAAATTTAAAAAACCCAACAACAACAGCAACAGAGATGATAATTTTACGAGTTAGAATATTCAAGCTTTTTTTGTTCATTTGTTCATTCTGTGTAGATGGAAGGGAGACTGGAATTTTCCTCTGCAAGCTTTCAAGTTCAATGGGTTATTTTTTTATTTTGAATTTAGATTTTTTTTAAAAGGAAAGAGAAGGACATTCAGGCAATTTCCCAACACTATCTATATTTAATTTAGGATTAGCAGTAAAAAACATTAAGTTCACACCTTCTCTCTCTTTGCTTTTCCTGTCACCTCCTTAAGAGTTGTACTGAAGTGCACCTTGGAACGCGATTTATGGCATTAAGATCTGTAGAATTTAGGGATCCTGAGATATCCCCTGATTTAGAGAAGATGATGATGAGAGATGTGTTTAACCAACGTGCAAAAGAAAAAAATAAAATGTCAGAGCACACAAAAAATCTCCACTGCTGGAAGTGTTAGGATGTGTTAAGTGCCAGTGAAGGGAATCAAATGAGAGCAGGAACTAAACAGACTCCCTTTTAGTTCTCCTGTTACTGAATTATTATAAATACACTCTGTCAGGTGTGAAATCAGCATTTTTGTTGGAGAAGTAAATAAGGTTGCAGAAAAACACTTCTGTGTAAAAGCATCTATGTAGCCTAGGGCTGTTGGAAAAAATGTGAGCCAACTCCACTCCATAAAGCCATTTAGTTACAAAGAGATTCAGAGAATTCAGGAATGCTTTTCTTACTATTTTCTGGAGTGGATTTTGGTAGGTGTTTGTTTGTTTGTTTGGCTTAACTGTTTAATTTCTGGTGACTGAAATAATTGGTAGAAAACACTGAAAAGTCTCTTTGGAGAGGGACAAGTACTTTAAAGAGCTATTAAAATGCAGGACTTGGCATTCCTATGTAATTTGCTTATTTTCTCTGAATGGGAAGATTATTTTTTTCTCTTTCTTTTAAACGGAGTTAAAGCAGAAAACAGTGAGAATATTTTTGGAGAGAGAATGCATAAGGAAGCCTGGCTTGTAGCAGACTCTTGCCCAGTGAGGTGGATGAGCTCTTTGATGGTGCCTGGATAGAAATATTTTAATTTTACTGGGGAGGTGATGCCAGAAAAGGTGGGTTTGCTGCAGAACCCTGCATGTCCACCTAGCCAGCACATCCAGAGGAGGATGGCTGGTTTCCTGGTGGATTTTTTATCAGATGGAAGTGGTTTAGTTTCCTGGAGCTGCTCTAGGAATGTTCTTCACGTGGAATAAACCCTGAGCAGAGGGGAGCTGCTCCCACCCCAGTGTCCAGGGCTGCTGCTGGGGTGTGTCAGCCTCATTAAATCCCTTCTTCCCTGACAAAAATCACTTTTCCCCTTTGATCAGAGCACTGCTATGCCTTGGCCCAGTTTCAGAGCACGCCCACGGATCTGCTGTTGAACACTTGAGTCTCCTCCTGTCTCTTTAAACTCATCTTTTCAAAGTGCACCAAGGAGAACAGTTTTTAACATCAATAGTGAGGAGCAGCTAAGCAGAGAGAACCACACAAGAATCTTGTATTGGTTATGCATAAAATTTTAATCATTAAGGCAAAAAGCACTTTGCATGTAAAAGATGCTTGAAGAGCTGCGCTATTTTTTAAATTTTCTCAGTTTAACATCCTATTTATAAAACCTTTAATGCATGTGAAATGACCCTTGGTAGGAGAATCTCAGAGTACATCAGTTCAAGCTTTGGTTAATTGTTCCCTGTGTAGGGGGTTTAGATCTCAGTGTCATCCTGATTCTGGTTTTAATTGTTCAATGAGAACACATGATTAACAAAATGTTTTTTCACTCTGGTGAAGTTCAGTGTTTATAACCCTTCTGGTAGCAAGGTTCTGTTGATGACTGATGGAATCAGCATGCTGCTTTTTAGCTGTGATGCATGTGCAGTTTGTAGTGAAGGACATATTCATATATTTGTTGTGGGTTTGTGTTGCTGAGGCTTTATTTTTGCATTTCATTCAAAAATTATGTGCAATTGAGAATTGGAAGCAATAAACAAATAGGGAAATGGAGAACTTCATTTCAGCCCTTGAACTTTCATCCAGGTCTCTGCATCTTTTAGTTTTAGACATTGGAAAAGTTTTCTTCAGTTCTACCTTCATTTGTGAAATTGTGATTAGTCCAGCAGGAATTCCTCTCTCTCTGGTACCAGAGTGGGGCAGCTGAACTGATGCAAACATTACATCATTTAATATTCTGGTTGTTCAGGGAGGAAATTACACATTTATTTTGAGTGAAATTTCAATCAATGTTTTACCTCTGAACTCAAAACTTTCCAGCATTTCCTGCTCAAAATGTTCAGCTGCACACAGTTGCTACCACTGATTAATTCTATGTAATAATTACTGGGGCTTCACCCTCACTCTTGGTTTTCACACATTTTTGCTGCCTGTTTGTAGAGATCAAAGGAGTGGCTTTCTGCACTGCTGTAAATAACTCGTGCAGGAAATGAAATCCATTACTAACGTTGGGGCAATTGTGTGATGGATGTCTAAAGCCACAGGTGGGAAATGCAGAAATCCCAAGGTGTTGCTGCTTCTCAGTGTCTGAGCCAGCAGCACCTGGGGATGTCTCCCATGGAGCTGGGTCTGCATTTTGAAACCCCAGCAGAGAAACCTTCACATCCCTGGGGAGCACACCCAAATCCAGCAGGATTTCCACAGCAGAGGAATCCTCACATCCCTGTGGAGTACACCCAGAGCAGCAGAATTTCCACAGCAGAGGAATCCTCACATCCCTGTGGAGGACACCTCAGACCCAGCAGGATTTCCACAGCAGAGGAATCCTCACATCCCTGTGGAGGACACCTCAGACCCAGCAGGATTTCCATAGCAGAGGAATCCTCACATCCCTGGGGAGCACACCCAGAGCAGCAGGATTTCCATATCAGGGAAACCCTCACATCCCTGGGGAGCACACCCCAGATCCAGCAGAATTTCCATACCAGGGAAGCCCTCAAATTCCTGGGGAGCACACCCCAGATCCAGCAGAATTTCCATACCAGGGAAGCCCTCAAATTCCTGGGGAGCACACCCCAGATCCAGCAGGATTTCCACAGCAGGGAAATCCTCACATCCCTGGGGAGCACACCCCAGATCCAGCAGGGTTTCCATAGTAGAGGAATCCTCACATCCCTGGGGAGCAGGGTTTCCATCTGGTTTGTAGAGAAGCTTTGCAAGCAGAAGTGTGCTGCAGTGAGGACAGCAGCCCTGAGTGCAGGAGGAATGAATCTTCATTCATGTCCAGCATCTCTGGTGTGGGGAGATGGTCACTGGAAGTCAGCTGCACTCAGAAAAAAACAAAAACCAGATCAGGATTGGCACAGAACAGCAGGATGAGGTTTCTGCAGAGAAGAGCTACGTGGAATGGCAGCACTGCAATGAAAAACATCAGGGGATTTTCAGAGCTACCAAGTTGTGCAATGAGGAATGTGTGTGCTCTGTGTGAGCTTGTGTGTCTTAGCCCTAAATAATGTTAATAAGAATAACACAGATAATATTTTACTGGTTGCTAAGGGAACCAGACTCACTGGATTTCTTTTTTGTTGTTACGGTGAAAATTGGTGTGGAGTTTAGAACGGTCTGGACAGCTGAGCATGCAGCTTTCAATAACTTTCCAGAGAGCTTGATAGAAAAATACTTTATTATTTGAATCTCTAGGTCCAGTAACTGGAAAATCTGGAACTTTTGGGTCTATTAAAGACCCAATTTTATCTAATTTTATCTAATTTTGAAAGAGGTAGATAATAGATTTTGTTGGATTGTTATGGCACTTTCAAAATACCTGATGAAGAGATCTGACTTATCAGCGATGTGCCAATATTACTGGAGCAATTAATTAATGGTGTGTAAGTGGACAGTGTGCTCAGAATTTAGGCAGGACACCCACAGGAGGCACAGCCCTTGCCAGTGCACGTGGCATTGTCTGGTTCAGACTTTTCTTGTTGAAAACGTCCAGGTTTCATCCATATAAACATTTTCCATGGCTGCCTGTGTGCTTCTGAGAAGGAGCAGTATGCTGGCAAATGCAGTAATTTCACTACTACAAGGCACACCGGACTATAAGGAGCACTTTCTTTTTTTTTTGCAGCGAGTATCCGCGCACAACAAAGTAACAAATTAGTAACGGAATGGCGCCATCGCGGGGTTTACTGGCAGCTGCTCAATTTGCAAACATTTTTCACGGATTGGTGCAGCCTTTAAACACAGCCCCAGGCGCCCTCCCCGTGCCGTGGCTCCCGACTTTCACAGCTTGCACTTCTAGGTTGGCAAATTTCCGAACTTTGTCCATATCTAAGGTGCACCGGATTATAAGGCGCACTTCTGGGTTTCGATCAACATTTTAGTCAAAAGAGTGCACCTTACAGTCCTGAAATTACTGAAATTATTTCTTTCAGACAAATTTCCATGATGGCAACTGCTCTAAGCATCTGTGTTGCTTTTGCCTGCAGAGTGGCTGTGTATTAGTGAGGAGCCTCTCCCATCAAACTGGGTTATGATGGTACTTCTCTCTCAGTCTCCTGCTTGAAGTCAGGCTCTTTTTAATCCTGTTGCTGCAAAGAAACCAAACCTCTCCGTAGCAGGAAAGAGATTTGCTGTCTCCTCGGGGCTGTGCCATACAGAGGGTTCTGTGAACAGACTGTTCCCTGTGCTGTAACTTGGCCCAGTTTCCTGCAAGAGAGAGAAAACTGTCTGTGGCTTGATATGGTGAATCTTGAAATCTGAGAGAGAGCAAAAAACTTCCTGTAGCTGCCTTGTCCAGAAGAGGCATCTCAGTGAACATCATGTGAAAATCCCAGATCCTCCTGGTACTGCAGCTTGGAGGTTTCTGCTCTTGATGGTTTCTGCTCTTGGAGGTTTCTGCTTTTCAGCTCCTACATTTTCTTTCCTGCGTGCACAGCAGCATCAATGCTGTGTTCATGTACATGTACCTTCTTCTAGCCCAGAAGGAACCACCTGCACAGGAATTACTGACAAAGAGATGAGCTCTTTATTTTTAAAAACCCACAAAAAGCAGGGCTGTCACCAGAGGCAGGGATTTACTGAGGGTCTTGGATGTGCAGCTGCTGCCTTTGGGTGTACAGGGAGCTTGGTGCAGCTCCACAACGGATTGTGAATCATTTCCTTACACTGGAAGTAATCTCCAATATACAGCTCACCTTGGGAAGTGGCTTTTTATTAAAGGATTCGGGTGTTGGCACTGCAAAGCACTAAAATTTTATTATTTCGATTCTGAGAGGTCTGGGGGTATTTACCAGACACATCATGGATTCCAACCAGACATTTGTCTGCACACAGATCTCTTCTGGTGTTCCCAGTGAAATATATAGCAGGATTTGGCCTGTCAGTTCAGTTCCTGACACTCAGATGCCCAAATTTTCAGAAGCCAGCAGTGTTCTTACATCAACGGGATGTCTCGTTAGTGCTCATAGCTGCTGGGTATGGAAAATCACCCTGTGAAGACTGTGCTTCATTTAGAGCTAATCATCATTAATTTTCAGAGAGAAAAAAATCTCCTTCTGGCTAAAACACATCACTTAGTTTTAGGTTCTCTCACTCTAGATCTTGATTTCTGTTTCTTTGGGTAAATTTTTTGTGTTTGGACTGTAAGGAATGAGAGTTGCTTGCTACAAGCAGATGTTCTCGGATTTCTTTGGAATTGGATCAGGCTGAGATGGAGGCACCTCTGCTTCCTCCTGAGCTCTCCCTCCCCTTCCAGCTGCAGATCCAGGAGATGTGGATGGGGGTAGGGTTCCATGTGTAAGGGCATTTCCCAAGGGAGTTTTCAGCATAGAACAAACTATTGCAAACAAATCTGTCTGTAATTCACATTGCTCCATTTCCATAATCAAAAGGACAACGAGGTCGCTCTTCTGTGGGGTCACCTTGCAGGTGAAGAGCCAAAGCCAACCCAGCAAGAGAAGCCCTGCAGGTGTTGAGGTGTTAAAACAATGCTCACAATCACACACACAAACATTAATGGAGGCTTCCAGCTCGGTGGAGAAATGTGACTCGGCTGCCTCGTGGCACAAATCTCATCACAGTTATTTTAGAAACGGGTATTTGCGTTTCTGGACCTGTATTTTGGGGTACATCCATCAGTGTCAGTGCATTTTTCTCTTCTCTTCATGATCCAAGGAATATATGGAAGAAGCAAGAATGTGGCTTCTTGCTCACCATTAAACCTGGGGAGGAACTCCATAGTTTAGGCAGGTTAATGGAGGGGAAATAATCTTCTACAAAGCTGCTTTTCCTCTTCCCTCCTCATTCCAGCATTTTCTCCTTAAAACTCTTCCTGCCTTCCCCCTCTTTTTGTGTGTCTAAGTGAAGGGAAATGAAATAGCCTTAATGATAGGTATTTAAAAAGCTACTTTATAAATCCATTTGTTCATGTTCATCTTCCATCCCATAACTCCCAGCCTCGGAATCTCAGCGGGCTCTTCTGCAGCTCAGCCACATTCTTGTGCTCTTTTTACTCGTTCTTTTTTTTCCCCCAATCCCTCGTTTTGTTTCATTCTGTATGCTCTCTGAACACAACTTTGGGAGCTAATGAATTAATATCTGAGCTGTTTAGCAGTCTGTTCTACTGCAGCCCTTCTATCTCCATCCCTACAATATCCTGGAACACTTTATGTGTGGAATAAACAGCCTTTGCAGTCCATGACTTCAAAGCCTGAGTGCTCTGCTACTTTACTGAAAGCAGTAAATTTTAAGATAGATTGTAATCCTGTTGGCTTTTAGAATGCCTAACAACTTTTAGAAACTACAAATCATTACATAAATGGAATAGAACAGCAGTGTACTGAAGGTGCAGACATTTTATTGTGCAACCATTTCATTGTGCAAGGAATTTATATGTCTGTGTAATTCTGCTATAAATACACATCTGCCAAATATTCTTTAAGTTAATGTGGTACACAGAACTTTACCATATTAATTCCTTTCGCCCCTATAACGATCATGTTTTAATATGAGCTGATGGAAGTTGCACGGGCTGCAGCACAAGATTCATTGGATTCTCTAAAAGCCTCTCATAGCAGCCTACACCAAACCATATATTAAAAGTAAAGAAAGGTTTTGTGTAGGAATAAATCTGGGATGCCAATAGGAGCTGGAAAGGCAGCAATCAGATTGCATCTTCGTCCAGAGACTTGCTTGGTACTGATGGAAATTCCTAAATTTGTCACATGGGGGAGGGAATCCAGTGTGCTCCTAAGCAGGTAAATGTTTGTAATCCAGATAAAACCTGGATTTCAGCTGAGCTTGGCCCAGGTGCATCCTGTGCAGATGTTGTGCTGAGTCTGTCTTGGTGTGGGAGTTCAGGAAAATTGCAAAGTCTGAGTCAGTGCTCACAGGGTGTGGAGAGGTGGAGCTCACTTCTCAGTTTTTATTCCAGTCCTACCCTGGTGTCCCAGGGTAATCCCTGAGCAGCCTGGTGTGACACAAACCCCCAGGAGATGCCAGGTGAGCGCTCTGCCCTGCAGAACCACCCTGCAATCAGATCTTCGTGGTTTAATGCAGGAAATTCTCACCTGTGCTCAGCTATAATGGAATTAGGAGGCTGAAACACAAATTCTGCTTTCTGAGAGTGTGTGTGGTGTGTGTGTGGTGTCACCTTTCAGAGCATTGGACCAGGCATTTGTGTACAGCCAGCTAGAAAATGAAATAGTTGCAAATATCACTTGTATAATTGTGTTTATTCAATGTGTGCATTTCTGTCCGGTAGCAAATGCCATTTCAAGACACAAAGCTTGTTTCTAGGACAGCCAGAAAAGAAATTAGTATAATAGTCTCAAGAAAAGTGGAAAAGGGCACAGTAGGCGAGCAGTTCCTATTTTAGCTTTTTCTTCAGTGAATAAAATATACAAATCCTGAACATTTGAGGCCACTAATACATGGTTCTGGTGTTGATTTGAAGACATTCGTGTGGATATTTTTCCAAGGTGTGTGTCTGGGAGCAGTTTCAATAGCATTTTTTCAGCATTATCAGCAGTTGTAGTCTCTGCAGTGTGACAAGGTGCATGGCAGCTCCTGTCAGATGCTTCCTGAACACAAAATGTCACTCTTTATCAACCCCTAATAATCCAAATTGGCTCTCCATCCTGGCAGCCAGGCAGGCTCTTCACACAATGTTCAGCTCTGGGAAACATTCACAAACTTTTGCAAACCTTTGTTGCGAGCTTGGCTCCTTGAAGTTAATTTAAATTAAACTCTGATTTTAGTCACTTGGGCTGATCTTGCAACCACAGCTATGGATTTTTGCCACAGTGCTGTGTTTTATATATTTGAGCAGGTTGACCTGTCTCTCCTGTGAGCTGAAAAATCTGTGTATTTGTTTTCCAGTTCAGGTTTTTGTTGCTGCTGAAATAACAGGTTGGGTCACATTGTAAATTCCACCTCTGGGAATTGCTGAAGAGTTCCTGGGAGGTCACAGTTCATGTCCTTCCTGCACTACTCACATTCAGGTATTTCTGCCCATTCTGGCCAGGAATTTAATGAGCCTGGAGCTTTCCACACATTTTTCTGCTCTGCTTTGCTGATGGGCTCTGGGTTATGCTGAAGGACAGAGGAGAAGCAGAACAGGGATGTGAGATTGCACTGCTGATCAGTGGAGAATTTCACTTTTTGCTCTTTCCACGGATTCTTACGGAAAAAGCACCTCTCCCATTCCCCATCCATCACACAATTATTCAAACTGCTGGAGCAGGTAGCTCTCCTGCTCCTATTTGTACTGCTGATTTAGCTTGTTAGCCAGCTCTTCCATGCCTGACAGCTCTCCCCTGGAAAATGTGTATTTTAAGACTGCTTACATGAATAAACTGCCTTTAAAATTCAGGGTTGGGTGATGGTACTATGAAAAGCCA
>VRYO01002184.1:22383318-22410878 GCA_009812075.1 Sialia sialis
AAAAAAAAAAAAAAAAAAAAAAAACCTCTGGTAGGAAGTAGCAGATTATTTGGATGAGATTATGCAAGTGCCAATTATGTGCCTTGCAAAACGCGAGTTAAAAAATCCTCCCTAAATTTTCCTGCAGGTTTGGGATAAAACTTAAACTGAGTGCATTCCAGAAAAGTGAGAAGCATATGTTATTGGAGAATATTAAATCCTTGGAGGAGCTGAGTGCAGCTTGGGATGGGGGTGGTGTTTTGGTTTTAAATGAATTCCAGTCTGGAGAAACATGACATAAGAGAGAAAAAAGACATTTTCTTGCGTCCAGTTGAAATGTCATGTGTCTTAATTTGCACTTGTTATCTCTTATTCTTTCAGTCAAAGACACCACGAGTTAACAGAATTTTAGGAACTGATGTTTGTTTTAAACCGGGCATGTCTCTGTCAGGATTTTATGCAAAGCTTTTAGGAAAAGAATCATCCTATTTTAAGATCAGGAGATAAAAATTCGAGGTAGAAATTTTCTAATTCTTTATTGTTGTAAGACTTTGTTTTGAGAATTTGCGCCTAATTTCTCTATATTTAATAGGAGAACAATAAATTTTCCTTATTCTGTGGTCTATTCCAGGAGAAAGGTCCTGAACGGTGGAAATGTAGGGTTTTATGAAACGCTAAGTGATGCCTTTGGGCACCCTGCCCGCTTTCAGACAATGCACAAATGGATGCTCGAAATAAACATCTCGAACAGCCCTGATTTGGCTGTGTTCTTCTGGAAACGTTGTTTTCTTAACAGATTAATTGACTTGACAAAATACATCTCTGCACGCACCGGTCCCCAAAGCAGTAAATATCTCCTCCTTTTCATGGGAGCTGTTTTGTGTCTGGGAGATTCTCTATAAATGAGGTGATAAGGAGTCGCCACAGATAAGAGGTTTTTGTGCTTTGTGCAGGAATTTCATCTTTACCCACTGATGGGGCTTTGTCTTCCAGACTTGTGCTGTTCTTGAGCCACATTTGTTGCCTCCTTTGAAGTGCTAAATTTTTTCTAGTGTGCATTAACCTAGAAGAGCTTTCTTTCTTTCTTTTTTTTTAAATTTCTTTTGAGAAACAGGGGATATTAAGAGTGTGAGAGTCATCTAAATGAGATCTGTATGACTGTGTAAACGTTAACTGCATTAAAAGTGCTGCTGGGATACAAACACCTCCCTTAAATCAATAAATTGTAATTACTGAGGTCAGGAGGTCCCAGTTCTTCTTTGACCCTAAGAAATCCCTCACACATTCTCCTTTCCCACCAGTACAAAAGAAAAACCGGCTGAGCAAATTCCAAATTGCGATATATTACTTTTAGTGCATAAAAACGAAAACACAAATGTATTTCTTGCATTCTTTATCAAGATTTAAAGAGTATATTTCACTTTAAATGATGTCTGGCTCATCTAGTCTATCACATATGAGTAATTATTTTATTTTTTCTTTACTTTGTCGAGCATATGTTTCTTCTGTCTGCAAAAAGTTTTGTGGATTTTCATTCCTTCTCATTCTCCCAGCTTTAAGCTGCCCCCAATTACAAGCAGGCAGAGGTCACACAAAGTGACTTTTTAGAGTTTGTCTGCTGTGGTAGCTCTAGGGTTCGCACTTTCGCTGCTTGCCTCTCGGCTTTCACAGCTTACCTGTGAGATTCTGCATTTCTCAGACATGGAAATGTCACTGCCAGTTTGGCTCAGTGTCAGTGTTGTGGATTCCAGAGCTGTCAAACAAACTGCAGTGCAAAGGGAAATGCAATTATTATTCCTCCACTTCAGATGGCAGATCATAGGTATTTGTCTGGAACTCTCTGTGTCAAAATACGTGATTCATCCGCGTGTAAATATTTCACGCACAACTGCTGGAGCACTTCTGTAGAGCTGCACTTCACCTAAATTCCTGCCAGAGGAATTTGCCCCTCAGAACTCCAGGTAGCCCAGTTCAGGATGGAAATGAAGGCACTGCAGGCATGGCAGTGCCACTTGTGTAATATCAGAGGATTTTCAGGAGGGGAGGGAGTCTCTCAGAAAGAGCTCACGCATCAGGATTAAGGGAGAACAGTGCAGAGCCCCAAGAACAGCGTGGGACTCAATTCTTACCAAGAAGGATTACCAGGAATTCTTTCCAGGAATGCCAAGCCACTTCCTGGATTTGGGTTTGTTTTGGTTTTGTTTTTTGGTTTTTATTTTGTTTTGGTTTTTTTGTGGGTTTTTTTGTTTGTTTGGTTGGGGTTTTTTTGGTTTTTTGGGGCTTTTTGGTGGAAAGTGGCACTGGGTGGGCTGTTCTGTTTCCTCCATGAGCTGGAAGGAACATCCCCAATGGGAGCAGGCAGAGCCCAGCTCTTTTGGAAAGAATCTCTGAAATAGCTCAGCCCCTTGATCAGCAAGGTGTCAATCCATTCAGCGTGAGTGTTCTTGCTGTGTCTCCCAAATCCATTTTCATTGGCACTGTCATTTCCTCCCTCAGTGGAATACAAACGGATTGACAAGAAACAAGGGCTGGGGGAAGAAGGAATGCTCAGGAATTCAGTTTTGTCCATGGATTTGCTTCTCAGCCTCTGAAATCAGGGTCTGCTGAGCCTGGTGATCTGCTCCTGTCTCTGTCCCTGCTCCTGTTCCTCTCCCTCTTTGTATTTCAAAAGCCCCGGGCATTTCCTCTCTTTATTATAATAATTCCTGAGGGTAAAAATTGTTCTGCTGCCCATTGAACCCCGTGACTCTCACACTCCTGAGCATGGTACTGAGTGACAGGTGATGGATTCTGAACCAGAGAGAGGAATGGCACAGGTAATGGTGTCACCTTTCCATTACACAGCTGAGTTTTGAAAATACTGCACAGGTAATGATGGAACCTGTTCTCAGCACCTTCCCATCCCACAACTGAGTTTTGAAAATACTGCACAGGTAATGATGTCACCTTTCCATCCCATATCTGAATATGGAAAGTACTGCACAGGTAATCCTGGCACCTTTTCTCAGCACCTTTCCATCCCACCCTGAGTTTTGAAAATGCTGTTTTTAGCGTGGTTTTTCTGTGAGGAGAAGCCTTTCTCAAACATCTTGGAGTGCTTGGCGGGCAGATGATTACAAAATTGATTTGTGCCTAATGGACTTGGGCTTCCTGCAGTTTTTCTCTTAGTCTCTTCCACTTCAGCACCACGTTCAGTATTTTTGGAGCTCTCCTGAAGTGTTAACAAGCTCATCCATTTCCTCCCACCTCCAATTGCCCCTTCTTCCACAGCCTTTTCAAACCTTTCCCCTGTTCTAGCTGAAAAATAGATAACAAGCACCATAATTAATTCTGGTTAATTATTTGTTGAAGAGAGAACTATGGAGCTGACACAGAAGCCTTTGCTGCAGGAAGATGCACTAATTTTGATATTATATCTCCATCAGTGCTAATTCCCTGTCCCCTGCACCCCTCCCAGGCAGGAATTCAATGGTTTTTGTGGCTGCTGTGTTTTTGTAATTGGTCAATCAGCTCCAAAGCTCCAGGTATGAGTGACATCCAGCAGAGTGCTGGGTGCTTAAACTGCCAATTTGCACTTCACACTCCATTGTGGCAGCTGTCTTTCCTGAGAAAAGGAGGCCAAAAAAAATTCAAAATGCACTTCTAACAGCAGCTAGAGAGAGTTCTGATGAATATCAGAGGCGTTTTTGAGGTGTCTCTGTAAATCTTTGCTCTGTTGGGCTGCAGGACAGCAGGGCGTGGGGAGGGGGTCACTTGTGGTGTAATTATCTCATAAACATTTCACCCCTGCATAGTTCGAGCTCAGGAATTCTGTGAATGGAATGGAAGGGTGGAGGGAGCAGCTGAAATGATCACCCTCCTGAAATGTGAGGGGTGAAAAAGGAAAGATGATCCGTGTGTGTGGTGCTGGCTTGCACATTTAATCTTTTTCTGAGCTGTTGGGTGGCTGCTGAAGGAGTCAGAACCATGCAATGTGCAGTGCCACAAAAACCAGCCTGGACTGAACATTGAATTATGGATTTGTCTGGACAGGTGGTCAGAGGGTTTGCTGTGTCCATGGCCTTAGCAAAACAATTCCTGTTGATTCCTGTGGGCTCTTAATGTGCATGAAGCCATGCGTTTTGCACAATCATTATTTGAATAATTATTGGATAATAACAGCATCAAATAATTCACATTTTCCCACTGCCCTGGCAGTCTGTGGTAGAGGATTTCTGGCTGGAGCTGAAGGTGAAGCTCACATTGATATTCCATCTATCAGAGTTTCCCTTTGCTGTCTCACCCTTGTGCTGCCAGGCTGGCACATTGCTGCCACATTCCATATTCAATATTCCATATTCAACCTGCAGGAATCTCCTTCAGGGCTGCCTGAGCTGTCTGTGGAGCTCTGCCCCTGCTTTGTGGCTCTTCCTCCCAGAAAAGAAATGGCAGAGACAACTGGGGGTGGGTGAGTGTCAAAAAATCCCCAAAACCCTCATGAGATTTTAATTGGAATGTCCAATCTTTCCACATAGATAGGTTGTATCACTGTGGGTTATTACACAATTTATGCTGTCTTAACTCTTTCTGAGAAATTAACTTTCTTAGCTCCTGAAGAAATGTGTTGAGGAAACAGGAGTTTGGCTTGTTTAAAAATTTCCTGTTGACTGCCTTTTCCTTCTGCTCTTCCCCATTGATCTATTTCCATACGCTGCAGGAAAAGCACTCTAAATGAATTGATAATTCCAGCTAATCTGAAAATAAGGATTTGGAACACAGAAATGGTGAGGCTGAGAAAACTACTCAAAACCATGAGCTTGTAAATATTTTAAAGTGATCTTATGCAAAATTCATCCAGAATGCGATTCTTCTTCTTTTCCATATTATTTTATATCTTCCTAAATCACTAACTCTCCCTTCCCTTGGCAAAAAAAAAAAAAAAAAAAAAAAAAAAAAAATTAAAAAATTAAAATTGAAGGGCTGTATTTATGCAGTTACAGTTCTGAAATGCAGGGTGACGTTTGCAGCCTCAGAGCCGTGTCAGTTTTCAGTCACGGTCACACCCTGACGTTCCCTCTCATCTGGAATAATGGCAGCGATAAATGAGATGTCTCATGGAGATGTCACCTGCTGGATCTGCGTGTGGGATGGGTTTGAAGTGACAGAGCTGTGCTCTGATGAAGGGGCAGGGTGCTCCTGGAGCATCTCGGTGTATTTTTATTTGGGTGGGGATTCTGGAGGGGTGCTGGAGTGACAGCTGCTGCACCCTAATTCCTCGGGATTATTGATGACCTGGAGTGAGGTGAGCTGCTGAAAAAGCTCCTGCTTAAAACTGTGTCTCCTGAGGTGAGACAAGGTTCCTGAAATGTCTCCTTTTCACCAGCCAGGTGAAATTTCAACAAAACTGAAATTTAAACAAACCACATGCCCTGAGGTCCAAGGGATACCTGAGTCCTACTTTGTGGATTTGACCGTGGTTCCCTTTTGCGAAGTGGTGAGCTGGGAGCTGAGGAACATGAATTACTTGCTCAGTACATCATCCAAGCCCATTTCCATACAAATAAGTTAAATAAGTTCTTTCCTGATTCTATTATTTGCACAGCTTTGCAACGTTATCCACATTTAATATTCTTTGTTGTCACAAAGAGCATGGAGCTGTTTCTCACATGAATCCATTCCGTGGTCACCACTGTCCCCATCTACAGAAAGAGGAGACATGTCACGTCAATGTCTGTGTCACAACCTGGTGTCCACTCCAGAAATTTATTGGTTTCCATGGTGACTAATTGTTTAACCAAGAAAGGCAGGAGAGAAGCAGATTTTGGTAATACAATAGAAAATAAGAACAGGTCATAGGAGCCACGATAAAACCTGTGAAACTTTATTGTGCTCTTGTAAGACATGCACACATATGACCTGTGATGTATGGAATTTTGTGTGTGTGTGTTTAATAACCTGTTAACAGCTCTGTGCTGCTCTTTTCTCCTCTCTGTCACAAACTCTGCTCTTTCACAGTATGTGTTCTCCCAGTGGATCCGTGGCCGTGCTCTGCTGGGGGACTGGAACTCCCATGGGTGTCCCATGGGAGGGGACACCTGGCTGGCACCACCCCGTGTGTGCAGCCTTTGTGGGATGCTCTTCGTGCTCATTCCTTCCCTCTGGATCCTCCCAGCTGCTTTCTGTCCTTGGCTGCTTGGACATTTGTATCTCCCTTCCCCAGTAGTGTCCAGCACACCCAGTTCCACCTGAGTGCCACTCCTCCAAGCTCTGAGCCAGGACAGAAGTTTGGTTTTGTTTCTCAGGTGGTGACCCCAGGGCACAATTCTGTGTAATCTCCTTTGCCAGCCAAAAGCTTTGCAGCAGAGGTGAGAGGAACAGCTCAGCTGGGTGCTTGGATGGTGTGGGTGCAGTGCTCAGCTCTGGGGTGCTTTGGGCAGGATTTCTGTGCTGCAGGGACAGAGGTGTGTGTCTGTGTGTGTGCTGGGTTTGTGTGCTGTGTGTGTGCTGTGTGTGTGCTGGGTGTTCTGTGTGTCCTGTGTGTGCTGTGTGTGTCCTGGGTGTGTGTGCTCTGTGTGCTGTGTGTGCTCCCTGTACGTTCTGTGTGTGCCCTGTGTGTGCTGTGTGTGCCCTGTGTGTGCTGTGTGTCCTGTGTGTGTCCTCTGTGTGCTGTGTGTGTCCTGTGTGTGTCCTGTGTGTGCTGTGTGTCCTGTGTGTGTCCTGTGTGTGCTGTGTGTGCCCCATGCGAGCCACAGGCACTTGTCCTTCCTGCACAAAACCCTGCTGCTCTGGCACTCTGCTCTCTGAGGGCTCTTGGTGCCACTCAGGTTTTTGTCCCCCTGTGTCTTTGAGAGGAGAAATGGAAACACCACTGGACATCGAGAGAGGGGATAAATGTGTATTGTGTTTGGTTTGCATGAAAAACTTGGAAGTCCATGGCTTTAGACTGCCAGAGGGCAGGGCTGGATGGGATTTGGGAAGGAATTGTCCCCTGGGAGGGTGGGGATGGAATTCCCAGAGCAGCTGTGGCTGTCCCTGGATCCCTGGCAGTGCCCAAGGCTGGACATTGGGTTTGGAGCACCTGGGACAGGGGAGGTGTCCCTGCCATGGCAGGGTGGCTCTGGGTGGAATTTAAGCTCCTTTCCAACCCAAACCATCCCATGGCTCTGGATCCCATGGGATGAGCATCCCATATTTATTCACACGCAGCCTGAACCTTGAGCCCAGCTCTGCTCTGAGTGCTGCTGGGTTGGGGTGCAATTGTTCTCAATCAGAATTCTGTTCTCTATTATTCATGAAAAACTGACTGAATTTACTTGTGATCTGATGCAGGCAGTATATAAATATTCTCTGTATGGTTTTTTTCACACATTTTTTGAAAAATATGATGGTGTGTAACAAAAATTATATGAAGACTTCAGTACATCAAAAGATGTCAATATATGAACCAGGTGCATTCTATAGTACAATAAAAATAGATAAATTTCAGTATAGATCAAAGAAATGTCATAAGCCATTGCTACATTTCAGAAGTAAACATTACTTAAAAATTTATTAAAATACATCAAAATTATTTCAAGGCATAATTTGGAAGAGAACTTGATATGATTTGCATTTGATTTTTATGAAATTTTAGGAATAAAGGCAATTTTTCTTGAGAGAGTCCATTATTTCTAGAAACATGGCTTCTGCATGACAGAAAAATCTACTGCAACCATAAAGTTAAGGAAACAAAAAATGTAGGAAAGCAAAATTGCTGTAACAACCTCTGTTTGGTTGCCTTGCCTTTTCTCCCTTTTCTTTTCCATGTTCTTTTTCCTTTTTGTGGAAAGCCGCTTGAAATTTAAATATTAGATTTATAAATCAAGTTGTGCAAAACAGGAGGAGAGGCTGGAATTTATGGGTGATTTAAAAGTCCTTTTTCTCCCATTATTTTTATTTATATGCACGCACACATATCCCAAAATTTTAATTGCTGAAGTGTTGCTAAGTAAGCACATCGTGCTTGATTTAATGGTCTCCGTGTGACATTTTCCATCTCCTCTTTCCCATGGTCATTAAGTGGGGAAAGGATTTCACGAGCAGTTGGTGACAGCCTGGCTGCTGAACGTGTGTGACACAGGAGCCTGTCCCACAGGGCACAGAGATGTCACATCCCGGACAAAACAGACCTGAAGAGTCTTGGTTTCAACAAGAAACACCTTTTCCATCCAGTATTTTTTTTTTAAAAATATATAGCAAGATATCCAATTTTATTTTACATTATTTGGTGTGTTCTCTGTTTCTCTTTGGAGCAGTATAAATTTGTTGATTTTAAGTGTTCTAAAAAATACCGTAATTTTATGATTATAAGCCGCACCTTTTTCATTGAAGAATCCAGCCTACCCCAGTAGTGCAGCTAATCATCAGGTGCGGCTTATTTATGGACAAATCCCAGTGAAATGCCAACCCGAAAGTGAGAGCTGGCCGGGGAGGGCGCCTGGGGCTGCCTTTAAAGGCTTGGCTGCTCTATGAAAACTGTTTGCAACTTGAGCATCTGACACCAAACCCCGCACTGGCGCCATTCTGTTGCTAACTTGTTACTTTGTCACACATGGATCCTCCCTTTAAAAAAATAAATAAAATGCGGCTTATATTCGGGTGCGGCTTATATGTGGACAAATCCTGTGGTCTGCCTGGCTAACCCGGATGTGCAGCTTATAATGTACCTTATTATCAATTTTTATATTTATTTTGATGCCCACAGTATTCTTTTGGTTTTGTCTTGACTCTTCCTCTCTGGCAGGTGGTGTCTGATTTTCAGTAATGCCCCTGCTCGTGGTTATGAATCTCCAAGTGGTCCAGCAGAGCCCAAATCCCTGCAAGGAGGGGTCAGGGGTGTGCAGCCAGCTTTGCCTGAGCTTTGGGTGTGACCATGATGAGTTTTAGAGGCCTGATGTTCAAGTCAGTAAGTCAAGGGTCTGCCTGAATCCTCCAGGCAGAAGCCAGAGTGCAGGAATTGAATTAAAACCTTTGAAACGTTTTAAGCCACCCACACATAGAATGGAACTTTAGGTAAAAGAGTAAGCATAAGTTTGGGTATAAGTTCAGATGTAAGTTTGAGTTTTAAGATAAATAAGTATGTACCATATTTTCATGACTATAAGGTGCACGGAAAATCCTAAAATTTGATCAAAATCCGACAGTGCGCCTTATAATCTGGTGCGCCTTATATATGAGTGTTGAAGGGATCTCAAAACAATTTCTGTGTCACATTGTGCAGCAACAAACATGAAACTCGCAACCCAATGACCACGAGCAGGCACCCCCACATCCCTCAGGTCCGTCCCTCCCGATTTTGCGCTAAAAGTTGCGAAAGTTGCCCACAGATCAACGTTGCAAAAAAAAAAAAAAAAAATGCGCCTTATAATCCGGTGCGCCTTATATATGAAAAATAGTTTGAATTTTGCTGTTAACTGATACTGTGCCTCATAATCCGGTGTGCCTTACGGTTGTGAAAATGCAGTGAGATGTAAGTACGTCAGTCAGTCAGTCAAGAAGATTCAGTGAGAGCTACAGTGTTTTTCGTAAGTAAAAAGTTCAAGATACCAGAGTAGAACAAGTTCCAGTGAAGGTAACAAACACACTGATGTTTTCAGTGCAGGCTCCAGAAGCTCCTTGCTAGACTCTGCTTAGACAAAATAGAACTTCAGGAAGGATATTGCTGACATTTTTCAGATAGAGCAAGACAGATTGTGTTCATGGTTTGTACATATCCAGCTTGTTAAGGAATTAGAATTTTTATAAGTTGAAAGAAAGTGGTTTGAATTTACATGTTAGCTGAGTGCCATGCCTTTGAAGGGTGCATCAAAAGCCCTGAGAAGGACAACCCCAGAGCTTGGAGTTTGATCTGCTCCTTTATTCCCACCAGAAAAACCCCAGTGTGATTCACAGTGCCCTGTGTGAGCCTTGTACCCAACTCCACACTTTGGCTCAGTTTTGGCTGGGTTTTGGCCATTAAACTGTGCTTCCTCCCCACTGGTGGGAAGTGTAAGAGTGTTCCTTCACGCTTGCATAACCTTTGTCATCAAAGCACTTTGCTGGCTTTTATTCCCTCACTTTACCCAGCTCTGATGTTTGCCTTCTCCCTTTCTCTGCAGAGAGAGCAGAGCTTGTAGCTAATGTCCCTTAAATCCCCCAGGAGCACAACGACCCAGGATGAAAAAGAAAATTTTATATTTTTTAACTTCCTGACCCAACATTTCAGTGAGAACAGAGAGGCAAAAGAAGAAATCAGGGTTGGCAGGCTGGTGATCACCCGTGCTTTGAGGGTAAGGAGGCAGAAAAGCTATTTCTGTGGTGGAAGCTGCTGACCACGGCTTCAGTAGCTGGAGGAATCATAGCCAGAGGTTTAAATAAGCCTTTGTTTTTTTAAAAAAGTCAATGGCTGTTAAGGGGGCTGAGATTGAAAATTGACTAAGCCATTGACTTCTGGAGAAGAAAGGCATCATGAAAAATTCTCTCAAAAGCAGGAAGATCCCGGTTTTAGAAGCAGAGGAAAATAATTGCCAAATGAAAGGGCTTATTCCCTCCTTGTGGGGATTTGAAAGTCTTCCTGGAGGGTCTCCTTCCTGTCAAATTTGCAGCTCCTTTAGCAGAGCTTTTGAGGAACCCTTGCAGAAATATATTGGCAGTGGAATAGTTGAAACTTCTGGAAGCAATTGAATTTTTCAGTACTGCGCTGTTGGTTTGTGGAAAACCAGTATAGAGAAAAATCACTTTTCCTCCTGTACAATCCTACAGGAGGCTCAACCCCAGAAATCCTCAATCCTTCTAGACAATTATCCAACATTCACTGTGCTGGGATTAAAAATAGTTCGGGAAGGAATTATGGAGTGTTTAGGATGATCTTGCATTCCAACAATTCTGTAAATCAGAGCCATCCTCAGAGGAGGAGAATTCCAGGTCTGCATTCCCAGTGAGCCAGCCTGTGAGTTTGGGATTTTTTTTTTTTGAGCCAGGGATTTTGTGGAAGAGCAGCCCTCCCCCATCCCCAGGCATTTGCAGTGTGGGATTTTTATTCTCTAGATTTAAAGGGCAGCAGCAAAGCAATCTGTTGTTTGTATAGAAGAGAGTGATGGTAAAGAAAGGAAATGCACTCAAGGGAATATCTACTCCACTCCAAGATGCCACTTGAAAAACAAGCAGAGGGAAATGTTTGCACAGCACAGAGGCAGGAGGGTCTGCAGAGCAGAGCTGCTCATGGAGCATCTCCCAGAGAGGAGCTCCAGCTCTGGAACCGAGAGGATGGAGCTGACAGGGTTGGGAAGGATCAGGGTTTGACAGCAAGGTCTCACAGATGTTTGTGTAGAACAGAAAGGTCTTGGAATGTAGAAGCTGAAGAAGGAATAGAAATGATAACAAGTTTTGATATCAAGGAAAAGAATTGCTGAGCCAGTCTGACAGGGCGGATAAGAAGGCAAAGAGCAAGTGAGTTGGAAGGGGCTTTTATGACTCTGAGCAAAGGATAAATCCATCTCAAACAAAAGATGTTTTTACCAAGAAAAAGGATTTTCACAGACAAACAAAAATGCCAATCTTGCAAGCAGAGAAAAGATCTCAGAATTTTCCACTGCAAGAAAATGGAAAAACAACTTCTAGCTTCACCTGTAACACACTGACCTTTAGTGACTGGAAAACAATAACATGAATGTGGTAATGTTAGTAGTTGTGATAGGCTATAGGTAAAATTATTGATTGGTTGTTATGTATTGAGATTATTTACAATGAAAAGTAAATCCTGCTTTGTAACCAGAACCAGAGAAGCTTTCAGGTGAACCCACAGCTGAGGCTGAAAACTCTTGGCTGGACTCTGTCACCCAGGACTGTGAATTGCTGCATCATTGGAATCCAATAAACAGCATTTTAAATCATACATAGATTACTGCATCATTTGAATACAATAAACAGCATTTTAAATATTAAATAAATCTCTGTATCATTTGGATACAATAAACAGCATTTTGAAGAGTCTGGCATTCCCATCCCTCATTTTAGGCTCTTACATGACAGGAGGGCCGGGCAGCATCCTGAGCTCTGGGTGTGGCTGGAGGTGACCAGAGGAGCTGCTCTGTGTCAGAGCCTAGAGGTGCAGGCCAGGTCTCCATCCCAGATGTTGGTAACAGAATTATGGAGTTTCACAGGGGACATCTGGCAAGGTCGTTTGACTCGAGCCCAGCTCTGTTCACACAGTTGAGATAACATTCTGGCTGTGATTTTTTTCCTCCTGGTAGCCTGCCAATGAAGTCTAATATTATCTGCCCCTCTTTTAATAGTTGCAACTAGATATTTCTGGAAAATATGCTCACAAATTTCAATTTTATTGAAGCTGGGGTGAGTGAAAGAAGAATTTAGAGACAAAAAATCTCAGCTAATCATTGGCTGAAAACAAAATAAGCTAAATCATCTGAATGATGAGGGAAAAAATTTACTGTTTGAAAAGAATATTTGATTTTTCCATAGCATGGGAAGTAGGGTGATTGATTCTAAGTGAATTTCTGTCTGTGTTCAATGCTTTGTGGTACCTGCAAGTTGCTAGTCCTACTGTGAGTAAATAGAGCAAAAGAGACAATTTGGGGTGAACCCAAGAGTCTGCCCTGGTGACAAGGACAGGGTGCCTCAAGGAGGAGCCCCTTGTGTCACCCAGCTTGGTGACACTTTCCATTCCTGTCTCATCTTTTCAGCCCATTGATTATAAAATATTAATTACTTACATAGCAGAGCTTTTGTCCAATTCTTTGAAGTTCTGCCTTTTGGCACCCACTCTCTCTGACGTGTTCAACTGATCTGAGATCTCCTTTCTAATGCCTCAGTTTGTAGCACAATTAGTTTCAGAGCCAAATCCTGTAAACCTGTGATATTATTTTGCCAGCAGAATTACTGTTGGAGACACACAAGGTGCAGGTATCACAGTCAGAGCCTGCTTTGTTCCTCTGCATGTTCAGCATTTTTGGGAAGGCTGTGGTGTGGCACACAAATCCCCAATTCTCACCCTGAGCTCAGGTGGGATGAAGCCACAAGGCTGCTCCTCCTCATGGACAGAGGCAAGAGGAAATAAACTCCTGTTGTGCAAGCTGAGGCAGGAATAAAACAGTGCAGGAAAGCTCCAGAGCCGGGCTGAGGCTGCTGAGGGAGCACATGAAATATTTCTGCTACAGATACTCTAGAGAATGTGACAATTCTGCAAGCTCTGAAGAGCAGCTTGACTGAGAGCAAGCCTGGGAATAAGGGAAAATCCTGCAAGTATGCAAGAGGAAGATGGTTGTTTACAAACCTCCTTTATTTCTGGTCTCTCTCAGTCATTTTTAATTCTCCCCACAGCAAAAATTATTTGTTCTGTCGCATATTTTCAAAAAAAAAAAAAAAACAAAACAAAAGGCATTTGAGCTTAAAAGTGTTCTGATCTTTTTAGATGTGCTTGTTTTTAAGAAAAGGTCTAGATGGATTTTTGTCAAAGCTCCAACCAATTTGAGCTCCTGTCTGTGTAATAGGTGCTGGCTTGTTTGTCTGTTCTCTCAGTGAGTATTGCTGTTTAAAATGCCATTTGTGCTTGCAGATATTTTTTATGGAATTATGGGACTGAAGAAATGAGATTTACAAAACCTGTGGATTTTGTAACATAACAGTCCTGAATTCAAATTTTCCTTTTCATCATTGTTAAATGAATGATGGGTAGACATTGAACACTCCTGCATTTGGAGCAAGCAGGAGAATGGAGCCAGAGAGGTTTTTAGGCAGAATTGTGCCTTTCTCATTTGTTCTGTGCCAGGTGACCCCAAAGGCTGCAGGGCTCCCTTTCCTAATTGCTGATCCCACCCTGAAAGCTCCAGCCTGCAGAGGACTTTGATATCCCTACTTTGATGCTGTCCCTAAGCAGTAAACTCTGAATTGTGTGAGGTGACTCCTCTCAAAGAGGGGTCAACTGCTGAGCAAACAACTGACCCAGACTGGGAAGCAGCCTGGAGCAGAGGAGCCAAACCACCCAGGAGTTTGTCTGATTTCACATTTATTGTGCATTTATTGTGGTCCCATAAATGCTGTCAGGGATCTTCTTTTCTGGCAGATAGCACCCAGAGTGTTGGTCAGTGCATGATCCAGGAATATTCTGCAGCCTCTGCTCTCTGTGGTGTGTCTTTAGCACAGATTTTAGCCCAGTGCATTCCCAGCACTGGGGACACCTTGTAGTTCCTAAAGGAGATGGATTTAAAGGTGGAGTTTCCTCCAAATGAGGACAGAGTCATTGCTCTGTCCCAGCACCTCAATGTGAATTGTTTGGCAAAATACATTTTCTGCTGGAAAAATGCCAGTTATCAGGTTCTTGCAGGTCTTGTCAAGTGCTTTAATCACTGGACCAAATCTCATGCTGGGCTCTAGGGAAAGTGCCAGCAATTACAAGAAGTGGGAAGCTCCTAAAGAGAACGAGAGCTCTTGAGGCACACCAGGGATAGCTCAGACACCTGGGCAGGTATTAAAAAAATTTAAACAATAAGGTTTAAATAATAAGGGGCTCTGCTGGGTGGTCTTTTAGTAAAAACTTTGGAACCTATTTGCACAGAAGGCTCTGGATATAAGAGTTTTCACAGATTCAGAGAGAACTGTACTAATGTTTGGGAGAAAAATAAACCATTGCAGTCGTACAGTCTACTGGGTACAGAAACATTTCAGAAGGTGCTGCTGCTGTCAGTGGTGTCTCAGGAGCTCCAGGTGACCACCTGTGTAGTTTAAAAGTCTCTGTTTCCCAGCCCGAGAACCAAAGAAGCAGTCAGGAGTGACAGCGGTGGAAAAGAAGAGACAGGGTCTTCATGATTTGCTTGCAAGGAGCCATGAAGCCATTTATCAATCCACAAAGCAAAGTTTATATACTTTTCTATTGTTACTAAAAATATCGCACCAATAATATTCGTGTACCTAAGATATATTGCTTAACTAGATAGCATTGCTCAATCTAGGCCTCGTTTAAGCTAGCCATGTAGATACAGTATTTCCCGCAAATCCCCATAGAAACTTCACACTGAGCACTCTGTACCAAGCACCTTCTTATCTCTTACATTCCTTCTCCAAAATCCTGTTTGGTTCTGCCAAGGCTTGGGCCTACTCACTGCTACCAAGGCTTGGGCCTGGTCACTCCCGCCAAGGCTTGGGCCTACTACGGCTCAGAGATCCACATCAGGAGTGACAAGCTGAGCAGTACTAGCGGTTCTGCTCTCCAGTTGTATTCCCATAAGGAGTCACCTTCTGCATTTTCCAGAGTTGTTTATTTTATCTTATCTAACAAATTCTTTCCCTACCCAGCCAAGGTCCATTCAGCAGGTCAGTCCCAGGCACACTGCCCGCCCCAAGGGCGGTGTTGTCTTTTTATACTGCAAACCATGTGAACATTATTTACAGTTATCTTCCAATACCCATCACCTATATTGTACAGTCCAGTTCTGCTCTAAACCAATCCAAAAGTGCCACCATCACCCAGGAGATGGATGCCAAGAAGAAGGAGAAAGGAGGACAGAACATGCCCAAATTCCTCCATCTTAAAACCGAGACCCTTATTCTAAAAAACATAAAAATTTACATTTTCACCTTGTTAAAATCTAACTTATACTCTACTTATTTTTTGTGACTTGTAACTCTTCGTGCAAAGGTGGCAATTTTTCCCATGGGTTGAAATCAAAGGCACAGGGGTCCTGGGCTCTGTGCCAAGGCTTCTGAGCCCCCTGCCTGGGTCTGGAACCATCCAGGGTAGCCAGAGGATGTCCTGGGTTCCCACAAGCTGCAGGTTGGTGTCTTACAGGTGAGGACATCACAGATGTGACTTTGTCAGTGAGCAGACTGAGCTGAATGGGTCAGTGTTGGTTTTGCTTTTGGTATGTTTATTGGGGAGAGCAGTGACACCAGCACCAGTCTGCCACGTCGCGGGTGAGAGCTTCACTGAAAGATTTACACTCTGTTTGTGTGGGCTGGGAGATGTTTTTGCAAAACATTTCTGAGCTATCCGGCTCTTTGTTTCTCATTACATTGAATTCTTGTTTTCTAGTCAACCTTTCCCTTAAGCAAAAAAAAAGAAAACGTGGGGAAGGAAACTCATGGATAAATAATGGCTCAGTGAATGTGCAGAAGAGCAACTTTGTAAATAGGGAAATAAATGTCATTTTATTATACTTTTAATGTAGGAGGGGCATGGAAAACGTAGGAGTGAGGACGAAGAGAAGCAGGAGATTATTTCTTAGAAAGAGGCAGAACAGGGAACGCTGCCATAGGAGCTGAGAATCCTTTCCCTGTGTGTCTCATTCACCTGGGGCAGCCCTTGCTGGGTTTTTTTTTGGCATTTTGGGGTGTTTGGGTCCAGGCAATCCCAGCTGCAATCACAATTCCAACTCTTACTCCTGGGTAATTTTCCATTCCCTGGGGCTGCTCCCTGCCCCATTGTCTGTAAAACCCAACCACAGCAGTGCAGTGAACACTCCAGAATCTCCTTGGATATGCAGCCCCCACCTCTTTGCCTCCTTTGGAGCCTTTTCTGCTCATTTGGGATGGTCCAGAGACTCACATGCTGCAGCGGGAGATGTTTGCCCTCCTGATCTGCCACAATTCCCTGCTTCTCTCCCCCATTCCCCTTCTCTGCTTTCCCATTTTCTGCAGCTCCACGCTAATGCTGGAGATTAAACACATGAATATTCCAGAAGAGAGTTTTTTATGAGGAGGTTAGTGATGTTTTGTTGCACTAACGTTGTCATTTGTTTGGAAGGAATGGAATGTTTGATTGTGTTGTTTCTCTTGGTTTAAATGATACATTTATGAATGTTAGTCATGAGCACAGACCAATTTATCTTATGAAAAAAGGGAAATAAAGTCTTGATGAAACCTTCCAGCTTCTAAAGCTCCTTCTGTTCATTGTTTATGTATGGTTCTGCAGCCCTGGATATTTTTAGATTGGCACTCTCATTGAAACCACAAATTTTGCAAGTTTAAAGGATGCATTAATACATTTTTATTGAGATCATCTTTGCTCCTACATTGTTCCAGTTTCTTTGTATCTACTTATTTGGCAAACTTAAAATTTTGAATCTCTTTTTCTCAGCATAGCATTTTTTTTTTAAATTTATTTTTCTGTCTTCAGAGATGTAAATTTTCTAATGTAATAGCAAAGTTTGAAAAAATAAAACAAAAAACAAAAAAAAGCCAAACAAACAAATGAACAAAAAAACCCAAAACCCCAAAACAAACAATAGTTTATTGACTTGGAATGACTTGGAATATGTGCCTTGCTGTTTGCTTGGCTAAACCACATCACAGAGAAACCTCTCTTTACTCACACTGACCACTTCAGTGTGCTGTTTGCTCAGAATGCTCTTCTTGAGCTTGAGCAGGAGTTTTTCATTTTTGTCACCTCCTCTTGGCTTTCCCCAGAGCACTGTGAGCTGCCAAGCCCTGATGATTTCCATGAAAAACCATGAGCACTGAACAACCACCCTGTCCCATCTCAAGGTGATACCAGAACCACTGTGTGTGCTTCCTGTGATATCAGAAATGTTAATTTGGGTTCCCTGAGGGATGGGAGCAGCCCTGCCCAGCACCAGAGGAGGCTCCATGCACTCACATCTGTTGATGGTCCTGCTGCCCAAGCTCCAGGACGCTCACAAGTGTTTGCCATGCAAACACCACGGGCTTTTCTAGGTCATTGAGCATTGCAGAAGCAATCCCTGCTCTGACCCCATCTGCTGAAGCGTCAGGAGCTAAACAGATTGGCAGGGCAGGGTCAGAATGCACGCTAATCCTGGAGGACATCAGATGCTGCTTAGCCAATTCAAAGCAGCTTGACATTCCTTTCACCAGTGACACTTTATTTCTCTGTAATGGTTCTGTCACAAAAACTAACTGCAGCAGACAGATTTGATATGAATTTCCTGGAGTAGTTTCTGAAGAGGTGGACAGGGTTTAATTCTAATATATATTGTGCTCTGGTTGGTTCGTACAACAAACTACATGGCTTGAGAGTGGAATAAATCTCTGGCTCTTGCAGTTTTTCCTGAACACATTACTGGGTCATGAGGGAAGAGATTATGTGCTTTGAAGTATTGTGGTTTAGTAGTCAAATCACAGAGGTGATAGATAGGCCTCCTGCATTCTATTTTCATAAGTATTATTTGCTATGAATAAAAATCCCATTGCACTCGCTCTGACTTCTCTCCTGCATTCTGTGGCACGGTGAAGAAGTGGAGCTGCAGGGAGGGAGGGAGCTCAGGAGCCTCTGGGCCCTCTCCTTATGCAAGATGGAATCAAAGCACAAATAGATGCTGGCAAAACTCATGCTAAAAGATCTCTAATGATAGTAACTTCACACCTTCCCTGAGCAATCTGTTCCAGGGCTGCAATAATGTAATTTTTTTAGGCTTTTTAGCTCTCCTAACCATGAAAACAATGTGGTAGAGTGCAGGAGGGAAATGGGTGGATTTTGCATGGAGAAGCATTGAAGTTATTTTTTCCTAGAGAGTACAAATTGCTTCTTTTCCCATTTATTGTTATGGTAAAGCATCCAACCAGACTTACCAGTAGTGTGTGTGTATATATGTGTGAATTCATATATATATATATATATATATATATATATACACACACATATATATATATATGCTTGTGTGTGAATTCATATGCATATATATCCATATATGTGTGTGTATTTATATTTATATATATACATATATATATATATATATACACCAAAAACCTTAACACCATCAACATTTTTTAGGAAAAAACCCATCTTAAATTGTTAGAGATTTCTATCTCTGAAGCTGAAGGACCAGAGAAATTTATTTATTCCCAGCAGCTCTCTTTGCCAAAATTTGAGCTCGTTAGTTTGTACATTTTGTCTTCACCTTTAGAGATGATCTAACACTTTGTGCTGTTGTAGAACATTAAGAGTCTGGCATTTATGATGTGTTTTTTTCTTCTACTTCTCCTTTCATAGCAAATTCTTGATGGTTTTGCTTTACTTTCATCTGATTGGTTTTATGAGGACAGAATTATCTTCTCTAAATATAATAGAATTTTATTTAGTCTTAAATATTTGTGTTAAACTGCACAGAAAGTCATTTCATGCAGAACATGTGTATTTGAAGGTGTGTGTTAATGGTATTTTATTTTCTCCTGTGTATTTAGAGTCTCATTTATGAAACTCATCATTCTGTGTTGTAAATCCTTGGCAGAAGTTGCTTTAGCCACTGATCAGGCATTGAGGAATTGGTGCACCATGAACACACCTGTCTATGAGCTCATGGCACAATTATCCAGATAAATTATTTATAATTTGACCTGTGGAATTACTGTGTGCAGTTGGAGAAGAAGCTCAGCTTTTCATGCTGCTCAGCTTCAAACACAGGGTTATTTAGCTCGGGCACTTCAGAGTTTCCTTTAATCTCCACAAAATACTCTTTCCTTTGCTCATCCATCTCTAAAATTGTTCCTTCTCTTAATGACTGCTGCTCTTTTTCTCCTCCCACTTTTTCTCTATTGTACACTCATTTAGATATGCAAGTTCTCTGATTGATTTGTCCCCCCTCCCAGTGGAAACAAAGTTTTTACCTAGTTTCTTTTTGCTTTTCAGTTTTACTATAAAGATTGAGTGCAACCATAAATCCTAGGGTTTCAGAGATCCTAGATTTTTATTTCTTTTTAATATATTTTATCATCTGCTAGTAAAACAGAAAAAAAAATAGCAGCAATTTTGGCTAAGGCTCAAACATCAAACTCCATCCTTGCCTCTATTTCAGGCTGTTTTTAATCCATAAAACAACTTGTTCAGTAGCATCATTCTGAGTCTGACATGGAAGAAGGATTCTTTTTTTTTCCTGGAATCATTAGTAGACCTGTATCCTCAAACAATCATTTCCCATTTCAGGTTATTTTATTTAATAATCCTGTGCTGGCAAAATTGGTTTGAATGCTTGGCTCACTCAGACGATGTTTAAATTTTAATCTGCAGTGGATAACAAGTGTGGAATTCCTTTGTTATCTGTCAGCATTTTTTATTATCCAGTGGGAATCTTGTGCAGCTTCACAGGAGACCCATCTGTTTTACTGCTCTTCTCATCATGACAATCAAAAAGTCACTCCTAGCACTAAGAAGAGCTACACATTTTTGGTGGATTCACAGAAAGAAATGATCCTCCCCTACCCTGTCCCATGAAGAGTTGTTTTAGTTCTCAGAATTCTGAACAGAACCTTCAGTGAGTTACCTTTGAAGTCAGATTTTAATTAGCTGATATAATAACTATTGACTTTTCTTTAGGGATATGCCAGTTTTATTGATATGACAATTAAAAGCAGAAGGATTAGTCTATTAAAGAAGTACTAATTGACTTTCATCTTACCAGGCTAAACAATTAAGAACTGATTGGTCAAAATAAAGTGAGCTGTATCTGTAATTATTGAACTCAGGATTTCACTTCTTCTTCCACTTTTTTAAAAACGTTTTTGCTTGAATAATCTGCTGAATTGATAGATAGATGTTTTCAAGTGGATTTTAATTGAGTAGCATGAATAGGAATTGCAGAAGGAGTTTGTGTTTGTTGTTGCAGCAGTGGAAGGGTTGTAGACAAAGGAGAAAGCTTTCCAGAGATTTGGAAATTGTTCCATGTTGATGTGCTGATTGGCTTAAGCATGTTTTCCAGACAATTATTCATTGTGCTTCATTTTGTGTCTTACACACTGACTCCCTGGGATGGAGTGTGGATTCCTCACTTTGCACAGTGCAAGTGGTGCCTGACAATGATTTTTGTTGAGTTGGTTCCTCTTGTCCCGTGGGTTCCTTTTGCCTGGACATGAATGACTGCACAAAATACAATGTACAGCAATTTCACGCCTATAAGGCGCACCCTTTTGACTAAAATTTTGATCGAAACCTGGAGGTGCGCCTTATAATCCGGTGTGCCTTATATATGGACAAAGTTCGGAAATTTGCCAACCCGGAAGTGCGAGCCATGAGAGCCGTGCCAGCTGGCGCCAGGGACAGGAGGGAGTGCCGGGGCCCACGGCACAGGGAGGGCACCTGGGGCTGCGTTTAAAGGCTGCACCGATCCCTGAAAAATGTTTGCAAATTGAGCAGCTGCCAGTAAACCCCGTGATGGCGCCATTCCGTTACTAATTCATTACTTTGTTGTGCGTGGATCCTCCCTGCAAAAATTAAGTGCGCCTTATAGTCCGGTGCGCCTTAGAGTTGTGAAATTTCTGTACTCTCTTGGGTGATTTTGTCTTGATGTTTTCTACATTGTCCTAATAAACACCATTTTCTCATTTGAAGTAAAATCTCAAGCACTTCGGTGCCAAAAGGCACAAGAGTCATTCCTTTGTGTTTGGGGAAAAACAACTTCGGAATTTTGAAAATATATGAAATCCTGAATTGTTATAACAACAAAAATTTAATGGCAACAGGATGAGTTAACACATTTTTCTTCTATGCTATAAAGTTAGAAAAATAATTTTCCCCTTAAAGTTGAATTTTAGTTGTGTTGCTGATAGAGAATTGAAATGTTTAACTTCTAAACTGCAATGAAACTCCTGCTGACCGCTCTTATTTATCACTGGCAATAATTTTTGTGTCCTAAGCATTGCTCTCCCTTCTCTTCCCATCCAGGGCACTGATGGAGCTTCAGAATCAAGATCTAGGAACAAAAGGTAGGAAAGATCTAGGAAGACAAGGTAGGACTTGTAGGATATGAATTGATGTTAATGATCTTGTTTTGCTGATTTGGATTCAAATTTTGATGATTGCTCCACTGCTCAGGCTTTGGATTCTTTTTGTGAAGGTGCAATGTGATTTTATTTTCATGAGAAAAGAACGTTTATAATTCTCTGCAGATTTCTATCCTTCCTGACAGGGGAGTACTTACAATTTTCAGTTTTTCTGCTTGTCCTGGGTGCTGTAGGACAATGCGTGACTCTGGTATCTGAGAACTTTTGCACAGTTTAAAAGTTATTTTATTCTTTACACACTTTAAAAGTTATTTTATTCTTTCTCTGTACCACACTGTGGATGGATTTGGGGCTCTTGCATGTTGTGGAGTGGGTATATCATTCTGGAAGGTGAAGGAAAGAATTGGGTGAAAGCCCAAGATCCCAACACTGACAGTCACACAATTAATTAATTTATAAATATTGCAACATGCAGCATTACCTGAGCAGAAAGAAATATGGCACTGCCTCGCTTCTTCAGTCACCAATAAAAAAATCACTCATTTCTAACCATAACAATACTTATTTCTTAAAAAATGGAAATAACACAGTAGGTTTTCCATTATCCTTTTAGCTAAGCATTTTGTTTTGCTGCAAGCAAATCACCTGAAAAATTACCTGCTGAAATAGAAATCATTTTTGTTACGTACACTCAAAAGAGACTATTTTAAGACACACTTGATTTGACAATCTAAAAACAAAAATTCAAATAGTTATCACAAATGCTTTATTCCTTAGATTATGGACTCTGCTTTATATTTTTCAATGCAGACCAATGTTCTCCAACCAACCATTTAAAAAATCTTTAAAAGTATTTGAAAATTAAGCAAAAAAACCCCAAAAGAAGTCCGAGAATCTTTTCAAAATTCATTGAAGTAGCTCTCTAATTATGTATTCAAGCTGAATTATCTTCTCTTTTTCCCTTCATTACATTCACAGTGAGAAACAACGTGTTTCATTTAAATAAAAACCTCAGTGTGGTAAATCAGACTGTATATTTATATAGGACTTTCAGAGAAATATGGGTATTGACTATTCCAACTCTAGGTCAATTATATATCTTAAAACTGAATACATGGGATAAATAGGGATTTAAATTGACAGTGTCAATCCATCTCTGAAGAACTAAAATGATGTAGTACGTGGGAGAAAAAATATATACAAATAACAATTGAGAATGGCACCTGGAGCAGATCAACAGACTAGAGGTAGAACTACAAAAAAAAACCTGAGTTTGGAAAACTAATAATGTTTGGAATGTTTTTAATTAAAATTTTGAGGCAGCTGTGAGGTGCTGCATAATCCAGTGCTCATTTATCTAAGTGAAAATGAATAAGAAAATTGATATGAGGAAAACCCTTGAAGTGTGAAATTCCCAGAGTTATCTATAAAAATTGCAGTTCTATCTTTCTGTCTCCCTAAATAGCCAGGTAAGAAGAGCAGATTTGTGTGGCACTTCAACCCAACGTGCCCCAGCCTCAGAGGTTTCTTTCCAGCAGATGTTGAATGCAGAACTTCTGTGAAAAAGCTGCTGAGACGCTGTGGCTTTGGGAGATTTGTGTGATTTGGGAGGATTGTCATGGAATTTGGAAGGGAAAAAAAGGAGAAAATATCCGGCTGCTGAGCAGTGTGTGATGGAAGTGATCAGAGTGATTTTCTCATTCCAGTTGTCATGTGGGTCACTAAATATCTCAGCTCTCGTCTCAAGAGCTGCTAAACAGGTACAAGTTTGTAAAAATCAGAGCATTTGTGATCATTCCCAGCTCCTAAACAAAATGTTTGTGGTCATTTGGTGTCTTCAGTGGGGAAGAACCAAACCTGGAGCTGACTGAATTTTTTTTTATCAATGAGATGTTTTCTAAAAGAGATTCAAAACACAATTATGAAGTCTCATTAATACCATTATCTACCCGGCTGTGTGCTCTGCTGGGAGCTGCTCAGGGCTGTGGAGCTCTGGGTATCTCTGAGAGCGCAGGAGATGCTGGGGCGACTGGGAATTTGTGCCACGGGATTGCACATCCTACACTGGCCTGGGAGCAGATGGGAAACCTCCCTGTGAGACTGGAGTGTGAATGTCCCCTCACTTCTCCTCTTTGGTTTGAATCTCTGCTGCTGGGAGACAGAAAGAACAAGAAATAAAGAGAACTAAAAGGAAATATGAAGGAATATCTATTAGACAAGGTAGCTGTCCTTACAGGCTGCCTTGAGGAGGATCCTTCCCTCAAATCTCTGATCTGAGCATCCTCCTGCCTCCTACTCAGGATTTCTTTTTTTTTTTTTTTCTCTTTTCCCCCCCTTCTTTTACCATTTTAAAGCTTTTTGTCTGTCTTTTTAACGCAAAGTGGGTCATCTTCAACTGCAAGCTGTTAAGCTTTTGCAATCCAATTTTCAAGAAAATTAACCAGCTCTTTCTTACCCAGATCATATGGGAGCCCATGTAGCCTGAGGATTTCATCTTGGATCTAGTTCTCAACTGTTTCTACTCTGGTCTATAAGATTTTATCTCTTTTCATTAGACTTGTCTATTCAGGTTTTTCCTCAGCTTTCAAAAAGTTGTATTTTTTGTCTTTCCATCTTCTATTCCCCTAATTTGACTCTTCTCAAGCTCTTGAGAAGCCCAAGCTCTCTTTGACACCAATGGCTTCCTTAAAATTCACAGGAAAAAAATGTCTTAGGAACACTTCTAATCATGCTTTTTTGCCAATTAGCTGGATCTCAGAAGATGGTAGTTGTCTCCTCCAATATTGTGATAATATAAAGTCTCAAAAAGTGCATCTGTGTGATATTAATGCTTTAATATTTAAATATTTAGCACTGTATTTTGACAGATTTCTGTAAATTCCACTACTGTGCAACAGGAAAAAGCAAATTAGCAAATGTGGCCCTCTCTGGTATGATGTCAGTGTTTCTGGATAAATATCTTTAAAGTTTCCTCATCTGTGAAGAAGCAAAAAAGGAAGCTGCCTAAGCAGAGGAGGGAACTCCAGAGGATGCTGCTGAGAAAGGAAGCTCTAAAAGGAATCTGTGAAAGGATGGAAATCCCACAATCACCCACACAGGACATTTGTGCCATGCCAGCACCCGCAGCTGAGAGAAAAATAGAAAAAGAGAAAAAATGAAGCCAAATCCTTGCTGTGCTGGGCTTCAGAGTGTTCCAGGCAAATTTGGTCACCCCGGGGCAATTTCCTCTCTGAGCTCCCAGGGCAGCACCAGCTCTCCAAAATCCCAGAGGCAATGCAGGAACATTTCATCATGTTCAGTAGAAGAACTGCCCTGTATGCTCTGTAAGGGTGGGAACAGAATTAGGGAACAGCCCCAGCTCCCTGCAGGCTCAGGGTTTGTGTTCCAGAGGTGCAGCAGGGACCCTGCTGGCACCACGAGCATCATTTGCACTCAAAATCTTCATCGAGTCCTGCAGGAATTACAGCAATTTCACAACTACAAGGCGCACCGGACTATAAGGCGCACTTTTATTTTTGCAGCAAATATCCGTGCACAACAAAGTAACGAATTAGCAATGGAATGGCACCATCGCGGGGTTTACTGGCAGCTGCTCAATTTGCAAACATTTTTCACGGATTGGCGCAGCCTTTAAACGCAGCCCCAGGCGCCCTCCCCGTGCCGTGGGCCCCGGCACTCCCTCCTGTCCCTGGCGCCAGCTGGCACGGCTCTCATGGCTCACACTTCCGGGTTGGCAAATTTCCGAACTTTGTCCATATATAAGGCACACCGGATTATAAGGCGCACCTCCAGGTTTCGATCAAAATTTTAGTCAAAAGGGTGTGCCTTATAGTCGTGAAATTGCTGTAATTACATTCTTGTTTGAAAGGAAGGAAATAGCAATGTCCAGCATACATCTGACAAACAGATGAAATGCTGAAGAACTAGAGAAAGTATCAAAAAGGGGGAAAGAACCTTCCATTTAGAAACAGTTTTATGTAGATTGAAAGTACATGGAAGCAGTTATCAGTGCCTTCAATTGCTCTTCAATCATTAATTTAATAAAGGACATTGCTAATTTTGTCTGAAGAAGGAAGGTATTACATTTATTATGCGTGGGAAAAGTATATCAAGTACAATGAGGATCCTTTGAACAATTCTTGCTATTTTTCTTCTCTCCGGAATTAATTCCTCCAGTATGTAGGCATTTCAACACTGGGTGAAATTCTCTCTTTTTATAATTTTAATGGGATGCTGTCAGGATAATGGGTCAGATTGGGTCTTTGTAAACATTTAACCACAGCATTTAAGCATTGCAGGACCTGTGATGGAGTTTCACTGCTCATTACTTGTAGTTAGTTTAACTTTTTCCTCAGCAGCCTGCTGTGTCAGATGATGATCAATAGTAAAACTTCTCCAAAACTACTGCCTGGTGGAATAAAAGTATCCAGAATGAGAATCAATGAACTTCAAACAGAAATAACTTTCAACAAAGTCCTCTTTAGTTACTGCTTCTCCATGCAGTTGCAAAATTTGGAGGAATATAAAGTTATTGCACCAAGATCTCAGGTGCTTCTATATTTACTCTCCTTATATACCTGAATATTTGTGGGAAAAGATTTTGACAGCTGAATTCTGAGGGCATGATTAAATATTATTGTAGTGGTCCTCCTGTGAATTCATCTGTTTTGGTTTATTTATGGGTTGTACACACTGGGAAGGTGCCAGAAATCCCCCTCTTTTTGTTTGGTATAAAATTGTAGTGAATAGCGGAGGGGTCAGGAGAGAAGCGAAGCTCTTCAAGGACGAGTTTAAGGCACATCTTGATTTGTGTGGTGTCAGCTTCACAATGTGGAAAGCTACAGCTGGGGGCTGTCTGCTCTGCAGAGAAAATGTACTCACACTGTCAAAGCCCATGAACAAAACACAAATGACACTGGGCAGCACAGAAGGTGCCAGACAAAAGAAAACCCAGTGAGCTCAGGAAATTACACAGGTGGGAGCTCTTTGTACTATCATAAAGTGAAAATCTGATTAATTTCACAGCAGATAAGGTGAAAAAGTTGATTCTTCGTACTGGGAGTCTATAGAAAAGTTCTCTCCTCTGTCCTTGCTTGGCTTCTTCCACTGTCACACAGTTTTGTGCTCTCTGGATATTAATCTGCAAGATTTTGGCCTTGGATTTTGCAGCACGGCTGCTTTTCAAACTAAACCAAACCACTCCTCAGACATTCCTTTAAAAATTAATGTACTTTGGGTACACAAGTTCTTGTCTCCATACAGCTGAAGCATATTGCAGGAGCAAACCCAAGTACATGGGCTGATATTTAAATGGGATCTGGCTCTGCTGAGTGTTAATGTTGATGATGAGAATTATTCTCCAGCAGGATTTAGCGGGGACAGGGCTCCAATGAGTGCCTAGTACCTTCTGTGTCTGTGTTTGGTAATTCCACAGCAACCATTGCTGGCAGAAGGGATGAGGTCTCAATCCCCTAGCGATTTTCCTTACCCCACACAAGGCTTGAATGTGTGAATTTTGTGACAAAAACCAGGAACAAAGACAACTCCTAACATCTGGAGCTATAGCACAAGCACTGTGATCACCAAGATCATTTGGTTTGTGTGTGTTGGGAGCTAAAACACCTTTGGGAATCTCAACATTTGTGTTTTCATCAGCCTCCCACAGGGATCACCATGGAATAGAGTGCTGCTGTTCCTGGATGTGCATCCTGGGGCAGTTGTGGTCCTTTCATTCCCCACACTGCTCCAAAATCTGCGGGGTTCACAGGGTCCTGGCACTGCCTTCCCCCCTTATTCTCATCTCATCCTCATCCAATCCTTATCCCAATCCTCATCCCCATTCTCATCCTCATCCTTATCCCATCCCATATTCATCCTCATCT
>VRYO01002184.1:22411878-22457296 GCA_009812075.1 Sialia sialis
CCCATAATCCCATCCCATCCCATCCCATCCCATCATCTCCCCAGGAGCTCCTTCCCTGCTGGCACAGGATTCACAGAACTCTGCTGGCTCAGGCTTTGAGGGCTCTGGCATTCCTGTGGGGAGGGACACTGGTGACACTGCTGGTCAGAGCCACCCAGGGCTCCTGAGGGGACACAGCTGGCTGATGTGGATTGTGCAGCACACAGTTCTAGGCGAGATGGGAAATAAAAATTAAGATACAGCCCAACCTGGGCCCCTTAATGCTTAACCTATTAGAATTAATGAAAAAGTGAAGAGAAAAATTTCTTCTTTTTGCCATACCAAATGCAGCCTGCTAAACAGAAATCAGAGCTTCTCCAGGAAGAAAAATCGCTAAAAATGTAACATTGAAAACCATAAAATTTGCTGTGAACCAGAAGCAGCAAAGCAGTGTTTGGATGCTGGTGGGAGATGGCGTTGGGAAGTGGCAGTGAAGTCAGGCTGTGCTTTGGCTGATCCATCAGAAAGCTCCGAGAGACAAGAACAATAAAGCAATCCAGTTATTAAAGCCCTGGAGGGCAGTTAGGGAAAGCAGAGAGCAAAATGCATTGCTGATTTAGAGGAAGAAAGTCTGCAAGAGAGCCAGAACTTTGATCATGGAGGAATTTTATTCTGCAGATTTTCACTGTGATGACTATATTATTTCAAATATATTTTGGGATGACAATTCTGCATTGCTCAGTGAGAGAATTTGTGGAACAATCCGTGGCTGCTTGAGAGCTAATCCTGTGAAAAAGACAAGTCTCATCAATAAAGGAGCATGTAGGAACTGGTGATAACAACATTATCTGAACAGACACGTTAAGAATAGAGAAAGAAACAGAAGTTTGATTGTGGAGCAGCTGATGTTGAGGGAATATTAAAATGCACAAAGATTTTATGTATCCATGTAATATAGAGGGAATTATTTAACAGAGAAATTTGAAATGTTTCAGAAATTGTTAGCAGTAATGACATTGTAAGTCAGTTTAATTAAATTGAATTAACAAAGAAAAAAAAAAGGTTAACTGGTGAGCATAAAGAATAGTGCAAACAATAATAAGATTATTTCTTCATGATATCTGCAAGAATAAACATGGTAAAATATTTTATTCTAAGAAAAAATACATTAAATATAAGGTCATGAGAAAAGTGCAAAACTTGGGTCCTAAAGTGTAAAAAAAGACAATACAAAAAAATATTCAACTTTTATTCAATATTTTGCTAGATTTAATTTAATGGTGAGCACTAAAAGGAGAAAATCTGCTGAAGTGTTGAAAGCTGAGCTCAATGTTCCTGTGTCTCCTCCTACCCTAAAATAAAGGAGTGAGGAGTGGGTACCATGGTGCTGGGCAGAGATTTCGGACTTTCAGCAATAAAATCTTCAAAGCAAAGCTCTGCCTTGGTGGGACCCGTTGCTGAAATGGGGTTTTCAACTCTTGCTCTGCAGCTCTCCATGAGTCCCCATCTCACTGATGGGGCACAAACACCTCCTGGGTTCACACTTTGCTTTTTTAGCACCCATCCCCTGTTTTACTGAAGTCACAGCCACTCCCCCCCTCCACACCGGAAATTTTAAATTTTAAATTTCATCCCTTGTCCCATCTCCTCCTCTCCCGAGGGCTCAGAGAGAACCTGCTTGCCTCAGATGATTGCATTTCCTTACCCACGTGCTCTCTAATGGCAAAAAATAAATGTTGTAGGGAGTTAAACATCATTTGGACTTCTTACTGTGAGGGCATGTGTTAATTTCCTCAAAACTAATCCAATTTGTTAATTGTTGTGCCGACAGAGTGGGGCCTCTCTGCAGTTCCTTGCAGGAAGGTGTTCCTTCCTCTCTTCTGATTGACAGGATGAGCTGCCACCATGGCAACAGAATAAATTAATTTGATAAAGAAAAAAAAGGTCAGGTTGGCAGACTTTAAAACAGGAGATGGGAAACAAATAATCTGAGATAAAACTATACTGTCTGTCCCCTGAAATTCAGGAGTTGGTACCACCACTGAGAGGCTGGATCTGCATTTGGGAACCTTGAGGTGGGTGTGGTGTATTTGAGCATCAAATTGAGATTCTGAGGTGTAAATTAAGGCAGAGAAATGTTTGGGTTTTTAGTTTGGTGGGGGGGGTTGTTTTTTTTTAATCAAGATCCATGCAAATGTCCTTTCACAATTATTTTTGTGAAAAAAGAGGAAGAGCATCAGCATTGCAATGCAAGAGCCAAAGTTTGGATTTCTCGGGATCTGCCCTGCCCCAGATCCCAAACCTTGGCTGTCCCTGTGGCACAGTGTGTCCCATCACTGAGGGCTCCTTGGAGAAGGGTCAGACCCTCCAAACCTCCCTGAGACACCCAAGGGAAAGATGGAAAACTGGCAATCATGGTGCTGGCCTGAAATAAAGGGAGGCAAAGTATGAAATTCAGTGTTTCAGGAAGTGAAAATGTGTGTACACCTTTCTGCCCCCGACTAGAAATCCTATTATGAAGCTGATAAAAACAATTTTCAGACTGGTTTCATCAAATTGACACTCACAGGTGAAACCTGGCTGGATCGAGCAGAAATGACTGCTTACACACAAGGAAATTGGCTTTTGCTTAGGGAAAGCTGCATAAATCCTCTTCACACCCCTTAGTTTTTCTCATCCCTCTTCATCCATTTTAGCAGCAAATACCAAAAGTAGCCACTTTCAGAGCTGTGACTGCTGAGGGCTTTACAAATCTTACACTGCCCATCGTGGATATCGTGCCTGCTCTAACTGGAAACTTTTCTGGTTTGTAAAACACTTCAGCATCGGCACTGGGATTCCCTGACAGCACAAATTCCACTGCTCCTGACTCTCTGAAAACACAAATTCCACTCTCCTGATTCCCTGAAAGCACAAATTCCTCTGTCCTGACTCTCTGAAAGCACAAATTCCACTCTCCTGATTCCCTGAAAGCACAAATTCCACTCTCCTGAGAAGTGAGAGCTCATTCCTTGTTGGTCCCTCTCCTTCATCAATCTAAAATTGCATTATTTGGGCTGGAAATGATTTGGTTTCCATAGCACAATTTCAATCTTGCAGTTCTCAAGGTATCTTGGGGGGATTTTGCCGTCCTGCTCTCGGTCTCTGCATTTGGAAATGCCAGCTGTTAGATGCAAGAGAGAATCACGCTTCAGGGTTCTGAGAGATTAATTGGGAAACGTGTCCTCTGTATATCCTAAATTATCAACTGACATAAGGCAAATAATTAGCAACAAAATGTGTTGCTCAGAGAAGCACACATTTGTGTTCTGCCTGTCTGAGGAACATTTCAATCACCAGTGCTAACTCTGGCAGCAATCAGGAATCAGAAGCAAAATCAAGATCCGATTGTATTCCATGCAGCATATGGGCCAATTATGTAATTATTCTTTAAAAAATATATCATGGGAGCACTTTGCAAAGGGAGGGACGCAGGTTGCCTTTCATGTGGCACTCTCTGTTTTCTTAATTGCCACTTTTTAACGAGAGAGCTGATGCTGCATGACCCCAGTTAATGATTTACAGCAGTTTGCTCTGCTTTTAACTGCTTCTTCAGAGAAGGGGTTACATTTAAGAGTTCATTTTTTAATAGTTCATTTTTAAATAGTTCTTTTTTTAATAGTTCCTTTTTAAATAGTTTTTTTAATAGTTCTTTTTTTTAATAGCTCATTTTTTAATAATAGTACATTTTTAATACTAGTTCATTTTAAATAGTTTTTTAAAATAGTTTTTTTGAATAATTCCTTTTTGAATAGTACTTTTTAAAATAATTATTATTTTTTTTTGTTGCAAACTTGCTTTGCTTAGTTTTCTTCAGTTGGGTCTTAGGTTAAGAGCAGTGCTCAGCCAATTCCCTAGCAGGAAAAATCCTTCCCAGGAACACAGGTGTAAGGAGAATATTCAAGTACTGAACTTTACAACCTTATCAGTCATGTTTTCACTTTACCACAAACACCATTAGAGCTGTTCTGAGCTATTGATTTGACCTTTGTTGTTTTTGGGGGTGGGTTCTTTTTTTCCCCCAAATATCAATAAGTCAGCCCTTTAAATGCAATGAAAATTCAGAACATTGGTTTGCCTGATAACTTAGAAGGCAGCCTGAGAAGCAGATGGTTGTAACCTTTATATATCTTGATTACAAGAAATTGTGATGCATATGTCTGAGTTTGGAAATGGAATACAAATTCATCTGATGTCCCTGCACACAGAGCTAGGGAAGCTGAAACTGAGTATATTTCTTACTGTATATGCAATGCCTTTTGCAAATTTTTGTGTGCATCAGCTTTGTTATAATTAAATTCCCATATGTTCATTAAAGAAACAAACAAATTCTGTTTTATAGATGGGACTGAGCAGCATTAGCAGCAGTGATGGCACAGTGAACGTTCCGAGGCTGGAAACAGGAGTTCTGCCTTTTCCAGTTGCAGATCTGATTCCATTCAGACATTTTATTAATCACGACAATTTGTTCTGACATCTCAGCAGAGCTGAGTTCCTGTGATACAGAACAAATTCTCAAAGTTTTCTATCCCAGCGAGCCTGTCCAGGGCTGTTCTCACATTTCCTTCACATTTGTAACCCAAAAGAAATGACAAATATATAATGAGGAAAAGCAAATGCTGAAATCACAGCAGAGCCTTCCAGCCTGTGTTCTGTGATTTTCTTTTTCTACCCTTCAGCTGAGCTGATAAAATTGTGCTGGTGTTGTTTAATTACAGCTGCACAAAAAGAGCTGCTGTGGTCACAAGCAGAGATTTTGTGTTTGAGGAGCAGGAGGCACCAAGGTGTTTTTAATGTTATCTGAAAGGATTTCTGCTAAAACAGGGCAGCAGAAAGCGGAAACAAGCTTAGGCCAAGAGTTACCTGTGATAATTATTACATATTCACTCTTGGGGTTAAAGGAGAATTAACCCTCAACTCCTTTTAAGCCTTGCCCTGAATTTGGCTTGTTTTTATATGAAATAGAAATAGAGAAAAGAAAAGAAAAGAAAAGAAAAGAAAAGAAAAGAAAAGAAAAGAAAAGAAAAGAAAAGAAAAGAAAAGAAAAGAAAAGAAAAGAAAAGAAAAGAAAAGAAAAGAAAAGAAAAGAAAAGAAAAGAAAAAAAAAAAAAGAAAAGATTAGATTTTTTTTTCTTTTTTCAAGGAAATGGAGTAAAGAAAGGGAAGATCACTTTCAAAAATTTCCTGCACCAAAAGCAGGAAGAATTATTTTCCTTTCCTCCTGCCCTCTGCCCCAGCCACTCTCCAAAGTGCTGGTGGTCTCAGCCAACACTGCAATAATGTTCAGGGACTTTTTCACTGATATTATTCCACTGCTTGCCAAACAGTTCTGAACTGTGAGTCTTTGGGAACAGTTGGTTTCAAAACAAATCGTAAAACCTGCCACAAATTATTCATAATAAATATTTTTCCAGCTTTCACTGCATCTGTGGCTCGCCTTGCAGAAGCACCTGGAGGCCTAAGCTGACATTAGGACAATCAAGATGCTAAAAGCTGTGTGTACAGACAGAAAAATGAAATATTTATGTGAGGAATGTCTCTGCAAACAACACTTAGGGCCAGAAAGAATCAGCACATTTGGGGTTTGCTGTTGCGTTCATGTTCTGCAGGGTTTGATGTGCTGGGGCTCAGGAGTGTCCAGTTCCACAGATTTATCCCATAAAGAAAGACGTTTTCTGACAAGATATTTTCTGATATTTCGTCAGCCTCACATCAGAAACTTTGAATACTTTGAGTGAAATTCTCTTTACAATCCAGTGGTGCTTGAGAAGCCTCTGTGAGCACAGAAATGGTCTGGAGAGGTCAAAGGGTTTGCATTTCTTCACAATTGATGCCACTGACTGTGAGACCCTTTGTAGTCAGAAAATGCAGCACTTCTGGAACTTTTTTCTTTTCTTTTTTTTTTTTTTTTTTTTTTTTCTTTTTTTTTATTTTTTTGTTTCATTTTTTGCTGCAGGGCTTGAAAGTTTTCCAGATGAATATTTTAAATAATAAGAATTTTGGAGAGAGCTTCCAGGTTGCTTTTTTTCTGACCAACTTCTTTGGGAATAGTATAGGAAAAAAAAACCAGCAAACAAACAGGGCAGCAAACCAGATATTATTATTATAACTGAATCTAGTAGATCTGTTCAGGATCTGTTCTTTCCAATGCCTCTGACTCCCTGCTCAGATGAATGCAGTGCAGCAATCACGTGAATTGGCTCAGAATAATTTGGGTAGGAATCTGTAGGGACCCAGTTTAGGTGCCATTCTGACAGGAGATGAGAATGGGGAAAACACAGAAGGGCACAAGTCCGTGGAGGATTCATTAGGATGCTAATTTGATTCCTCTGTGATTATTGCACTGAGATTTCAGTGTGAGCCTTCAGAGAACTTCTGATGATGTGGAAATGAAAAGGTGTCAGTGTGCATTACACTGTCATTAGGAAAGAAATCAAACGCTGAGAAAATAGCATGAAAGGAAAATGGTGCTAAGTTTTAATGCAAACTGGAGAGATCCTTGGTGCTCCTTCCATTTCAGGAATTGTGTTCTGCTTGTGACAGAGCAGGGATTGCTGGCTGGGCTTCCCCTGCCAAACCTGAGCCACCACAGTGTCGGGAAGGATGAATCAGGAAAACCTTATCAATGTCATTGCCTGCAAAAGACTTTGAGAATATGGAAACCATAAGCAAGATTGAAATGAAAGCCATCTTTAATATACCAAACCTTAGTTACTAAATAACTACAAAACAACAGGATGGCCAGCTGAAAGTGCAGTAATCTCACAACTCTAAGGCACACCAGACTATAAGGCGCACTTTTCTTTTGCAGCGAAGATCCACGCACAACAAAGTAACAAATTAGTAACGGAATGGCGCCATCGCGGGGTTTACTGGCAGCTGCTCAATTTGCAAACATTTTTCACGGACCGGCGCAGCCTTTAAACGCAGCCCCAGGTGCCCTCCCTGTGCCATGGGCCCAGGCACTCCCACCCGCCCCCAGCTCTCATGGTTCGCACTTCCAAGTTGGCAAATTTGTCCATATATAAGGCACACTGGATTATAAGGTGCACTTCCAGGTTTCGATCAAAATTTTAGTCAAAAGAGTGCGCCTTATAGTCATGAAATTATTTTAATTCCCTCTTGAATGAACAATTCCCTCTGCTTGCAGACAGGTCCAGGGGTCAGAGCAGACCCTGCTGACTTGGCAGGAGGGATCCAAAGAGGAGTTTTTAGGGTTTAAAGTGTAACACAGTGTGGGAATGCAATGATTCTTACAGGCTGTCTGTAAATACTGTAGGATTTGTATCTTGCATTAGATTGGTCAGTGGAAATTAAAATATTTAACACAGAAGAAGATTTATTGTGTTGTAACAGGAACTTCACTCTCTGAGCTCTTACTCTCTCGCTGCTCTGAGCTGGGGCAGCTCCAGGCAGGGCCCTTTGCAATAAACCACGGGTTCCAGACCTGGCTTTAGAGATCTCTTCATCTGTCCTCATCGTCCTGCCCACCGTCACTCCAACATCTCCTACACCACAGAAGCCAGACTGTGTTTCAGTGCTGCCTTCTTCTTTTCTGTTCCCTTTTCTTTCCCCTTTTTCCCAGGGGTAAATTCTCCTGCCTGTGTCAGGGGTTTCTCTGACAGTGGGAAATGTGGCAGTTCCAGGAGCACTGGGGGTTGGATTTGCTGCCTAAACCTGATTGTAGAAACTTTCATGCCAAGGGAAACTATGTGTCTGGTCTTCCCAAAATGAAGAAAACCCAAATAGTTTGATACACCCCAAATTTCAGGGGGTTTTGATCTGGCCAGAACAGAGGTCAGTTCACAACCACCCTGAGCTAGAAGGAGCTGCTGACATTTGGGAAGGAATAAAACACAAACAGGTGAGCATTTCTCTGCCTGAGATCATTTGTGGAACTGTTTGGTAAAAGGGAGGTGTGAAATTCAAGAGTTTTAGCCATTTTTTTAGGTGTATGACTTCGAAGTTCCTGTTTGGTTACGATGATCTGGCATCTTGAAAAGTGGAGTTTGAGTTGAGTAGGAAAAAGGTTTTCTGAGGTTTTTTCTCTACTCATGTTCTATAAATTATGATTGTAGGTGGACACAGATCTTCAGGAACTTATTTGCATGAATTTTTTTGTGCAATAGGAGCTGTGTTTTGCGTAGCAGGATTTTCACTTCTCCAGAGTGTTTTGTGCCACTAATTCCTCACTCAGTGTCATGTTCCATGAAAATGAGCAGCCAACCTCCATTTCTTGGAGGTAGGAAATCTGTATTTTCTCCATGTAGTGACGACTGCTTCTGATAAATGGAATAAACAGGATTATGGCAGAATGTTCTGTAAACTGGAATTATGTGCTGTGACAGGAGCCTGGGCAGAGCTGCTCTGTTAACTCTGCTTTTGCCATTCATCACCTGCTATTGTTGTTCATTTCTCTCTTCTTTGCAATAATAATTTGGTGTTTGGCCAAGGTGAAGCAAAACTTTCTTGGGCCTGGTTGACAAAACCAGCAGTTCTAAAATCTGAGTAATTTGCATTTGTGAGTTGGGGATTTTGTCTTTGATGAGACTCTGGTGTGTGCACAGGAAATCTCCCACTGCAGGTTTTTCCAGCTCCTTCAGCAGATCTGGAACATTGTGGGCTCTGTGCAGGGCAGGTTTTGCCATGTGTGTGCACACAAGAGCATTTCCAATCCCTGACAGAGCAGGCTGATGCAGGAAGGAAATGGCAAGGCACAGATTTGTTTCCTAAATGCAACAGCGACTGTGACTGTGCTCCTGGGGAAAGGCACATTTCCTCTGCAAGATAACTTCTGTCAGAGAAATTCACTAGCTGGTATGAACAGATGTATTTATAGCTAATAAATCAAAGTTATATTAATAATATTTCTAATGGATTAATCAGAGACTGAATTCTCTGCGACAGAATTAAAGCAAAGTTATTTTTAGAAGTGAGGTTGACCAGGAAGGGTGAATGTTTGCAAGTAGAAAATAGATTAAGGCCATGTTAAACTGTAAAATAAACAACTGGCTTTTTTTGTGCCTTGGCTTGATCCAAAATACATTCCCAAGCATTGCCAAGATACAGAGATGCTCTAAAGCAGAGCAGTGTCTGTCTTGATGTAAAACCTTCCTTGCAAGACTGTGTCAGCTGAGACAAATAGAAATAGAGCCCAGTTAAATCCTGGGAGGGCCTCTGCTGGGCTAGGATTTGATTCTGGCAACTCAGAGCACTTAATGCATCTCCAAAGCTCCCTTCTGGATCACAGAAGTGACAACAAATTTAGGAGAACTGAGTTTCAGATGGGTTGCTGTGGCTGAGATCAGTTTCAGCAGGACACAAAGGTGTTTCTCACATGGATGCACACAGTGCAGATGTGTGTGCTCACCTGCAGCTGAAAATCCTTCCTGTGCTGGAAAGGGAGCCAGGCCTGTGCCTGTGGTCACTGACATTTATCCACACAGCTAAAAAAATGGAATTTCACCCTTTACCACATTTCTCCCCAGCTCCAACAATTCTCGCCTAAGAACATGTGTTGAGTATAAACCTTGTGAAAAAAAAAAAAAAAAAGGTTTGTAATTTGTGTTGTAGATAAAGTTTAGATCAATCACTTTTTACACAATTTCACAGTTCTTCATTTCACACACTTGTGTAGCTACCTAATAAAAATACATTATGCATGACTTTGTACTATAAACTGTTAATTTATAATAATTTTATGTCATCCACTGTAATTATGGCACTGTGCAATCTGTACTGCTTGACAATATTTTGGCAGAAGCATCTACTGTAATATTTACAAGGCATTTCTGGCTCCGTGCAGTTTTCATTGTGCTCCCAGTTATTCTCCTGAGTTATTTGGATACCAGGATATAAAAACGTCTGTTGTTTGCTTTTCTTCTTGACTAGTTAATCAAAAACATTTTAATATTATGGAGCTTTTCAAGAGAGAAATTATACTCCAAAAAATCCATTATGCACAAACAGAGAAAGTAATGAAGTTCTGCTGGTCCTGAAATAATTTCACACCATTTAAAGCTCAGCTCCATTGTTTAATCATTTCTAATCATTTTCTTATAAATTCCAGTCTGTCTCAACCTAACTCTGTGAAAATTTTTTTGCTTAATTTTTATTTTCATTATCCACTGGATAACTGGTGTAATTCCCAGACCTTCAGAAGTCACAGTTAGTTTGGGTGGCTGGGCTAAATGTGCCTGAGGAACATTAATTGCAGCCACAGATTTCTAGAAGAGCTCTGTGCCTGTGGAACTCTGTGGAAACGGTACAATTATTTATTTGCAATAGGTGTTTTGTTATCCAAATAGAAGCTGCAGCTGCTGAACACATGTAGAAATACAGCTGAAATACATCTTGAAACAGATCTCTTATTTTTTACTCGATAGGAGCTTTAGCTTCCCCCAGATTCAGATCAGCCTGCAGAGAAGGAGATTATCATTTAATTTCTATAACTTTGAATTGACATTTGCATTTCATCCATGTGTCACTAAATATAACATGATGGAGCGTTTAGGTGTTGGTTTGAGACGAAGGGAGGCTGTGTGGCAGTGGAACCTGTGCATAAATACCTGGGAGAAAATGATTCTGCAGTTTGCTCTCATTTTCTAATTGCAGCTCGCTGCTGTTCCAGTGAGTTGTGAGCGTGTTTGTGGCTGGGCTGGCAGATCAGCCAGTTTCCATTTGCATTTTGATTTGGAACTGGAGTGTGTATCTGAAGGAAATGTCCTGATTGCCTGCAGGTGATCACATTTCCATGAGCACTGACAATCCTGGAGCCAGGGGTGATCCGTGGGTGCATTCCCGGAGAGCCTGGGGATGGGAGAGGAGCTGAAGGAGGGGACGGAAAACCAAAACCTTCTCTCTTTGCTGTCATTAATTACCAGAAATTACTGAGCTCATCGGGCTGCAGTCATTAAATGTGTGATCAAATGGTATTTCCAGTTGTGTCATCCATGGAAATTGTGGGGATGAGCAGGCATGGGCCATTTCCTCTCCTGCACACTGGATTTGTTGCATTCCCTGCATGGCAGCTGTGCAGTCCTGGACCCCTGTCCCACCTGGGGGAAGCTGAGAAGCCAAATCTGCAGCTCCTGTGGCCATGGGCATCCAGGAACCAAGCTGGGGCATCAGGAGGCAGAACTGCAAAGCAGGGCATGGGCTCTGAGCTATGCACACAGAAATCCTGGAGAAAGGGAATTGTAATTCAGGCTTTTGGGGTAGGGACAGCTCAGGCTGGCTGGGGTTGTAGCTTTGTTTAGACTAGAAATGTTTTTTTCAGGGATTTCTCTCTTGACATTTCTGATTTGTATTTTAAAGGATAATAAATTTTCAGCTGTGATTTAGATTATTTTTGTTTATGAATTTTATTTGCGTCTCCAATCATTATATAAATATTTTTATGCCCTGGAGAGCTCTCTTTAACAAATCAACAAACTTGTGATCTATACTAATTGAATTATGAATCATTTCAAAACCAACACCAACAAAGAAATGTGGCGCTGTTGTCCTTTTATTTTTTATTTTTATTTTTCTGTGTACTGTTTTCATTTCAATTCCTTTAACTTATTTTGTAAGTTTCCATTATCCACATCCAGATGCAACACTAATGGATTATTTTCTCTGCCAGTTCAAAGTGTTGTACATGAGAGACAGTGAGAAATCTGACACAATGCTAAATTCAAGACTGAACAAAAACTTTGCTCCTGCATCAACAATGAAGATGAAAATAGTGGATAACTTATTCTGTGCACAAAAAAACCAAGATTTATCTGTATGTAGGAAGACTTCAGCAGTTATTGATTCTGAGGATGGTTCCATTCATTTATTCCCTCCCAAATGTTTTATTTGTGATCACAAGAGTCATCTAGTGCAATTAGTGATTATGAAAACCGCCAGCATGCAATTACTCAGAATAATATAAATATTCAAAACAAGAGCCAGAAAAAACTGCGGCAAGCACAAGAAATTTGAGGTCAAACAGAAAAGGTTTTTTTTATTCCTGTTAATAAAAACCCCAGAGAAACTATGAATAAATTTGTCATTTGCCCTGAGACAATAATGCAATGGATTCGAAGGTCCCACATCTGGGATTTTGTTGTAGGGGAGGGAAGGATACTCCAAAGGTACAAACTTTTCCCCAGGAAGATCCTGTTGCCATTTCTGACTTGAATCATTTTACGCCAGCTATTATTGCAATGCAAAACTGCTTCCTCCCAAACAATTAAATATTCCATTGGAATCTGCAAAAAGCATTTGGAAGCTTTTAATTTCCTTTGATGGAGCCCGTAATAGGAAGAGTAAAAACCTGTGTCATTGTAAACTGGGTTTTGTTTATGGTTTCAGGCATTTTAAGTGCAGCAATTTCACTCTTTTGATTAAAATTTTGATCGAAACCAGGAAGTGCACCTTATAACCGGTGTGCCTTATGTATGGACAAAGCTTGGAAATTTGCCAATCCAGAAGTGCGAGCCCACGGCAGCCCCGAGAGCCGCTTGAGCCACAAGAGCCACGAGAGCCGCGAGAGCCGCGGCAGCCGGCGCCAGGGGTGGGTGGGAGTGCCGGGGCTCGCGGCACAGGGAGGGCGCTTGGGGCTGCGTTTAAAGGCTGCGCTGATCAGTGAAAAATGTTTGCAAATTGAGCAGCTGCCAGTAAACCCCGCGATGGCGCCATTCCATTACTAATTCGTTACTTTGTTGTGCGTGGATCTTCGCTGCAAAAGAAAAGTGCGCCTTATAGGCCGGTGTGCCTTATAGTTGTGAAATTACTGTGATTTTGGGATAGACTTTGGTTCTCTGAAATTGCATTTGGAGTTGATTTTAGCCCCTGATTCTGCTCAAGACTCCATAGCTTGTCTTGCAGTGACTTTTGGAGGTGTTTTATTTGCCACAGCTGACATGAGCCATGATGGTTATTCCATACCCACATCTCTGTTTTACACTCCCCTGGTTATTGATGTGCTTTTGGATTTGGGGCAGCAGCAGAGAAGGGAACACATGGCAAGAGTGGCCTCATGCACAGTTTGAGGTGCTCCTCAGGAAATGGCTCAGGTGCTGATTTGTTAGAGGGTGTTCCAGACCTCACTGGAGGAAGAGATTTCACAGCACAAATTCCTCTGGACACAGAGATCAGAGAAACAAATCCACCCCAGCCCTTGTAATGACTGTGCTTGGGGTTGTTTTGTGATGGGGAATGGGATTCCTGGTCAATATTCCTCACCTCCTGAACATCCAAGTCTCCAAGGCCAGCGGAGCAGCAGTTTATTGCAGAATTGATCAGTGCTGGGTTCTCACTTTGTCTTCACACAATGAAGACAACTCTCCAATACATGTGATGATGTCACACACAATTAGCAACATCAACTGACCCCATCCTGTTCATCTCCTTAAAATATTAAGCCAATTTCAGGATCAAGCCCTAATAACTGAGAGTTTCAAACTTGCTGTTAGAGGATCCTCTTTGCCCAGACAATAATTGCACTCAGGGTCAGGGCACAGAGTTCACAGACCTCTGCCCTAGAAGAGCCCAAATTTGCTGCTGGGTTAATTATAGCTGAGAAAAATTCAGAAAAGACCAAAAATTGGTGAGCTTGGATGCTTGTCTCAGCACATCATATTTATTGCAAACTATTAATGAGCCTTGTTCCCAGTGAGAGCTGTATTTTTGAATATGCTCTCTGCCTGAGATTAATGTTGATGCAAGTCTCCTGACACTATTAAGGTGTTTAAAATAATACATTTCTTTCATGTAAAACAGCCTCATTGATTTCAGAGGTTTATACTCAATACAAAACCACTTATGCTGTCGTTTGCTAATTAATTATTTAAAAAGGGGGATTTTGTTGAGTTTAGATTTGCATGGTTAATAATGAACTTAACACCATAATCGAAGGGTGTTCTATTTGTGTCGTGAGTGGAGAGGCAGCTTCAGACAAAGTTTCCTAGAAAGCCTCCAGGTGCAGAAAAACCTCTGGTTTTCTAAAATCCTCACAGAGGAGCCTGGATCCCACTTGGCCCCAATTTGGAGCAGCAGCACTGGGAGTGTCCATCTGAAAGGGGTGAAAATGCACAGCTTAATGTTATTTATGTTATTTTTTATGGGATTTATTTATTGCAGATGGGATTTATTGCCTTAAAACAGCAGGAGAGGATCAGGAGGAAAATTAAATGTTGCTAAGCCAGAATCCTGAGTGTTTGCAGGACGTTCCTGAAGTGGGATTTGGTCACTGAAACCTCAGCTGGTAACTCAGGATGAGCAAGGACAAGTTTCTGGTGTGCTCAGAAAGCTGGAAACTGCTTTAGAGCACAGCCCTTGTTCTGGAGATGTTTTTAACAGTGCTATCAAAAGGAATTCTTTTTACTGTGGCCTAATAAAGCACCTCTGCCTTCAGATAGGATTGAAAACCTCTTTGTTCCTTGTAAGAACCAGCATGGTTTAATTATTGTTTCAGTCAGCATATGCCAAAATGATGCATTAGCAAAGAAACTTGAAAGCATGATATTAGCAGAAATACAAATCTGGCACAGAAAATCCAAATTAAATATTACAGTACTTATTGAGTAGGAAAACACTGAATATAAAAGGAAGAACAAAAGGTGAAGCCAACTATTTTGGATCTAAATCCAGTGAAATGCAGAACTGACAACTGCAAATAAAAATAAGATCAATGTGTTAATTTTTTTACAGAAACTTGTTAGAGAAACCTGTTACTCATAGAGTTAAAACTTTCCTAACTTTGACTTCTTTCAGAGATGTAAAACATTAGTTAACAAAAAATCCTAAAACAACTCCAGAGGCTAAGACTTTCAAAGTTTTGCTGTTATTTCCTGGACGATAACTGGAGATTTTGCTGGAAGTCAATAGGGCAGAGTATTCTGACAAGGATATTAATTCTTGTCTAGTGTAGTTTTGAGATAGTTCTTTACAATCAAAATTAGAACATAATTACTGTGTTAGAGCAGGTGAGTTGCCGTTTTCTCTTCCAAGCCTGATCCCAGCAATGTTCCTTGCACCTGCATCTTCCCTTAGAGGCACAAGGGTGATGCTTAGGGAAAGTCCCAGGCACTCTGCCTTTTCTGAAATGGTACAGATGAAAATCCTCTGCCTACCAGCAGATACAGAATCCAAATCCCACAGAGCCTTGGGGACCCAACCAGTCACTGCAGATGAAGGAAGGAGGAACCTGGGAGAATTCCATGTGAGCAAAAATATCCATATCCATATCCACATCGACACCCACATCCACATTCCCATCCCCATCCACATCCACATCCACATCCACATCCCTTCTCCAAACTGCTCTGGTTTCCTCCCTCCACCTGCCAGTAAGCCAATAAGATGAGCATTCCAAGTGCTAAACTTTTTAATTACTAATGAATTCGTCTCATTTGTCAGATGTCTGGAAATGTGAGCAGGGTTGTTGTATTTTTGCAAAGCCCCATTGCTCTGTGAATAAATAGCTAAGTGGTCTTTACCTCCCAAGGGGATTGCAGGCAGGAAAAGGTGGAATTAGGCAATTAACAAAAGAAGTGAAAGCAGTAAAATAAGAAAAGAGAGTTCTGAGAAAGTTGGTGTTATTCTGAACTCCCCACAGCCATTCTGTGGGGTTCCACTTAATTGAGATGAATAATGTGGCTTCATGAAGAGCCCAGTGCAAGGTGCCTATTTAAACTTTGTAACTAATTAATAGTTTCTCAAGGATGCTCAGCAGTGAGGTGGGAGTGCTGCTCACGCTCTGCTGCGCCTGGCTCTGGTCTAGCTTTGCCCAGAAAGAACAAAAATTTCTTCTGGCACACAGTTATCCATCTGGCACTGGGGAGGGGGTCAGTTCCTCATATCACCATGTTCTTTCCATTTCCCAAGTGCTGTCACAGTTTCAAGAAAGTTGTCCCCTTTCAGACCCTTATAACAGAAGAACAAATGTGTAGGTTTAATAGTTGTCATTTTCTTCTTAGCATCGCACAGGAACAACAAGATAATGTTTCTCAGTGTTTAAATATTTGCTCCTCCTGTGATTCACTGCAGTGGACTTGTTGCTAGAAATTTGCAGGCATTTGTGAGCATGAGCTGCCCTCCTCGACCCTGTGATTCATCTGTGACCATTCCACCCTTTGGGGAGCTCAAAGATCTGCCTGCCTGTGCCCTGTTGGAATATTCTTATAAAATTCTTCTGGTTGAGGTAGGCTTTTGAGTCTGCCTCTTCCAGCAGCCAGCTTTGTCAACATCTGCAGCTTGCCTCTGCAGAGCACACAGGACATGTGCTGAGCCAGCAATGGATTGTGACTGTCACCAAGCCCTGGCTCCTCTGCTGCTCCCAGCACCTCCCAGCATTTCCTGAGGCTTGCATTTCTCCCTTCCATGCCATCTTGTCAGTGGGTTTGCAAAAAAAACTGTTCTGCTTGACCTTCCAGGACTGTTCAGTTTGTTCATTCTCTGTGTGGCCACCTCGAGGTCAGAGAACAGCCCTGGCTTTGTGCCATGGGGTAAAAGATCCTTCTGCATCCCTCTGCATCCTTCTGCATCCTTCTGCATCCTTCTGCATCCCTCTGCATCCTTCTGCATCCTTCTGCATGCTTCTGCATCCTTCTGCATCCTTCTGCATTCTTCTGCATCCCTCTGCATCCCTCTGCATGCTTCTCCATCCCTCTGCATCCTTTTCCACCCTTTTCCATCCTTCTCCATCATTCTGCATGCTTCTCCATCCTTCTCCATCCTTCTCCATACTTCTCCATCCCTCTGCATCCCTCTGCATCCTTCTGCATCCTTCTCCATCCTTCTCCATCCTTCTCCATCCTTCTGCATCCTTCTCCATCCTTCTCCATCCTTCTACATCCCTCTGCATCCTTCTCCATCCTTCTGCATCCTTCTGCATCCTTCTGCTCCCATGGAAAAGCTGCTCCTGGGTGTTAAAATCCAAACCCACAGAACATCCTTGCAGGGATGTCAGGATTACAATAGAATGCACGATCTGAATTCGAGCAACAAAACGTGTGGATTTCGCTTTGCTGGAAATCTTTTTTTGTTACCAAATGAGGTGCTAAGTTTCTAGGAAACAATTGTTACTATCTTGCTAAGTGTTTATAGCTCTGTTTTATTATATATGCTTCCTGCAGGATCTGTCATTGTTCTGCTGGATGTTGTTTTCCCTTCTCCCAGCTATGGGCCCCTGGTGTATTTTTCCAGAGGAAGTCAGATAGATATTTACCAATAAGGATTTGCCATGTACCTATTCGGGACATTATTTTTCTTGATGGCATGTTTGATTCCTAAGCTTTTTTCTTTACTAGCACTTCTTTCTGCTTCCCAGATTCAAGTAGTCTCTCTGGATGTCACAGTTATTTCAAAAATATTTGGCAAACAAGTTATTTCTCACTAGGAGAAGCAACAAACTTAATCCAGGTTATCCCCTGTGCTCCTTGAGAATAGTTGCTTGCTTAATCCTGTAGAGAAGTAAATACTGTCTGGAACAAAACATCTCTATGCTGGAAGATTGCTTGATTTTTATTTATTTTATTTTTTTTGTCCAGAGAGGAAGAGAGATTTTTGCTCTAACAGTTGTGTGAAGAGCTGAATCAATACAAGATAAGACCTGAGAGGTTTTTTCCTCGTGTTGAGCTATTGGATAAGCCTGCATCACTTTATACCTCGGTGTGCAAGCTGCCTCCCTGCCCAGCTCCCCATGGCAACCTGAGCTGCAGCAGGGTGCAGAGCCCCAGCAGGAGCTCTGTGCTGTGTCAGGGGTGCAGAGAACACAGCATTCAGTCAGGAAATGTTCATCTCCTTTAACATTTGGCTCTGGTTCAGTGCCATGGCTGTGTTCTCTGTGCCTCTGAAGCGTTGCTGCTGGAGATGAATCATGTCAAACAGCTGGGAACGTGTTGAGCTGTGCCTTCCTCACAGCTTCCCTGCAGGTACCCATCTTATTTTCTATTATCCATTTTATCCCTTTTCTCACTTTAAAACTGAGATTGGAGTTGCCAGGAGCAGCCTCCCCATCCCGAGTGCTCCCTCAGCCCTGGACAGCTGGAGAGTGAAAGAAAAATTCAGGAGAAAAGTGAATTGGAGTGCAGTGACCCACGGGGACACTGGAACATGACAGGACAAAGCCACAAAGGCAGAGACAGCAGCTCCTCTGCAAGCAGAGCTGCTCTGCTTGTTCCATCGGCTTGGAATGCTGCCTGGCTCAGCTCTGTGAGGATGTGGAGGCTCTGCTCTCACAAACCCACACAAACTCAATGTTTTCATGTCACTTTGCAGAACCAACTTGATGCAAAGGTGTTTGACTCTTTTGTTACTCTCACTTTATATGTTGATGTAAAATCATAGAGATGAGTTGATTTTCTGGAAGATGCTAGACATATCTTTTGTTTTTTCTTGGCATTTCTGATCTTCTTCGATTTTGAGCTCTTGTAATGAGCTCAAGCACTGTAACTCAAATTCCCTTGAAGTGTTTGTAAAACCTGCAGAGCTCAATCTCTTTGAAATATGACACGAACATTCACTTTTCCAGTTCTTAACTCTTATTCCTGCCTTTGCTTCAGATGATGAATCCTGGCTATTGTGAAGAGCAGGGATGAGTCAGCTGGGTGAAGGTTTTTATTTGGCAAAGCCAAACTATTGATAGGCATTGCACAGTGAAGAGCAAGCCACATTACTGTTTTCTGCCTTTTGAAACATTTAACACAGCTCTTGTTATTTGTTTTCTTGTATTTTATCTGCTAAGTAGAGGAAGTTTCTGGCACCTGGAGAACACCTCTGCTTGGTGTTACCAAAAACACAAATTCATTTCTGTCCCCAAACAGAACTGTAAAATGTTAGAAGGCCAATAGACATTGTCACATGCAGAAACTGCCCAAGACAAACTTCTTATTCTTCATTCCTGGATTTCATAACAAAAGCAAGAAGGAAGGAGAAAGCTACAAAGATTAATGTTGAAGTGGGTACGGAATCATCATTTATTTTTACAGAATATTTGTTGTTTTCCTCGCTGTGAGCAGTTTGAGAGCTTTACTGGTTGGCGTGGAAAGAATGTTAAAAAACACCTCTCACTTGCAAAGCATTTTCCTGCCTCTGGAATTTTCTGTGCAGGTGCAGAACATGGAATTCATAATCCAAATCACTTTTCCCTGTCATTACATGGGTCAGAGTCTCCTGAGGTCATCAGAACTTCAGTTCATTTCTTGCATATTTTGGACTCAATTTGAATGATGGAGTCTCAATTTTATATGGATTCCTCTACATATAAAATCTTCTTACTCTTAATATTTTACTTTTTTGCCTGAGCTCTTTAGAATTTGTCTTCCCATCACACAAGAAGCAGTCACTACCTCCCTGTAATTTCTCTGCGTGTCGTTCAAAAAGCCTTATTTCATAGGAAGGTTTTTCTGTGTGAGGAAATCAGCTTTTTGATTATTTGACAGATCCCTGAGTCTGGTATCTCACAGAGATCACATTTCTCAGGAAAACGCTGCATCTTGTGAAGGCGAGATTAAATGCTAATTTAATGGCAGTGCAATGCCTGTAGCCTTGTGCCTGCTTTGCCAAATCCTCCTCCCTCTCCCTCTGCAATGTCATTTAAGTTTTTTGTGCCCAAATGCAGGGGTGAGCCGTGTCCCTGCTGCTGCTGGAGCAGCTCTGAAGTGCCTGGTTCAGCTCTGAGGGATGCACTCAGAGCAGGATTGTGTTGGCGTTCTGCTCTCTCGAGAACATTTTCTGGTAGAGAGAAATAGGAATATTTAAAGCGCACACAGGAGCCTCTTCAAAATTCTCTGCAGCTGTAGTTTGACAATATTACACAGACTGAAATGTTTGCTTATCAGAAAAGCTGAAATGTTTAAAGAACATTGATCTACATTTCTTGTCAGTTTACTGTCTCCATTGGCACAACATTTGGAGGGATTCTGATGTTCTGAAAGGGAGAGAGCCTCAGACTTGCATCTGCACTGAATGCTCCGTTACCTCTCCCTGAGCCTTGGAACAATAACTCCCTCCACCTAAACACTCCCAGAATGTGGAGCATATGAGAGATCTGTGCAAGTTGTTCTTATTTTCCACCTTATGCTATAATGGCAACTGCTGCCAATCAGCACAGCAAGGAAATTTGGAAATGGGAATTTCCTGAGAATGCCACTGGCTTCTCTAATTCCTTTGGAATTAAGTGGAGGCACTGCTGAACTGTTGGCATTTCTCACAGCTGAGGCAGTGTCACTGGAACTGTCACGAGATGTTGAAGTGCTCATAACAACTTTTGTGCGTGCTCTAAACGAGCTCTGCCAGATCACAGGATTCATTTTCTGGTGCTTCTTCAATCCTGGCCAGAAGTTGTGATAAAGGAGTCAGATGGAAAATTTCGATTAGAATAATTTTTTAAGATGCTTTTTTTTTTTTTTTTTTTTTAGTAAAAGAGGCACTTTCATGATAGCTCGCAGCTTTTGCTGAGCAAAACTGTGATCAGCAGGTTGCTCTTTAGGACTTGGACAGCTGATTTGCAATGAGAATTAAGAGTACAGAGCTGAGTGTAGACACAGAAATTGTTAGTCCTTTGCCATGGTTTCTTTTCTATAAGCCAGTGTTTCTCTTTAATAGCATTACTCCAGAGCTCTGCAGCTCTGCTCTGATCTCATCTCATTCCAGGGTGTCTGGTTGCTGTGGAACCACGGTGTTTTTACAGTAGTAAATACTTAAGAACCTGACTGGGAAGCAATAATGGAAGTGCTCCTAATTTCCCTACAATAACTCTCCATAATCTGCACAAAACACCGCCTGCTTCCTCCTGCTTCTCAGCAAAGATTTAAAAGCCTGAGTGAGTTGCCATGTTACTTAAGACTTCATTATTTTTTGCAAAGTATACACCAGAGCATTTGCTAGAACATTATGAAGTATTATCATAAATGATTAAGCTGAACTATAATTGTCAAAATATGTGAAAAAAGCACATCTGGCAAGGCTGGCTTTTCCCTCCCTCATTCACATGAGTCAGTAATTCACCATGGGTTCTCCTGACAGTGTGGAAAAGCCTCTGTGGCAGGGCTGCATGAACCTGGTCTGGGAAAATCTGACTGAAGGACTTGGGGAAAGAGGAGAACCAACCCTGTGGGTCACAAATGCAGGATCATGCAGCCAGGTCTCTCTGTGTAACTAATATTTTATATTCATTAGCCTAAATCATTGTGGTTGCTTGCATCTGTTGTTCCTATCCCTTTTCACTCCTTGCTTATATGAGTTATACTGTCATTTCTAATCTAGGGTGTATTTATGGCCAATTTATAACATTTGTTCTTATGCCAGCATCAGCCTTTAGTTAAAATGTTCTTTGTTCTTGTGCAGGCTGGTTCTAGGGTGAGGAAGAGTGAAAAATAGATAAAATCCTTCTCAACTTTCATTGTGTGAGGTTATACAAACCAAAAACCTCCTCTTTAAAAGAAATTTTAATTCCCTCAGTCACACTGCTACTAAAGCAGATTGAATTTATTTTCCTTGGGTGGAACCTTTCCCACTATTCCTGCTGAAGCCTCACTGGTACTGCCCAAAAACCTCTCCTGATGAAACCTCTCACATCTGGATTCAATCACAGGCTCGGCATCCTTTGGTGACCGGACAGTAGATCCAAAATTTTTTTTTAATTCCACACCAGGAATGTTATTGTAAATCTCTTATAGCACTATGTCAATATTATGGGTGTCAAAGAGAACATCTGAAGCTGTTTGTGACGAGGTTGTGAGGGAGGAGGGCTGGAGTGGGAAATTTCAGTTCTCACTGAAACACAGGGATCACCTCCAGGTGATGTTTGCCTCCTCCTTTCCTCTCTGGTAACATTTTGGTCAGGATTTATCTTTATGATAACATGAAGATTTCAGCTGTACTCGAGTTTGATTGTGGAGCTCTTCATGGACCTTGCTGTTCCTTACTCTCAGTCTCCACAGGGATTTGGATTGTGCAAGCTGATCTTGCTGTTCTTTTCCTACTTCTTCACAGAATGATTGCATGAGGTGACTGCACCATGTTGTGTCTCCAACCCCTGCAGTACTCCTTGAAATTGCTGTTCTGTTACCCTGTCTTTATCACATTCCTTCTGAAGATGTCCTCATCTGACTGCCCAGGTTCTTTGTTTTTTTTCCTCTTCTGTTATCACCTGTTGAGTCCTTCACTGCACCACAGACCACCTTTATAATCTGAATTTCTCCTTGCCTCCTGCACTGTTCCTTTACTTGCCAAGCCCTTCCACACTCAGCTTGTAAAGAACAGGCTCAAAGCAGGACCTATTTTCTCTGTTCCCAACCTCCTTTTGGGATCCCACTCAACTGCACTTCCAGTGTGGCAGTGAGTTAATATTTATAAAGCACCTCATAAATAAGGGTGTGTAAATGCTGCTTGTTCCATCTTGCATGACTTGTGCTGGATAGAAGCAGAAGCTACAGTAATTTCACAATTATAAGCCGCACCTGATTATAAGCTGCACATCCGGGTAGACCATGGGATTTGTCCACATATAAGCCGCACCTGAATATAAGCCTCACCTTTTTTTTTTTTTTTTTTTTAAAGTGAGGATCCATGTGTGAAAAAGTAATGAGTTAGTAACAGAATTGCTGCCACCAGGGTTTGGTATCAGGTGCTCAAGTTGCAAACAGTTTTCATAGACCAGCCAAGCCTTTAAAGGCAGCCCCAGGCGCCCTCCCCGGCCGGCTCTCACTTCCAGGTTGGCATTTCGCTGGGATTTGTCCATAAATAAGCCGCACCTGATGATTAGCCACACTACTGTGGTAGGCTGGATTCTTCAATGAAAAAGGTGCAGCTTATAATTGTGAAATTACTGTATTTTGCAATGGCAAGGACAAAATTAGGAGCTGTGCTAGGATCCAGCACTGCTTCATGCCTCCCCCTCCAGAAGATGTTTTGGGGGTACAGAGGGCTGGGGCTGCCTCATAAAATCTCCATCCTCAGCAGTGCTGAACCTTCTGACAACCTTCTTGCCCTCTCTCTGGGTGCAAGAACAGCCCTCCTGAGCTTTCTCAGCCGGGAAATCTCATCCCTGCATCCCTGGAGAGGCTGGGCTGGAGTGACAGAGCTGCAGAGCACAGTTAGGCAAGCTGTGTACAGAGGGGGGCAGTGAGGATTCAGCAGCAGACTTAAATTGTCATTTCTGAGCAATTGAATAATAAATTGGCCTGGCAAGTGTTGAATATTTCAAGGGTTGGAATAGCAGCTCGGCCGGGCCTGTGGTGTGCAGGGTTTGCTGTGGGGGGAGCTGTCCAGGGGCTGCTCAGGGCAGGCTGAACGCTCAGAGTCATTCAAAGCACCAAACTCCAGGCTGGCAGGAAAGATCCTGAGTTATCTGCTCGAGGAGTGCACAGGGATATCCCAGACATCAGGGACATCCTGGATATCAGGGAGATTCCAAATATCAGGGAGATTCCAGATATCAGGATTATTTCAGATATCAGGGGTATTCTAAAGATCAGGGAGATTCCAGATATCAGGGTTATTCCAGATATAAGGGGTATTCCAAATATCAGGGATATTCCAGATAACAGAGATATTCCAGATATCAGGACAGGGATATTCCAGATATCAGGTTTATTTCAGATATCAGGGATATTCCACATATTAAGGTTATTCCTGATTCAGGGTTATTCCAGATATCAGGTTTATTTCAGATATTATGGATACTCCAGATATCAGGGATGCTCCAGAGGCTGCAGCTGGGGCTGGGGCAGGGATGTGTGGGCAGGACAAAGGGGATGCAGTGACAGAGCAGGGCAGGAACAGCCCTGCAGGGTCAGGCCAGAGGCTGGCATTGCTCAGCTCTGACACCAGACACCTGCAGGAGAATTTGGTGTGCAAATAATTTGCATTTCTTAAATTATTTTTCTTTTCTAATGCTTCTGTTGGCAGGTAGTATGTTTTTATTTAATAAATCTTGATGGATTTTTTTTTCCTTACATACATTCCTGTCAGTTTTAAGCCCTGTAGGTTGTTTTATGTTAGTAAATAATCTTATTTTTGTATAAATACCACCACTTGTAAATTCCAGTGTTGCAAAATCTTGGCAAATTTTAGTCATCTTTCTAGCTCCATTTTTTTTTTTTCTGCTGGGGAAAAAAAATTCTCTAGAACTCAGCAAACAAATTTAATCTTATACTTTTTACTGAAATTGCCTCTTTTTTCATGTGGGGAACATGTAATAGTGAATGGCATCTGTGCAGAGGAGTTAATTGTGTCCCTTCCTGGTGCTGCAGGGATCAGAGGAGGCTGCTGTGCTGTGCTGGAGGTGGGACAGCAATGAACAGAGCAAAAGGGCTGAGCTCTTTAACACAAACTGCTAATGAAGGGAGGACAGGAGGGCAGGAGCAGCAAAGAGGGAGCTCAGAGTCAGGGCTGAGGGAGAAAGGGACACAGGGAGGGGACAGCAAGCGGGACATCTGGGCAGGCTGGGCTGGGTGTGCCTGTGCCTGTTCTGAGGGTCTCTGGGATCTGGATTCTTGTGGTTATTGAGGTACAAAATCCATCTTGGTGCTGGTTTGGGGCAGTTTCCTAAACTGTGCATGAGCCTGTTCTGGCAGTCCCTAGTAACTGGTCCTTGTGGTGTTTGAGGTATAAAATCCATCCGTGGCATTGGTTTTGGGGCAGTTTCTCAACCTGTGCCTGTTCTGGGAGTCCCTGGGATCTCGATTCTTGTGGTTATTGAGATATAAAACCCATCTGTGGTGCTGGGTTTGGGGCAGTTTTCCAACCTGTCCTTGTGCCTGTTATGAGGGTGCCTGGGATGTGGATCCTTGTGGTGTTTGAGGTATAAGATCCATCTTGGTGCTGGTTTTGTGGCAGTTTCTCTAAGTGTCCCTGCCTTTTCTGAGGGTCTCTGAACCACCTTGTGGTGTTTGAGGTACAAAATACATCTTGGTGCTGGCTTTGGGGCAGTTTCCCAATTTGTGCCTGTTCTGAGGGTCACTGAGATTTGTATTCTTGTGATGTTTCAGGTCTTGGTTCTGGTTTTGGGGCAGTTTCCCAACCTGTCCCTGTTCTGAAGATCCCTGGGATCTGGATCCTTGTGGTGTTTGAGGTCTAAAATCCATCTGTGGCTCTGGTTTTGGGGCAGTTTCCCGAAGTGCCTCTGCAGGGAGCTCTGTGGGGTCCCAGCTGCTCTGGGGCAGCAGCTCTGGCACTGCCTCACTGCAGGCTTTGGGTTTCACTGCTCACAAAGGTCTGTCAATCTATTCATGAGCCTCCTACAGACCAAGCACAGAAATGTAGGAAGACTTCAGAAATTATTTATGATGCATTTACAGCATAAATAGCTAAGCTGTCAACGATGATTGTAGAGCTCTTCCTCTACTCCTGCACTGTGCTTTTCATTTAATATGGCTTTGTTCAGCTCAGAAACAAACCAATCTTGTGATGGCTTTTAATAGCTGCAATAAAATATTGAGAATATAATGTCTGCCAGTGTGGTGCAGACACACGGACTGTCTGTGATTGTGATGCTGGAGTTAAAAAGGGAATTGAGATGGAGGGGAGACTTCTGGAAATGAAAGGAGAAAAGCTTTGGGAATTTTTGGAAGGCTTGAGTTGGAAGAGGATCTTTTTCTCCCAGCAGTTCTGGATTTCCAGCCCCAGGAAGAATTCACTGGATGTTGTTCCCTTTGATATAAAACTGTGTGTCCCTGTAGCACCTTAACTTGGTTAAAAAGGAAACTACAGAGCTTTGTAAACAAGAATTGCTGTGAAACGAAGAACATGAAATGGTTGGTCTGGTACCAGCGTGGACCTGCACAAACATTTGTCTCATACCAGACACAAGATGCTATCCCAAAAGTCCCATCACCATTAAAGTTACAAAAACCAGACTTCTGGACTGCACAAATCTCGATTTAAATTCTTTGAGTTCTTTCCTCAAACAAGTCGAGCATTTTGTCCAGTTGTTCATGGGAGGAGAGAGTTTTGGAGCCCCATTACCCAGGGGCAGTAATTCTTCCTGTGGCTCTCCCAGCTGCAGTTTAATCACAACCTTGCTGTGCTCCAGCTCCTCTGTCAGTGTTATTTCTCAGCTTGGATTTGTGTTCTCTGCCTGTATTTATGGGCAGCAATCAGAGAAGTTTGGAAAACTGAGCAAATCAGGCTCTGAGAGGCTCCCACTATCCCAGCAGGGTCGTTCTCTGCCTGTTCCACATGAAATTCCTCTTCCTGGTGATAGCACAAGGTTTAAAATATCTCTAAAATCATGGAATTGTATACAATGGATTCAGGGGTGGAAAGAAAGTTTGGGCCCTGGTAGGGCTGGAATGGGAACCAGGCCTGGGAGCGAATGTTGAGCTTTGTCTTTATTGGATCATGTGAAACTGCACCTGTGTGATCATCATGTGAGAAATAAAATGATTGTTAAATGTAATAATTGTTTGGTAAATTGAATATATTGTTGTTTAATCACAATAAGAATCATGAGAAGCAATGTAATGGTCACAAGAATTATGTGAAAGGATTTTTGGGAACCTGATGGAAATCACAAGAATCCATGCTGGGATAAGATCAATGTGTACAATAGAACAATATGGTTTAATAATTATAATATAGTTACATACTGAAAAGGTATAAAAACCTGTCCCTCTGTGTTATAGGTAATAAGTGAATCGAGCTGAATTAAAAGGATTCAAGAAGAAATTTTTATTTTTGCGATCGAAATCCAGTCCTTGAAAGCCACAACCAAAAATACAACACTGAGCCCGTGGTAGGCATGGGTGAGCACACACTCATCTGGGCTCTGGTGAGCACACACTGATCCCAGCTCACACTGATCCCAGCCCTGATGAGCACATCCTGATCCCAGCTCACACTGATCCCAGCACACACTGATCCCAGCTCACACTGATCCCAGCTCTATCCCATGGGATCCCCTGTGCTCACACCACTGTCCTGGGCACTCCTGGTTCTATACAGATTTTCCAGCCTGGAACAAGAAGTCCTTTTTCCTGTGCTAGTTTCTCATATTCACACAGCCTCCTTTCTCTGCTGGGCTGGACAAAGCCCTTCCTGGGCAAGGATGAATTTTGGTGAGTGTGGGTTCTGCTTTAGGGTTCCATGGATTGAGATGGAGCTGTCCTTGAGGGTGTCCATTTTGGCTTAGGGAGCTGAGTTTTGAAATGTAATTTTTTCTCTGGGACGATTCTGGTTCATGGGAACCAGCATTGAGATGCAGTTTTCCCGGAGGACTCTGGCTATCCCGATGGATGATACTTCCTGGACCATCTTCCTAATGAGTTATTTCCACTGGAGCCAGTCCTATTAACGTGTTAATTAGAGCTTTGTCCGCTGTTGCACCCTCGGAATTTTGTGAGGCAATCCAACCTTCTTGCTGTGACTGGCGTCCTTAAAAGTCTCTTTATTAATCCTTTTATTTATACGAACATTTATATCTCATAAATCCCAAATTAACACGAATTACCTCACAGCGTGCATCACACTCTGGAATCCATGTCAGTCAGATTTGTACCCTGATTCCCAGAGCTCTGCACACACTCATCCTGGGATTTTGTTTCTAGCTAACACTGGAACCCCAGACCCTGCAGCACAGGAGTTTTGCTGCAGGTGCTGCCTGTCCCACCCCAGCTGATGTCACTGCACATCTGGTGACACTCCTGGGCCTCACCCATGGTCATGGGGTGTCACAAAATTTGGGGCAGCGCTAATAATGAGTGATTTCTCCTGGTAGGAGATGGCTGAGGTGTGGGAAGTATAACAGCTCGAGCTAGAGGATCCTTAAAAAAAGAATAACTGCCTTTAATTTCTTGCTGTAGGAGATAGTTTGGGGTTTTTTGGTTGTTTAGTTTTTCTTGGTGTTTTTTGTTTTTTTTTTTTTTGCTCAGGTAAAGGAGTTGAGTCATTTTTTTTGGTGTTGCTGGGTGCACAGAGAATTAACAAACTGAGGAAGGAAGGAAGGCAGAAGCAGTGCCTGTCCCCTCAGAGCCCCTGCCAGGGAGAGATTTCACACATTACAGAGCACGTTAGAATTAAGACAGGAGAAACTCCTTTATTTACTGGCTTCTGCATGAGATGTTTTACTGGCGATATTAAATGGTCTGTTACAGATAGAGTCTGAAACTTTCTCAACGCTTGGGAGAATGGCGTGAGAAACCCAGTAACTAAATTTTCACTGATTTTATGGAGACTGTCAGTGGAAATGTGAAACTCGGATTAAATCAAATGCTGTGTGTTAACAGTAATTGTTGATATACGGCACAACAAAAAAATTTGGTATTTTGCTTTGACTTACATTCTAAATCAGCCTGAACTTCCTTAGAATTCAGTAGTTTGTTGAAAGTCTACTAATTATGACCTGAAACCCCTGTTAATTGACATTTTTGATTTCTGAATTCTTCTGAAATGCTGACTTTCCCTGTTACATTCGTTTCCTGTATTCAGTTTCCAGGCAGATTTTGGCAATGCAAAGTTCTGTGGAAAAATAAAATCAGGGAAAAAGAAAACAACATCACATTTTACAGCCTCCAGGAGGCCTGGTGGGGACCTGAAATGAAAACTGAAATGCAAATATTTAGTCCTGGAGTTCTGGCCTGGATGTCAAAAGAGTTACATTGGACTGTGAGTTTCTTGGCCCATGTGTTTACTTGGATTAATCACGAATTCCTTGGGCACACACTCAATTGCTAATTGAGTTGCCTAAACCTCGGGCTGCTCTTTCAGGGGTGATATATTTAATAGCATAAAATTCACGTTGACACTCCTGAATAATGATGGAATATCTGTATTTCATTTTGGTCATCGTATCACCACACTTAATCCTTCGATTCTGCTGGGAAGGGCCCAGTGGAGGAGCCTGACTAGAATAAACATCTTTATTTTTTTTCCTGTAGCTGTGACAAGAGCACTTGACTGTGTGCCTCTCTCTTAAGAAATTGTCTTGGTGGCACTAAGCTTGACATGTACACAACTTGTACATTTGCTTCATGCTAAGCTCGGCGCATAAATGAGATTTTAATGGTGCCTGAAAAAGTCAGTCAAGGTTTGAAATACAGAATTATGTGGGTAGCTCAGTACTCGCACAGATCTCCAAACCAGCGCAAACCCAGCGCCTTCAGAGCCACAAAACCTAAAATAACACGTTTTTCTCACCTGCCTCGCCGAGGTGTTTCGCAGCCAGCAGAGCTGAGCAGTCCGGAGCTGATGTTTGCCTCCTTTTATTCTCTCACATTTGTTGGGTGCGAAATGCAAAACGTGCCCATTTCCCCGAGTTTCACCCCGAGGCACGAATCCTTCACCGAGACAAGAGAGGAGGGATCGGGAAGGTGGAGGGAGCAGGAGCTGTCCCTGTCCCTGTCCTGTCCCTGTCCCTGTCGCTGTCCCTGTCCCTGTCCCTGTCCCTGTCCCTGTCCCTTCCCTGTCCTTGTCCCATCCCTGTCCTGTCCTGTGTCCCCTGTCCTGTTCCTGTCCCTGTCCCTGTCCTGTCCCTGTCCCTGTCCCTGTCCCTGTCCCTGTCCTGTTCCTGTTCCTGTTCCTGTTCCTGTTCCATCCCTGTCCTGTCCTGGTCCCTGTCCCTGTCCCTGTCCCTGTCCCTGTCCCTCAGTTCTCTGATTTCCAGAGCTGGGATGCAGTTAATTTCTCTCTAATTGTTACCAAGTTTTGGTCATTTGTAACACCTAGTGAACAATATCTAAATTCACTCTAATTTCTGTGAGGCTGCAGTGGGGGCTGTTGTACACACTGCCCTTCTCCTAGCTGCTCCCCAAGTAGGAGAAAAGAATTTCTCTCAGTTCCAGAGCTGGATGCAGTTCATTTCTCTCAGTTCCAGAGCAATGTACAATTGATTTCTCTCAGTTCCAGAGCTGGATGCAGTTCATTTCTCAGTTCCAGAGTGGATTCAGTTAATGTTTCTCCATTCCAGAACTGGGTACAGTTAATGTTTCTCAGTTCCAGAGCTATGTACAATTAATTTCTCTCAGTTCCAGAGCTGGATGCAGTTCATTTCTCAGTTCCAGAGTGGATACAGTTAATGTTTCTCCGTTCCAGAGCTATGTACAGTTAATTTCTCTCCATTCCAGAGCTGGATGCAGTTCATTTCTCAGTTCCAGAGTGGATTCAGTTCATTCCCCTCCCCTGTTCCACACGTGCCTCCAGGCAGCAGTGCGTATGCCACGCCAGCGCATCTGAGGCTGATCAAAATTCCTTCTGCTGCAGGGAAAATTTCGCTCGCTAGCTCAGGCCAAGGAAGTTTTCTATATCAGTTCAACAGCTGGTCTTGTTTTATTGATATTGAAATATTACCCCAGTTTCCCAAAATTCACGAGGCTGGAGAGAGCTGAGGTCGGCACAATTTGAATTGCGCGTCACACAATGGGAATCGCTCGGGAGGGCAAGTTTGTCACCAAGGTTTGGTGGCTTGTGGCACCTAATGAATAATTTCTGTGTTCACTCCAATTTCTGTGAGGCTGCAGTGGGTGCTGCTGCCCCTCTCCTGGCTGCTCCCTGGGTGAAAGGAGGGAGATGCAGGCTGGCTGTGCTCCAAACACCAAATTATTGTGGTAAAGGACAGGGAATCCTGGCGAGGAAACATTTTATATCATTGCAATGCGATGAAAAATCGAGGAACTTTCCTGTGTGCTTCTCTAAAATCCAACAGACCTCATTTTCTTCTGCAGAGATTGAAAAGAATTTACATGTGAGGAGACCATGCTGCTTTTATCTGATTCATATCAGAACGGCTTCTTATGCAAGAGAAATTCTCCAGTGGCCATCATCAGTCAAACAATAATTTCTTTGAGTCACCTGAGCACTTGTGGCTGATGCTGTAGAAAAAGTGAGGTGGTTGTTTCACACAAATGGATGGAGTTGAGTAGAAAAAAATCCCTCAGCATGGCCATTTCAATATCCTGAGTAGAAAAAAAAAGAACCCTCTTTGTCTCCATGAGTCTTAACCTAGATTTAGCATGCTGCAGAGATATTTCTCTGACATGTTCAATGATAGCAGAAAAATATGTGGTGGTGCATTAAAAGCTATACAGCAAAGGAAGTTTGGGGAACTTAATCAGAGCCTTAGGCAAGAAAAGGATGTGTAACACTGATATGTACATTTTGCTTTTGCTGTAGTTAATGAAAAATGTTATGCCAACACTGGTTTTTGTCCCTTATGGTTTAGCAATGCAGAACCAATCCCTTTTATTCTTTGTGTTTTGTGTTTTTCTTCTCATTATGTTACTTAATCTGGAAATAAAAATGTTTGATTTCTGTCATTCCCCTCGGCTACTTTGCTTAAAATGGTGCTTAATTGTTTTCACTTGCAATGAATGGTGCCAGGTTTAAAGGTTTATTATATTTTCATGGACTTTGTTTTAAGACTGCAGGGCTTTGTGTTTACTTCTCCTTGACATCTGTCATAACATGAGGCTTTTCAAACTCGGCCCCTCCAGTCTGGGAGGGAATATTAGTGAATTGTCAGGATGCCACCAGGAGCAGGTTTCTGCTCCTTCTCTCCCAGCAGCACAAACCCAGAGAATTCTTTCACTCATCAGCAAAGCCTGCTGCTCTTGCACAGCTCAGCAGGGAGTCCTGATGGCTTTTGTGGGATGCTCCTGCTCCCAGCTCCTGGCACTGCCAAATTCCTCACTCTGCCTTTGGGACAGAGCACTCAGAGGAGCAGTTTTGGGTGGATGCTCAGCTCCTCCCTCGCTCCACAGGGTGGTTTGTTTTTCCTCCTTCTCTCTTCTCTGAGTACAGATGCTGCTGCTTGTACTTTAGGTACTGGTACATTATTGATCAAAGCATGGAGAATGCACAAATAACACTTGAGCTGAGGTGCTATGGAACACAGAAATTAACTGCTGTCAGAAGCTGACTGGTTTCTATTTTAATTTCAAGACATTTAGGATGCTTCCACTGGCACCATCTTAAAATGCTGCCAGTCCCCATCTATGTAAGGAACAATTTATGCTTAAAATTAATTATCTCTCAACTCTTTATTTTTTTTCCTTTAATGCTTCTCTCGGAGGCTGTTTTTTTACACTCAGGCTAATTTCTGATTACCAGATTTCACTTTTCTTAAACATGTTGAACAATTCTATTTTCCTACCCTGTTGTCTGTTTCAGTAGGTTGCCATCAAATTTAGTTCTAGCTAATTAGGGAAAACCAGCTTCATCACTTTGAAGATTGTCCTCTCCTTCAAAACATGAACAGCTTTAATTTGAAGGCCATGTTCACCTCTTGTCTAGAGCACTAAAACCAATGAATTCCCTGCTCTGGAGGTTGTGGCTCCTGACCTGAATAAAAGAGCAATAAATCAGTTTGCTCACTGCATCGAAGCAAGCTCCAACTGTGTGGAATCAACATGCCAGTTCCAAATTGCAATTTCACTAAAAATAGCACAGTTTAACAATTTTGACAGTTGTAAACTTGAAGGATCTAGGCACACTGTCCATCTTGCTGTGTCTCATATGTTCTGTCAACCGTGCAGCTTTTGGAAAGTACAACCAGAAAACAGCTGAAATTCTACTTCTCTGCTGGATGAGCCCATCCTGGCAGAGGGGGCACAAAATTAACAGGGATTTTCCAAAGGTGAAACAGAAGAGTTCCAAGTGGTGGCTCTGGAATGGGAGTAAAGTTTTGGGTCCGTGTCTCCCCTTTATCCCCTCCCATTTTGGGGTCGGTGTTTTCAGGAAACAAAGGACAAGTGGCCAGAGTGTCAGGGATCATTCCTGTTTTACAGGGCACGGTGCAGTTGCTCCTCTCTGAGCCACAGATGCACATTTGACTGGATTTTCTCCTCCCAGAGTTTATCACCCAATCCTTAATTCATCCAGGCTCAATTCAGCAGACATTTCAGCATTAATAGGAGGCACTTGATTTGTCTTTTGGCTTCCATGGACTGTATGGGCAGGTTGGAATTAAAACCATTCTTAAATGCTTGGATGAAATGGGCAGCACTTACTTAGCATTGGGGGTAGATAAATAAAGCAAGCCTTTAAACTTGTGGTTAAAGTTTGCTGGTAATGCCAAAGTTAACTCTTTAGCTGGCCATTCCCCTGACAGGAAAGTGAGTTGCTGTGTGCTGCTTTAATGCCAATTAATTGCTCCCTGCCTCAAAAAATGCCTGAGGTTGAACCACACTTTGCTTCATCAGAATTCAACACTACTATTGGTCTGTGGGGAGGAGAAGCAGGAATTAGGAGAGACAAGAGCACTGTGGAGCAGTAATCTTTTATTTATGTGTAATGCTGTACATTTCCTGGCTGTGCTGAGACTTCTCCTCCTGACTCTCACTAATTACGGTGAGTGGCATGGATGGAGGAGGGGGCACAGCTGCTCAGGGCTGGCACCGCTCAACCCTCTCTGCTTTTGCTGGCAGGACAGGCTCTCTGTTTCCCAACAGGGATGGTGCACTTTGGTTCAAGTTTGTGGCACAAAAGACTCTGTTAGAGGCAGCTGAATTACATTACACACACACATGGAAACCTGGTTCTGGTAAACTGGTTCCAATCAATTTTCAGAGTTATTGTTTGTATCTATCTGTTCCAGCTCTAAATTATCTGCATAATCTCCGTCCTGTATTAAAAAAAATATATACAGTCATTTCACAATTATAAGCCGCACGTGATTATAAGCCGCACATCCGGGCAGACCACGGGATCTGTCCATATGTAAGCTGCACCCGAATATAAGCTGCACTCTTTTTTTTTTTTTTTTTTTTTTAAAGCGAGGATCCATGTGCGACAAAGTAACGAGTTAGTAACAGAATGGCGCCAGAGCGGGGTTTGGTGTCAGATGCTCAAGTTGCAAACAGTTTTCATAGAGCAGCCAAGCCTTTAAAGGCAGCCCCAGGTGCCCTCCCCGGCCGGCTCTCACTTCCGGGTTGGCATTTCACTGGGATTTGTCCATAGATAAGCCGCACCTGATGATTAGCCGCACTGCTGGGGTAGGCTGGATTCTTCAATGAAAAAGGTGCGGCTTCTAATCTTGAAATCACTGTAAATGTTTGGCTAAAAAGATGTGGCTGAATGGAGAATTAACCACTGAAAAATGTATAAATTCTCTTAGAGCTTTGGAAGTTTGTGGGTTTTGTCTTTGCTCAGAGGAAGGCAAGCAGGAAGATGATTTTCATATCTCCATTACTTTTTCAAGGTGCTAAAATACTTAACTCGTTTTGCAAAATGTGTGTTTGCCAACAGTCATATTTGCTTCATCATTATCAGTTTTGTGAACTCAGGCAGAAGCTTCCTAACTTTTTAAATGTGTACCTGCAGAAAGTGGTAATGATGTACCACTGCTCTTGAGGCTACATTTGTACCCTCCTTGCATAAATTGAAAGGAAGCCAAATAAACTCTTTGCCACTCTTGGGAAATATGTGTTATCCTAAGTGCAAGACTAGGAGAAATGTGTTAATTGTTTGACACTTCATCATTTACAATGCTCATTAAAGGAGATAATGGTGATGCTACAGATAGTGACCTGACAAAATTTTGCAGATCTCCAAGGTAGTCACTGCATTCTTAATATCCAGACAAGGTTTTTGAGAAGAATCTCTGTGGGTTTTGTCCATTCATTTCCAGCCCAAGCAAACCCTTCTTTGTTTCCAGATCCTTGCCATGATATTAATGTTCCCATTTTCACTGCAAACTCTGATTCTCCAGCTCAGGATGTCACAGCTCTGTGGTGGGTGTCATTGCTTGGCAATTGGTTGCTTTTTGTTGGCATATTTTGCTGTTACAAAAGACCTTTTAAGTACAGTAAAATAAATAAATAAAATATAATATATATAATAAATACATATTATAAATATATATTATAATTATATATTTTATATTATAATTATATAATATATTATATATTAGAAATATATAAATATATATTCTGTTTTCTCTTCCTTAGGCATAGAAAAGGAAAAAAAAAGAACAAAAAAAAACAAACAAAAGAAAGTGTGATTCTGTTAAATTCTCTTCTGCTGTGCAGCCTTTCTTTAACAGTCTCTCAAACGGAGCCCAGGGATATCCTTCACCATTTCCTCTGTTGGTTTCTTCTCACTGTAAACTTAATGGAAGCACTCAGGCTTGCAGTGCAGAGGAAAGCCACAGGCAAGTGACAGAAGCATCATAAGCTTCAGGGAGCTGGTTTAACATGGTTAATTAAAGGGGTGATCAGGGCAGCACCAAGTGTGAAGGATTGATAGACAAATCCCTCCAGTCAGGCTCTAGATGAACGCTGTAAATATGAGAAAAGCCTCTCAACTTGTTGGAGCCTGTTCTTGTCCTTGGAGGGGAGAAAACCCCACAGCAGCAGCTGCAAAGTTACACAGAGGAGCAAACCCATCCATTTGCCCTTTTCTGCCTTAAATCGTGGTGCCCAGGTGGGCAGCATTGCACAGGGTGTTAAATGAATTTCCTTTGGGTTAGGACAGCAGCTTTGGTTTAGGCTCAGGTCTCACTTTCAAAACAATGGGGGAAGTTGCATCTGAAATTCAACTGTCTCAGGCCTGATGAGATTTAATGTTTTCACTGGGGAACTTTATGAAAAATCAAGAGTGTGCCAATGAAATTTGCCATTTACAGAAGGTTAGGTGGCATAGTCAATAAAGAGGAAGATTAGAGTGTCATATGAAAAGAATTTTTATGACTTTGAGATGTAGGGTAATAAAATTAGGTACAACTCACTTGTGCAAAAATACTAACTCATATGCTCAAGGAGGAATGCAAGAATTCTGCAGGTTTGGTTTTCTTTCTGGTGCAGCTCAAATGGAGAAGTTTTCTGTCCCAGTGCTACATAGAGCTTATGTACATTCCCAAACCAAAATGTTAAGGCTTTAATAAGCAGGGGCCAAGCTCAGATCCCATTTGTTATCACTGGAGATAAGTAGATCCTGCAATAATTCAGGCATTATTTCATTGTGGTGTCTGACCTGCAGGAGCAGTGTGTCTGAAAGGTTGTCTGCTTCTCCTGGCTGCATTGTTTGGTTTAATTACGTACATTACCTCTGCTCCAAAATGCTGCTTCTCCTGGGTGGCTTGGGAAAAAAGGAGCAATGACAAGGAAATCCTAGATTTCCCTGGCACTGCTACACTTTTGCCAGTTGTTCATCGCTTTAGGGCTGTATTTTAATGGACTTTTAAATGATCAGAAGAAGGCTCTGCAATTGTCATTACAAAAAAATGTAGCAGAATGACTCAACAGCCTGGCCAAAGCCGTGGTGTTTGGAAAAGGCACTTCCAGAAAAGGCACAGGAGATCCTGCCTGGGATGAGAGCAGAGGGGATGGAGTAGGGATGGAGCAGGAGACGGGGAATGGAGCAGGGATGGAGCAGAGCACAGGGATGGAACAGGAATGGAGCAGGGCACTGGGAATGGAGTAGATCACAGGAATGGAGCCGGGATGGAGTAAGGATAGAGTAGGGCACCGGGATGGAGTAGAGCACAGGGATGGAACAGGGCACAGGGATGGAGCAGGGCACAGAGATGGAGCAGATCACAGGGATGGAGCAGGGATGTGAGCAGGGATGTGAGCAGGGATGGAGTAGGGCACAATGATGGAGCAGGGATGGAGCAGGGCACAGGGATGGAGCAGATCACAGGGATGGAGCAGATCACAGGAATGGAGCAGGACACAGGGATGGAGCAGGGATGGAGCAGGGATGGAGCTGGGATGGAGCTAGGATGGAGCAGGGATAGAGCAGGGCACAGGGATGGAGCAGATCACAGGGATGGAGCAGATCTCAGGGATGGAGCAGATCCCAGGGATGGAGCAGATCTCAGGGATGGAGCAGATCACAGGGATGTTAGAGGCTGGAGAGCAGCTTCAGGGGCTTTGTGTGGAAGCTTTCCCCTCAGCAGGGAGGGCAGGGAGGAGCAGGCTTCAGAAGCACTCTGCATTTTGGGGGCCAGCCTGTTTTCAGCGGCAGGGAGGTGAAACAATGACACTGCTGGAGGTCCAGCCTTGGCTGGGTTAAACATCTGCCCAATAGCTGAGTAAATCTGAGCTCCCCTGAGAATCAACAGCCCTAAATGACTTGAAATGACTTTCAGCTAGACAGATTAAAAGGACATTTCCCAGAAAGCTGGGAGTCATGCAAGCCTGTTTTATTTCTGGATGTGTGATTATGACTGGAAGTTACTGGCTGGTGTTGGCCTCGTCATTAAAATCTGACCCTGCAGTTGGAATATGAACTAACAAACTAATTCCAGACTTTATTTAAACCTGCTTCTCATGAGAAGTTATTCCTATCTCTTCTCTCCTCATTGCTCTCTGGAGGAAAGTGGGAGAAGTTCTTGAACGTGGACAGAGCGTGCTGAGGATGGAAGCAGAGTTGTGTCCCAGAGCACCACCTCCATTTCTGATGAGCTTTCATCTGGGCACAGATTTTTGTCTTGGTTCAGTGTGTTCTCCCCCAAGTGCAATCCATGCTGTGTGATCTCCATTTCCCTGTCTCCTGTGTTCTGGGCACTGATGAGCCCTGAGAGGGCTCAGAGATCCCTGCTTCCTCTGGGAGAGCAAACTGGGGGAAAACCAGAGCGCTCTGGGATTGTTCATTATTAACATTTTTAATTAATTTTTTTAATTATTTACTCTGCTTGCTGCCATAATAGCAGCAAAGTCCTTATATGGAGCAAGCGTCGCTGGAGGGGATTTGGGATGTGCTTGGGTTTGCTTTTGAGCTTGACAGGCATTTCTCACTTCCTGTGATAATGACAGTCAGCTAGGGAAAACCAGGAATATTAATAGATTTTGTTGTTTCTAGAGTAAAGACAGAAAAAGCCTCAGCAGGAGTAAGAAAGGAATGGAAGGAATAGATTCGTGTTTCCTGGTTTCTGTTTCCTTCTCGTTTGCAGTCTGTTATTTATACTGTTCTCCTAAAAGTAAATGCAATAGAAGAAAAAGTCTCCATCGTGATTTATTCTTCCAATTTTCCGAGGCTTGTAGGATTGCACCCTCCTCCCTCTCCTCGTTGCAATAACCAGCCACAGTAAATCCAAATATACAACCCTTGGAAAGAAAGGGTTTTGCAGGGGAGAACTGAATCAACCTTTAACTTGCATGTTCAAAAAAAAAACCCAAAAACTAAATAATAATAAAAAAAGCAACCTCAAAGCAGAGCAGCACAGGGTAGTGAAGCTCTGGAAGTATTTGTAGTGTGTTATTGCCAGACTAGATCTGTCTGAATATGCTGCAAACCAGACACTGGCACTTGGAGCTGATTGTTCTCTTCAGATGAATTTCCCTGAAAGTGTTTGGAGTTTTTGGATTTTTTTTTTTTCTTTTTTCACATTTTTACTTTCATCCTGGATTTTTCTTTTTTTGTTTTAATGTTGAACTTGTATCTGCACTTCATCTGACAGTCAAGAGGCTGTAGCCCATTTTCTGAAATGAGTGTTTGCCACTACCCAAATCTGTCTTTGACAAGCCTGAGAGTTGTGTATTCATCTCATTTCTACTGCAGCACATAAATCCAGTGCTAATATTGCATTTCTCTTTTCCTTCCTTTGTTCTTTTTTCTGGGTAAAGAGAAGGATTGTTGTGTAAAGATTCCGTACAAGCGTTGTAGATATTGTGATGTGATGACACTTGTCACTTTTTCACTGAACAAAGAAATGAAGTTAGAATCAAAATTTCTCAAAACATTTTTTTTTTTTTGCTCTCTTTCAGATTAGGTAGTTTTAAAAAATGTTAATAATTTTTTTTGTTTGCTGCTGGTGTACCAAAAGGCATTTGCTGACATGACTTTAATGAGCTGAGTTCTGACACGGCAGTGACTGGTCTGGATTATTTCATGGGTTCAACCTGGGAATCTCCTGAAGGGCTGAGAGATAGGGACAGGTTTTTATAACCCAGAAGTGCTGCTCTTTCAAACCTGCCTGAATCTCCTTCATCTTTCCTTACAAACAGAAAATTTATATATTTACTGGTCTTCAGTGGATTTCTGTTGCCACTGTGTCCTGGTTTGGAGGACAGGTGTTTACTAAGAAAGGCAGGAGCCTCTCTTTGAAATGGAGAATGGAAACCCCCTCCCTCCAAATTATTATAATTTTGAAATCAAGGAGCTCTCAGGCAAAGATATGGGAATTAGGAATAACAGTTTTTTACTAGGGAAATTAAAATAGAAATACAGCACTACAAAGAACAAAGCCCAAACCCTGCCAGAGTCAGAATCCAAGCTGACACCCGTCAGTCAGTCAGGGTGTTGGCAGCAGTGCCATTCAATGGTGGCTGCATCCTCCTGCAGTGACAGATGTGCTTCAGTTGGAGCAGTGCTCCTGGACTAGGTGCAGTTTCCCTCCAAAGATCCAGTGATGATGTGGAGAAATCCAGTTTTCCTCTGGGGCTCCAGTGGGAAAAGGGCTCCCTTGGTGTCCCAAAATCTCAGTTTTTATCCTGGTAAGAAATGTTTGGCTCCTCCCCCTGGCCGGAGCATCTCCCCATGGGATGCAGTAATTTTATCAGTGCCACAGTGGGACTCAATGGCCATGAGCAGAAGAGAACTCCCTGCAGGAAGGATGGGTTGTGAAAAGATAAAGAACACTGCCCCAGCTGGTTTATAAAATATGGCCATGAACAGGAGATGTCCCCTTTGGAAATAAAGAACACTGCCTCACCTGGTTTCAATGGATGGTCCATTAACAGGAGATATCCCATGGAGATCAGGATCACTGCCCCACCTGGTCTCAACAGATGGTGACAGAACAGATACCTTTTATCACATCCTGCACTGGAACCCAAGACACACTGACATCGACCTAGATGGGCCAGTGTGTGGCTCCCTTCCCACTCAGGATTTTCTATCATTCCACTTCAGTATTTTTTCTGCTTTCTGGACTAATAAATACAGACAGGAGATAAAAGCAAGGCTCTTTACTTCATTTCTTGCATTTCTAATGTTTTTTCAACATAGGCTGGATTCTCTCTACTGGCTTGGAATTCTTTCCCACTGGGAATTCTGTGGCACTGATGCAGATACTCTTTGAGAGACAGAGAAAAGTGGCATCTGATTTTGTGCAGAGCATGCAGAAAGCATCAGATGTGTTGGCAAGGTCTGAAAAAAAAGGTCTCTGCAGCGTGCCATGGCTCCACTCTGAAGTTTCTGTGCACTATTGGCTGGGGACAGCTTGTTGCTTTGCTCTTCCAAAATAGAACCCATTTCACAGCAGGCAGGGGAGAGACTCACAGATGAGGAAAAACACTTTCAGCTGTTGGTTTTATGTGTTTTGTAAGAGGAGCAGGAGCTGGCTCCTCCTCGCCCTTGCTGTGGCATCCCCATCCTGTCACAGACACCGGGGCAGCCTGAGCCTGGCCCTGCTTTCTCTGCTCTGTCTTGTTTTGGCTGTGCTGGGCTTTGTCCTCCAGCTCAGGATTACAGTCCTGAATAATTCTCACCTGTAATGTCACAAAAATTCCGTGAGAGGCAGTGAGCACGTCTGAGCCGTGGCAGCAGTGTCACCCAGGAGCCAGCTGGGATTGAGCTGATGGAGAGTGGCAGGGCAGTGACCAGGAAAACTGGGCACTTTTCCCTGCTCCCACACCCCAAACAGGCCAGCAAGTGGTGGTTTTTGTATAAATGCTGAGATTTTTCTGCACATTTTGCAAAAAGCCCTGCGTGTCCTAACATGCCATTAATATTGGGAGAAGCTCAGCACTTTGCCAGATGCGATTCCCATTTCAGCTCTTTAGCCTTGGCTGCCATGCCTCTGTAGCAGCATTCATGATATCCTTCTGTGTCCTGTACTTAGGCGCTCTTAAATGCAGGGAAATATGTTTTACCTGGCAAAATTTTATGCCATGGCACAGTAAAATAGCCAGTAAAAAAAACCCACTTAGAGTTTCTGCAGAGTGAGCCTTTGCATTGTAGTGACTTTGAGGGAGAGCCTGAGCAGTGTTAGCAGCTGGAAGAAAGCAGAGCTGGGTGAGGACACATCCTAAAAATGAGTAAAGCTCCAACTTGCTTTTTCCGGGATTTTTTTTTACATTCCTCATCTGCAGCTGAAATGTTGTAGAAATGGAGAAAACTTTGCTGATCTCCATTCAACAGCACGTGAAATGTGCAGCCAGTATCTATTCAGTCCTCTCCTGATTACTCTGAAAATATTTTCCTTTTTAAGCCCAAGTGCTGGCATCAGTAGCAACCCAGCACTGATTCAAATGCAGATTTGGTGATACCTGGTGTGGCAGAAGGAAAACAACACCCTTACTTGTCACTGAGGGATTCGGGCACTTTTCATCGCATTGATGGCTGTTAATTGAGAGGCAGAGGGAAGGTGTTTTCTCACGGAAGGATTTGGGAGGTTAACAGAGAAATAGAAAGGGAATTCAGTCAGTTCAGAAGGGCTGGGCTGGCAGGAAGGGCTCAGTGCTCTGCCTGCATCCCTGCCCTGCCAGGATTCACACATCTGCACGGCAACATCTGCAGCCTGGGGCTCTCGCTGTGTTTGCTTTGGGTGTTTCTGGAGCACTTCACATCTCAAGTGTCCCTCCAGGAGGTTTCGTTTTATTCTGCAGCCCTGTGCAGGCTGCCAGAGGCAGAGCATTCTCAGGAGGGACATTCTCATCCATCTGCTCCTATTGATCCAGTCTGTCCTTCAACCAGCCTGGACATCCCAACCCTCTGTGCATAATATTTCCTGACATGTTATCAGCAGTGCTTTGTAACTCTCACACTTACTGAAAGTTATTAAATTTCGGGTTTTGAGAGAAAGCCACAATGCTCTGATGCTTTGCAGAGCAACATCAGAAGTTGTACTGGAGTGTCCTTGGGCAGAAATTCAGGAGAAAAAAAAAAAAGAAAAAGCTGATTTAGGGCTGACCTGAGGTGCACAGACCTTGCCTTGGTGCTGCTGGAGAGTCTGGAGTGGCTGTGCCTGGGGTTTGCAATGAGGCAAAGCAAGGAGCAATCCTTCATGATCCTGGGGATGAGGAAGTGGAGGGCTGGAGCTGCGCTCAATAGCTGAAGGTCATTTTGGAAAATGTTCCCTTTTTATCACTGGGAATCCTTGGAAATGCTGTTCCTCCCAGCTGAGGGACAGGCACACATCAGCAGCTCCTCCAGAAGGGTTCCACCAGAATTCATTACAGTTCCATTACTCTTTAAGGGTGCATTAATAAAACTGCTGTACACTTGGGGTTTTAAATACCATATGAATTATTCTGACAGTCAGTTTGCAAAGCCAACATATCAATCATTAAATTAAAAATGTAGTAATATAAATTAGCGTGATTCAGGACCTGTAGAACATGTGGAACAGTATGCTCTGTGTTTGGAAACTAATACAAATCTGTCCTTCAAATGAGAAAATACAGCAAGCAGGGAGGTGCAAAGAGTGGCAGGGAATTTATCCAGCACTCCAGAAAACCAACTGCTCCCCTGTATCAGGTAGCACTGCTGTTCTGTCCAGATCCCTGTTATCCTTTCTGCAAATATCACAGCAATCTTTAATGATCAAGCATAATGTTTGTTTGTTTGCAGGCAGAGGTGCCTTTTGTGAATTGCCTGACACCGTGCTTGCATCTGGGACGAGGCAGCAGCACAGAAAAATCAAAACACATCTCCCCACAATTACTGCCTTTGTTTGCTCGCAGAAGATGCAAAGTAAATCTTTTGCAGAAAGCCCGTGTTGCTAACTCACCACTTCTTGCAGCAATGCCCCCACAGGTTCCTCTCACCCTAATCTTGCTGGCCCTGGTGGCTCCTGCTGCTCTGGGGACAGATTTCCTATCTGCTCCATTCATGTGAGCAGACAGAAATTATTTTGCCCTCAATAAATGGGAGGCAGGAGATGAAGTATGCAGGACAGCTTGCTTTTTCACTTCCTTGAGCAGAAAGTTCTTTTTAAGCATCTTTTTTTCCTCCCTCTGCTGATTCTGTGGAAACTCTGTGGCTCTGAATAACATGTTGGCTGTTTGAAGCAGCCCAGCGAATGTGAGATAATGAAGCTGTGGCCGAGGTGCAGGACATTTTCAATGGGCAAGTTTTGCCCCTGGATTTCTCTCCTTCCTGAATTCTATTTCAGCTGCTCTAAAGCAGCTTTGCCTCTTGGGCAGATAAAGCTCTGCCATGCATAGCTGGGCCTGATGTGCTTACCCACGGCAGTGTCCCAGTGTCCAGGGAATGTCTCAGCTCTCCAGACCAGTGTCCAAAGTCTCCAAAACAGTGTCCCAGTCCCCCAGGGCAGTGTCCCACTGTCCAGGGAGTGTCCCAGTCTCCAAAACAGTGTTCCAGCTCTCCAGAGCAGAGTCCCAGTCCCCAGAGCAGTGTCCCAAGCCTCCAAAACAGTGTCCCAATCCCCCAGGGCAGTGTCCCAGTGTCCAGGGAATGTCCCAGTGTCCAGAGCAGTGTCCCAACCCTCCAGAGCAGTGTCCCAGCCCCCCAAAACAGTGTCCCAGCCTCCCAGAGCAGTGTCCCATTCTCAGAGCAGTGTCTCAGCCTCCCAGAGCAGTGTCCCAGTCCCCAGAGAAGTGTCCCAGCCTCCCAAAACCAGCCCTGCAATCATTGTGAGGAGCAGCACAGCCTGCAGCAGTCCTGGCTCCCTTCCCACCCTTTGGAATGTGAGCTCATCAGTGAAGTTCCCGCTCAGCTCTGTCACACAGGCACGGTCTGGAGTGCCACTGGAGGAGAACAGGTTTAAAACATCTGTTCATAGCCAGGACACGGTGTGAATGAGCCACCACAGGCTCAGCACTGCCTGACACCAGGAATCACCTGGCTCTGACCCGGGCAGGTCCAGCTGCCTGTGCCACCTCCTGAACTCGATAAAAATAACTCAGCCTTAAGATATGAGATGCAATTCTCACCGAGGCTTCCCACTAAACACAGATTTAAGATCCCTGGGTGTTTCTCAGCTCTGGTCCTTTCAGGGCTGTGATTTTGATGTTGCCAGGGAGGATTGCAGAGGTAAAAGCTGTTTGTTCTTGTTTGCTCCTTATCTGTGCTCTGTAAAATGCATGAAATATCACAGTGCTGGAATAAAGGCAATAATCGTTTCTAATAATGAAACTCTTCTGAAAGGCAAGACCTAGATTTCTTAGCTGATAGTGCGCTGAAGTATTCGCATAGTAACTGGGCTATAATTACAGATTCATCTCCTTTATGTCTCCCAGCTCTCAGGCTTAAGGAAGCAGATCTTGGAGCAGAGGCTCTTTTCCTGGGAGCCTGGGTGTCAGGCAGCATATGCTGAGCCCGTGTGCTCTGCTGCTCTGACTGTGAGTAATGAGTGTTGATAAACTGTTTACTGAAGCTGGCTGAAATTCAGCATTTGTGCATTGTGGGGTTTTTGATAGTTCAGAGCCATTTCCACTTTCAAGTAGTGGAATGCATGTTGGGGATTCCTCAGAAATTTTAATTTCTGGGATAGAAACCATCTTCATTTTGAGCTGTTAAATTTGGCAGTTTTGATCCTGGCATTTTGCATCGGGTTTAAATTTTATTTGTTTTATGAGACAGCAGCGGCCATTGAAACACATACAACATGAAACAGGCAAAACTTTATTTTTTTTGTTTTATTTCAAAATCATGAACACCAGCAGTCACTTGCACCTGTCTGATAAAATCTCTGCTCTGGTGGGTGTAGGATACAAAGAGCTGAGTGCTGTGGGTACTGGCAGTCTCACACTTGCAATACAGAAAATACCAAGCAATGCTGCTGCACAAATATTTTAGTTTCTTATTGGTACACTGGTAAATTTGTAGTCCTGATAGAAAGAATCCATTAACTTTGGGCTATACAAAATTCTGGGTAAAAGGAGTTAGGCAAAAGAGTCTTTGCTCCAACTCAAATTAAGCTCTGTCCTGGGTCTGGAGTTGCTCCTCGAGAGCTGAGAGCTGCAAATCCCAGAAAATGGGATTGTTTGGTGGATTTTTAGGTACCAGAGGGTTGGCAGCCTCTGTGTCACTGACTTTGTTCTCCCAGAGAAACCAACCTGTAAAGCTCAGATATTTTCCCTACTGTGCAGAGAGATTGCTCAGAAAAAAGGAGAGGGGAGCAAACTTGAGAGGCAGAAATTCTGTGTCAAGGTGACTGTGAGGGTCATTGTTTCCTTTCAGGTGTGTGCAGGCCACAAAAAGCCTCTCTGGAGAGTTCAAGAGCATTTTGATTTCCTCCTTACAGTCTGAAGTTGTTTGTGCATTTGTGCAGAACTTGGTTTTGAGGGGGGCTCCCTGTCCCTGCTCTCAGTGCTTTGAGATATCCCAGATTTAGGAGCTTCCTACACCTCAGGAGTTTGCATTTCCTCAGTTTATATAAACTCATTGTTACCACAATCATAAAGGTGTAATTCTCTGCTCTTCTGTGCCATGAGGAAACACTTTTCTTTCCTTCTCCTTGAGCCTGTGACCAGGGCAAGCCCTCTCAGGCTGGAATTCCCAGGGGAGCTGGGATGGGGCTGGCTCTGGGAACCCAGGACATCCCTCTGGCTCTGGGAACCCAGGACATCCTCTGGCTGCC
>VRYO01002184.1:22458296-22524098 GCA_009812075.1 Sialia sialis
CAGGCTGGGCAGGGGGAGAATTTGTTAGATAAAATAAAATAAACAACTCTGGAAACTGCAGAAGACAACTCCTGACTTTTTCTTTGGTTCTCGGTCTGGAAAACAGAGACTTTTAAACCACACAGGTGTCACCTGGAGCTCCTGAGACACCACTGACAGCAGCAGCTCTGAGATGCTTTGTCTGCAACTCCGGGCAGCAGGGTCCATCCTCTGAGCTCTGTGCAGCTCCAGAACTGAATCCAGCCATCTCTGACCTCCTGTGTTTGTATTGCAATTCCAAACCTGAATCCATCCATCCTCTGCCCTCCTATGCCTGTATTGCAGCTCCAAACCTGAACCCAGCCATCCTCTGAGCTCTGTGCAGCTCCAGAACTGAATCCATCCATCCTCTGACCTCCTGAGCTTGTATTGCAATTCCAAACCTGAACCCAGCCATCCTCTGACCTCTGTGCTTGTATTGCAGCTCCAGAACTGAGCCCAGCTTTGTGGCATTTTCCTCATCACAGGTTTTGTGGGACCAGCTTTGATTCCATCTCCTCTGCTGTGAGGTAGAATTCACTGCTGGAAAGTAACAAAAACAGCCAACCAGCCTTTCTTTAAGGGAAGATTTGAAATATTGATTGCCAGAATATCATACCTAATGCAGAACCAACACACTGAGATGTTCAGTTGGAATTTGGTGTGAAATCCCTTCTGTCTGTTGTGGCAGGAATAGGTTTGTCCTTTGTAACAAAGCAAAATGGGGAAAAATATGTTGAATTTCCTAAGAATCATTTTAAAATTTGAGAGGCTTTCTGAATAATAATTAGACAGAGTTGAAAAGCAAAAAAATGGCACAGAATCTGAGATAACATAGATACTGTTTCTTGCTTTAAAGAGGTAGAGAAGAAGGACCAGGAAGCTGTAGGCAAATTGGCCTGATATTGATTCTGTGTAAAATAACAAAACACTTCATTCAGGAGTTCATCAGCAAAGCTTGGCAGCTAAAAAATTTCATTAACAGTAGCAGTTACTTGGAAAATACAGACCTTGTCAGACAGACAATTAGTATTTTCTTTTAGTTAGATTCTATTTTTTTTAAAGTGGATTATAGGCAAGTTGATGAAGTCAGAACAACTGACACCGTGTGCCTGTGCTTCAGAACTTAATACTGCATGACATTTGGACTAGAATTCAGCTGTCTTTCAAAAACTGAGTCACTGGTAGATATCAAAACACAGCTGTGAAGAGAGAGATCAGTGAGCAGAGCTCTTTCTGGAGGGCCAGCATGGGGCTGAGCTGAGGTCTAACATTTAACATCATTTTCTGTGAATTTGATTGTCCATGTTTTTTGTTTTTTTTTTTTTTTTGCAGAGCTTGCAGGCTTTTCAAATATTGGCAGAGTAGTAACAAAAGAGAAGACAAATTGCTTTTATTGAGTTCTCCAGGTTTGTTAGTTGGTCTGTCTCTAATAAAACCGGTGCCAGGTAACTTGTGTGGGAGCAGCAAGTGCAGATTCAGGGCTCTGGACTTGGTTCATTCACTCCACTGAGGTTTAGGGGGCTGGCAGAAGAAAGAAACTCCTAAATTTAAGGTAAATGAAAAAAGTTTACAAAGCACAGGTGGGAAAGTGAGCCTGGTTTTGGGTACAGCCTCACCCAGCCTGTCACTGTCATGTCTGTGCCCACTCGTGGTGTCACAGCTTCAGGGGGACTCAGACACAGCCAGGAGGGTTTTTTAATGAGAGGTTTATGTTTAGATTATCACTCAGGTAATTTGAGAAGAGGTTGGGGTTGTTTGGCTGCCAGGGGAGGTGGCAGAGGAGATGGAGCCGTGCTGGGCATGGTTTGGAGCAGCTTCTCTTTCCATCCTGCTCTCACGGCTCCTGCACACTGCCACATGCACACCCAACACTTCTGCTCCCACTGTTTTCTCTTTTTTGGACCTGGTGAGAGTTTTGTCTTTTTTTCCAGCATGGCTAGACTCCATCTGTTGTGACTATTTTGACTTTGTAGGCTCAAGGCTTGGTCTCTCCTTTACCTGCTGAGCATCATTTCAGTAAATTTAGAACTGAAATATTCTTCATTTCTGAAGAAGGAGGACTGGACAGAACTGACTGACCTGAAATGCGTTGAGAAGCAAACAAACCACAAGGTACAAACCAAGCATGTGGCTGTGGGCAGGCTTGGCTCTGTAAAACCCAGCAAGATCACCACGGGGACCTGGCTGTGTGTCACCTGAGCGCTAAAAATGGAGCATTTTGTGCAGTTCAGGCTGAATCATCTGGATCCATCCCTGTGGTAAAGACATTAAACTCATGCTCTTGTGTTCTGGATTTTGTGGTACATGAAAGGTCAGAGCAGACGTTTTCAAAAGTCCTTTCTGGCTGAATTCATCTCTGGGCTTGGTGTGCCTTTGAATGATGTGGAAGTAGCAAATAATCCAGATCTTGGGCTGGATTCTTATTTGCATGGCAAGGAATTCAGTATAAAACAGAATAGGTTTGAAGAAGATGAAATAAACGTCTTCTCTAATACACCTGTGGCACTGCAGCAGCCTCCAGAGAGCCAGGAAATAGCTCAATATCATATATATAACTGAATATTATATATAGAGAGCAGATTATTAGATATCTATAGCTGAATACCATATATATGGCTGAATATTGTATATATATATTTCCAAAGATTATATATATAGCTAAACATTGTATATTTATAGCTAAACATTATATATATAGCTAAATTTTACATATAGCAGAATATTATATATCTAGCTCAATATTATATATATATCAGATTATTTTTGTATATATAGCTGAATATTATACATATAGCTGAATATTGTAAATATAGCTGAATATTGTATATATTGCAGAGTATTATATATATAGCTAAATATATATAGCTGAATATATTATATACATAGCTAAATATGATATATATATAGCTGAATATATATAGCTGAATATTATAGATATCAGATTATTTTACATATATCTGAATATTATATATCTAGCTGAATATTATATATATCAGATTATTTTTGTATATATAGCTGAATATTATATATCTAACTGAATATTGTATATATAGCTGAATATTGTATATATTGCAGAGTATTATATATATATAGCAATATATATAGCTGAATATATTATATACATAGCTAAGTATTATATATATAGTTGAATATATATAGCTGAATATTATATATATGATTATTTTACATATATATCTGAATATTATATATCTAGCTGAATATAATATATATATCAGATTGTTTCAATATATCTGAATAATATATATTTATCAGATTATCATATATATATATATGAAATATATGAATATATTATACACAGCTGAATGGGAGCAGCTGAATGTCTGCAGGGCTGGGAGCTCAGATCCCCTGGCACAGCCGGGGCTCCCTTGGAGCTGGGGGATCCCAGGGCACAGAGAATTTGGGACTTGGCTGATTTTTGTGTGACTGAGGCAGGAGCAGGAATAAAGGATGGATTTATTGCCCATGGAGCTTTCCGTGCTTTGTGCCAGAAATGCACTTTCCAAACCATCTCAGTAGGAACAGAGACAATAGGCTGCTAAAATGGGGAAGTACTGTGCATTTCCAAAACAGTGCTCAGCTCAAAGAATGGGTGTATTTAGCTGATAGAATACAACAGTTCCAGGGGATAAGTAAATAATAATTTTTGGGGGGGATGGAGGTTAGGGAGGATGGGGACCAAACACAGAAATAAACTGAATATAGTGGTTACTTTTATTAATAACTGAACTTGTGATAACACAGTGCTGTTAGTGTGCCTCAACAGAAGTTTAATTCTACAATAAAATGGTAATTCAGACAAACCCTGCATTTTAACATTAAGGACAATGGATAAAAGCCACAAAAGCAAGACATTTCAGAGTGAAGGCAGGGAGGCTGCAATTAGCACCGTGCAGGCAGCGCAGAAAACAATGTGCAATAGGTGGCATTTTTATGGTTATCTTGCTTCCATCAAATACATTAAAATTTTAGCAGTATTACAGCATGCTAATGAACTAGGTTGTGCTTTAAACTCCAAATTTGACTTTATTTCCATTTGTAGTTTAAATCTGAACTGCAAGCACCATAGGTTTTCATGGGCTTTTTGAAGTACAACAGATATCCTCTTTATAATTTTCTTCTGTGCATTTGATTTCCCTTTTTGATGTGTCTGGGGAAGATGACAAGATTAAATCCCCCTCGCTGGAAGGACCTCATTGTGAATGTATTTAATTACTTCCTCCTAACTGGCCCATGTGTGCAGCTTTTCCCAGCCAGGCTGGTGCCATTTCAGAATGGAGCACGCTGAAACTTCCATCTCTGGCAGATTACAAACAGCTCACCATGCAAACACTGATCAAAAAATTCTCCATGCACAGCCCAAATATTTGTCTCTGAGGTTAGATCGTGCATTTTCCTTTTCTCCATGTGTGTTTGTAAAACTGAGAAAGGGACCAGCAAATGCCAGTTGCTAGGATCTGTCAGATCTTGTGTCAACACCTGTTTCCTCAGGGGAGAAAACTCAGCCACTGTAATTAGAAGCTTGGAAATTAAATATTTGCAAAGCAGTCCACTCCTACTGTTTAATTGAGAAAAGAATTCCGATCTGCAGGAACATGCTCATTAGATTGCGATGCCTCCATGGGATTTGTCTTGGTTGCTTCAGCGCTTTAAAGCATTTTCCCTCAAATGCAATGGTGAGATCAGCTAACTTTCATCATGCACTGCTCTCATTTCTCACAGAGAGCAGAACACACAGTCCAGGGCTGTGGACAGACAGGTGGAATATTAAAAGGGTCGCTCCCAGCACTTTGGGGAGGATTCTATCCCCACGTTCCGCAAGCAAAGTTCGTTCTGGAGGCCAGGCTGCAGTGACTGCTCACATTGCTGCTGGTGTTTGTGTGGTTCCTCCCAGCATTTGCTCACCTGGCCTCTGTGATGTGGAAATGTTCCCTGAGCAGTGCAGGATAAACTGAAATGTTGTGTGCTGCTCTCACCCTCATTCTCCCTGGCTCTGGAGTTGTTCCTCTGTGAGCAGGTCTGTGTTATTTATGTGCTTCTGCAAATATAAACACAAGCTGCTCTTGGTAGCTACATCCTGATTCCCTGGGTGGCTTTCTGAGCTTGGGGACAGACAAGCCACTGGCACAAGTCCAGGACAGAAAATGCTCGTTGTCCTTGGGGCCCTGAGCCCTGCAGGTGTGACAGGCTCAGGATGGTGCTGGGTGAGCCCCAGGTGGGTGCTCAGGGCAGCTCCAGAGGTGAGATGTGCACTGAGTGTCGTGCCACCAGGGCTGCTGGCCACTGTCCTGGCCACAGCTGCACACAGGGACACAGGGACACCCTTGTGCTCCACCCTCTAGCAATTCTCTGAGTTTTGCAGCCAAGGGTTCTGATTTTTGTCTGATTTGGTTTCATTTCCCTTCTACTGGACTTGGGTGTTTCCTTTTGCTGTGCCATACAGGAGTCGGCAGATGCTGCTTCCCTCCTTGTGCAAATCTCCCCAATGCTGAAAACTCTGTAAATAAACAGCTCTGAGATTCCAGGGCTGGTTTCTGGGATGATGAGCACCACAAGGGTTACCCCACAGCCAGGGCAGGCAGGCTGAGCCAGCAGCAAAGCTCTGCCCTCCCTCATGGTTCTGTGCCTGACTTACTGGGGCCAGTTTGACCCAGTTCATGGAATCTCTGAGCTGATGGGTTTTGGGTGGTTTTGAGGTTGGCTGATGGTTTTTGGTTGGCTTATGGGTTTTAGGTTGGCTGGTGGTTTTTGGGTTGGCTTGTGGTTTTTGGGTACCTCAGCTCCATATCTCACAAATACCAGAGCTCCTGTTCCCAGCACTTCACAGCTCCTGGTCCAGCTCTGGGCAGGTTCCCGTGTCTTTGCCCGGGTGATTTTGTTCCTTGAGGCCAGAGCCAGTCCCAGACACTCCCATCTGCTCCGAGAGCAGAATGCCAGGGCTGAGGATGCTCAGGATGGCTGAGTCCCTGAGCCATTGTGCCTGCTGAATGAAGTGTCTGCAAGGTGATGGCAGAGCCCATCCCAAGCAGCTCCTGCTGCCAGCAAAGGCATGCACAGCCCCCAAATGGAATGCAGCACAGCACATCTGGCTTCAGCCAGCTCTCAGTCACAGCACTGGAGTCCAGAAATCCTCTCGTGCTTCTGTGAACCACTGTGTGCTCACTTCTGCTCTCCCTGAGCTGGCTCAGAGGTGCTCTGGAGGTGAAGTTCCCCAGACACCTCCTTTTTTTGGCAAAATGTCCCATGCTTGTAGTGTTCCAGCTCAGTCTCCTCCATCACCAGTTAGTCTGGTTATCTCTCCCCCAAGTAAATTTGATAATGCATTGATTTTAGAGGACTTATTCATGGAGGAAATAAATGTACAGCTTGTCTGATGTAGTGATTTAGCACTGGAGCTGTATCAGTGCTGCTCTGCTGCTGCAGTCCTGTGGATAATTTCCCATGTGGATGCTTTTAATCAGGAATGAATGTGACCTACCTAGTAAAAGGCTATCTTATACCAAAATAAACATTATGGATATCTCATAAAAGGTCCTCTCAAAGCTCTCTCCCAGCTGTAGCTTTTTAGCTGAAGAAGTCAGCACCCTCAGCTCCCCAGTGCTGCTGTGTACGTGGGGGCAGCTGCTCCCTGATTTCTCTGCTCTTTGTTTTCTAATGAGTGCTATTAGGATAAATTTGATCAGCATGCACATTTAAAATTTTAATTTAAACTTGTAAAATTCTGGCTGTCAGAGGGGCAGGGTTAAGTGTTTGTGAGCAGGAGAGGTGGGTTTCAGCAGGCCAGCCTAGCTGTCTGGCTGTACAGAAAAGAAAGGGTAACACCCTGAAATATTCACCAAGGCTGAGGGAACTGAATGAACTGAAAACAAACTTTATTCGTTTGGGACCATCAGGTACTCCATATTTAAAAAAAAAAATCTTTAAAATCTGTATGGTAGAACCTACAAAACAGATTTTCATCCCATCCCACTGAAAATGAAGTGTCAAAATGAAATGCCTCTTCATCAGTATTAATCTGCAACGTAGAAATGAATTATAGTCTAAAATTTATGAGGCAGATTTTGGCCCTATCAGCTGATGGAGAGAGCAGTGAGTGTTCACTTGCCAGAAGAGTGAGTGTTCACAGTTGTTTTCTCTGTGGATTTATTCAGTACCATTTGTCATGAATTAATGATCAATTGTTAATTCAATATTCACTTTTCCAGCTGCACTGATTAGATGCAGGAATCTGAAATAATAAGTCACATGGCATTGTTTCTGTTGCCAATAAGATGAGTCTAACTTGAATAATATTTGAACAACTCAAATAATTCAAATGAGCTCATGGAAGTTGAATTTAAAATATTTCCTGTGCATCTTCACATGTACAAGCTTAACAATTTGTTTTCTCAGATAGTCACAACTGTGCTAATATGGTGAAATAATTGTACGTGCAAGGCAAGCTAATAACTGTGCTCAATATTTGCCATTTTTCACTTTCCACCGAGAAACGTCACAAATTAAATTCTTTATTTAAAATCTCCTGCTAATAAATGACTGGTAATTGACTCAGAGTGACTTTTGTGATCAGCTTTTCACTCTGGAACAAGCTAAAGTGAGGCCCTGTTCCACACTGTAGGGCAGCTTTGAGATCAGGATGAAAGCCTGGGATTCTTTGTCCCAAAGAACATCTGATCCCGTGGGATTGGCGCTCACTGAGAGCCAGCTGCAGCTCTCAACGCTTTGCACTTGAAAAGCTGGAGCTGGGGTCTGTCAGGCAGCTCTCTGCCACTTCTGCTGCTGCTGATGTTGGTTTGTTGGGAGCTGCAGAAGCTTTGGGGTCTCAGAGTGGCTGCTCCTCTGGGGTGGGAATGCCCAGGGGACACCACAGCTGTCCTGATGTGGAGGACAGGTGTCTGCTAAGAAAGGAAGAAAAGCAGAAGTTGTTTTTTTTTTTTAAATGGAGAATGTAAACCCCCTCCCTCCAAATTATTATAATTTTGAAATCAAGGTGTTCTCAGGCAAAGCTATGGGAATTAGGAATAACAGTTCTTTAGTAGGGAAATTAAAACAGAAATTCAGTACTACAAAGAACAAATCCCAAACCCTGCCAGAGTCAGAATCCAAGCTGACAGCCGTCAGTCAGTCAGGGTGTTGGCAGCAGTGCCATTCAATGGTGGCTGCATCCTCCTGCAGTGACAGATGTGCTTCAGTTGGAGCAGTGCTCCTGGACAAGGGGCAGTTTTCTCTGAAGGTCCGGTGATGATGTGGAAGGATCTGGTTTTCCTCTGGGATCCAGTGGAAAATCTTGCCTTGATATTCTAAATCTCAGATTTTATCTTGGTAGGAAATGTTTGGCTCCTCCCCTGGCTGGAGCATCTGAAACGGGATGATGGAATTTTATCAGTCATGCACTGGGGCTCAATGGCCATTAACAGGAGATATCTCCTTCCTGGGGGGAGGATGGGCTGTGGGAAGATAAAGAACTCTGCCCCAGCTGGCCTAACAGCTGGCCCATTAACAGGAGAAGTCCCCACAAAGATCAGGATCACTGCCCCACCTGGTTTACAACACATGGCCCATTAACAGGAGATATCTCCCATGGAGATAAGAACACTGCCCCACCTGGTTTAACAGATGGTGACAGAACACAAACTTTTGGTCACATCCTGCATTGCAACCCAAGACAACAGCCTAGGTACAATGCCTTGAGGTGAAACTCCATCCTGATCTTTCCTGTGAGTTACACCTGCTGGTTTCATGTCTGATTTGACTCCCACAGGGTTCCAGTAACTAATTGTCACCTAAGTTTTATTCAGCTTTGAGCACATGCTTCTGCTTTGCTTGCTAGGAAAAAAAAAATCCCCTCTACTTGCAAAAAGCAAACTATTTTCTGTTACAAATCAGTGTAAATAATGTCTGTATTCCAGAGTCTCTGGGGGGATTACAGGATTGTATCTCTCCACAGATGCTGCTCTATCTATATTTGCTGTATTTTGTCCTGTCATCTTGATCTCCCACATTAACACTGATGTACAGCACACAAAGAAATGTCACTTTCTGTGACTTTTATTGGTTCTATATGCAGCTCCATGTGCAATTTCCCTGAATCATATCCTGCTCCACTCACATGTATGCATTTGGAGGGAAGAGTGGAAGTCACTTCAGTTGGGTGGAGTGGTATTATTCCAAATTGGATTCTCAAAGCAACTGCTTTCTGCTTGTTTGTTTTGGGAGGATTTTTTTTTAGTGTTGTGGTTTTGTTTTTGTTGTTGTTGTTTTTTTTCCCCCTCTACTGTGCTGGCAATTTTCAGACAATTTGCAGACATATGGCTCTGAAAAGAATTGTTCACACAGTTCCAGCTCATGTTGTCATTTGGTGGCTGAATTCAGTAAATGACACAATCATGTCTCTCAGACTATCAGTAAAATGGCAACCACTTAGGATTATTTTGTGTATTTGGATTCAGATAATAGTGACTTTTCACTAGCTGTTCCATACAATCTCACAAGAGAACTCACCTCTGTGACATGAGAAACAGCAGTTGTATGCTATTCTGATCTAAAATGTTAGCAAAGGTAATGCAGTCAGGCACAGCAGAGCTTCATCCCAGATCCTGTGGACAGTGATAATGTGATTATTGGCATTCTTGGAAGCAATCAGCTTTAAATTTCTCTCAGCAAAGAAAACAAAAAAACACAGGCTTAGTGGAAATAGAAAAGGGAAATATAAAGGGGGAAAAATATCTCTGAGGAAGGACACTTTCTAAAGATCTTTCATGTTTACATTTCTTTTTTCCTCACTGTGAATAGAGCAGTGTGATGCAGTAACAGCAGGGCTCATTTGAAACTTGTCTGGGAGAGTTCTGCATGTGCAAGGCTCACAGAATTTACCTTTTCAAGTAGGTTTGCTTCTTCAAGGTACCAAATTCCTGATACCTTTATTTGAGTCATTGCTCACAGAACTCTCTAAAATCATCAGGATCTTGGGCAGAGCTGCAGGTACTGCACCTTCCAGAAGTCAAATCCACCCTTGGTTTATAGCTGGTGTATTTGTACTGCAGAGAATTCATCTGCAGATTTTGGTCAGTAGCTGCCACATGTTCTGCACTGTTATGATAATTAAATGATATTTGGGCTATAACAAGCAAATGAGTTGCAGCTATTTAAGAAATTACTGGCACTCAGCTGGGAGCTCCATCCTCCCCCTCCACCTGCCCCAGCTGATATGGGATAATTGACCGTGAGTAAATTCCTGCTTTATTACAGTATAAGATTACACCTTGTGCGTTAAGCCCCTTTTAATGAAGATGTTTTCAGTTTACACAGTTTGGACTGGGAATAAATGCAGCATTATTTTTCCTCAGCTGACAATGGGACTGTTTTCAGACAGGACATTTGGAAACATCCTGCCTTGATAATTTCCTTCTCTCTGGCCATTCTTACAGAAAGTTTCTCCAGACATTTTTAACAGCACAATTACATTTGTGGCAATTATGCTAGAGCAACATGCATTTTCCTTTTTTCTCCTCCCACTCTTAGGGGTTTTTTCCCCTCAGCTAACAACCTCAAAATTAGCTGTTTATCCAAGACTCATAGAATCATTTAGTTGGAAAAGGTGCCTGAGATTGAGTCCAACCACCGACCCAGCTCTGCCAAGCGCATCACTAAACCGTGTCCCCAAGTGCCACATCTGCATTCTTCAACTCCCTTCAGGGATGGTGAAGCCACCACTGCCCTGGGCACTGCTCCAGTGCCTGACAGCCCTGTCACCAGTGCTGTGTGTTCCAAAAGCAAAAGCAGCTGGGGTGTCCTGGAGCAGTGACACCTTCATGGCTGTCTTGGGTTACAATACAGGATGTGACCAAAAGTATCAATTCTGTTACCATCTGTTGAGGGTGGGGCAGTGATCCTGATGTCTGTGGGATATCTCCTGTTAATGGGAACATCCATTGAAACCAGGTGGGGCAGAGTTCTTTATTTCCAAAGGGGACATCTCCTGTTCATGGCCATGTTTTATAAACCAGCTGGGGCAGTGTTCTTGATCTTTTCACAACCCATCCTTCCTGCAGGGAGTTCTCTTCTGCTCATGGCCATTGAGTCCCACTGTGGCACTGATAAAATTACTGCATCCCATGGGGAGATGCTCCAGCCAGGGGGAAGAGCCCAACATTTCTTACCAGGATAAAACCAGGGGTTTTGGGACACTAAGGCAGCCCTTATCCCCTGGACTCCAGAGGGAAACCGGACTTCTCCACATCATCACTGGATCTCTGGAGGGAAACTGCCCCTTGTCCAGGAGCACTGCTCCAACTGAAGCACATCTGTCACTGCAGGAGGATGCAGCCACTATTGAATGGCACTGCTGCCAACACCCTGATGGGTGTCAGGTTGTAGTCTGACTTTGTCAGGGTCTGAGGTTTGTTTCTTTGTGGTACTGTATTTCTATCTTAATATCTTTGCCTGAAAACCCCTTGATTTCAAAATTTTAATAATTGGGAGGGAGGGTGTTTACATTCTCCATTTCAAAGAGAGGCTCCTGCCTTTCTTAGCAGACACCTGTCCTCCAAACCAGGACAATGGCACTTCCCTCAATTGTAAAGCCAGTATTGTGCTCACAACCTGGTGTTGGCTCATCCTCTGCTCAGCACACACAGTTTCCTGTCAGAACTGTCTCTTCTGCAGGAATGAGGCTGCTTGGGAACAACTTCTGAGCCACCAGAGTAAATTGGACACATCAGCATCCTGCTGCCTGCCTTTGTGAGTGCTCAGGAAGGGGAATGGCAGCAGGGCAGAGAGCTGAGCTGTTCTGGCGCTGGGGCACAGCCCGTGGGGGCACAAACCAGGGTTGAAATCAGCTCCTTGTCCTTACAGAGCCCCCAGAGATTCCACAGCCCCCAAAAATTCCACAGCCAACCCCTTCAGTTGTGCATGCCCAGTGCTCTGCTGTTTGTGCCTGAGCTTTCCCCAGCATAAATAGTTTGAAGAAGGTCAGAAAATGTCTCCAAGAATTGTAATAACAACTCACGATTTCATAACTCGCTTCTGGTTTTGTTGTCATCTTATGAAATGCCTGTGCCTGCCTGCCAATTTATTTATGTAATTCTTGCTGCAGACATGGAATTTTGAACCAAATCAGTGTCCTTGTTCTGTTGTGCTTTAATTTACCTGTCACTTAACTGACACTGCAGCTTGATATTTTATGTATCCAGTCATTTTCCAGGTTCCACCAAATTTGTTGCTCCAGAAACACTGCACTTGGAGTATCGCACCTCAGATATGTTTGCTTTGGGCTTTACAAAATAACATGTTCACTTATGTTTATACAGGGAAATAATCAACTCTTGTCTTCTTAGCTTTATAGTTTCACTTGCTTTTACTCTATTTTGGAAGTTTTTGCACACTTGCAGATATTATGGCACTGATTTCCCCCCAGTTTCTTCAGTGCTATGTGTGTGCAATGCTCTGGAGTAAATTGAAATGCTTTCAGCAGAGGAGTGAGCTGTTGGACTGGGGATCTGCCCTTCATTTTAGGGGAATAGATTTGTACTTGACAGCCTCAATCCTCGTATCTTTTTATGTGTGTGCAGGTGAAATGAGGTATCAGTCATGCCAATTAAATTCCACATGTGGAATCACCCATTTAAGACAGCGCCAATTTTATTTGTCCTATCAAACAGGCAGTTTAATCTCCTGTAGCTAATGAGAGCAAGCTCTCCTCAGCTCTGCAGTGACAGCAGGGTCTGGAGTGGTGCTGCTCTGCAGGGGCCAGGCTGGGAAATAGGGCAGGAGGAGCCTTTGGGGTGACCAAGGAGTGATGCAGAGGGAGGGAGTGTTAGATAGAAACACAATCACAGGGTGAGTGTGTGCAGGTGATTTATTGAGGAGCTCTGGGAATCAGGGCTACAAACCCAAATCTGACTCCACATGGATTCCAGAGGGACAGGTTTTTATATCCTTTTCATTATGTAACTATATAATAATTATTTAACCCATATTGTTCTATTGTGTACATTGATCTTATCCCAGCATTGATTCTTGTGATTTCTTGTGATTTTTGTGATTTCTTGTGATCCTTGTGATTTCTTGTGATCAGGTCCCCAAACATCTTTTCTTATGATTCTTGTTACCATTACATCGCCTCTCATGATTCTTATTACAATTAAACAATAATATATTCAATTTTTAAACAATTATTACATTTGACAATCATATTATTTATCACATGATGATTCCACAAGTGCAGTTTCACATGATCCAATAAAGACAAAGCTCAACATTCATTCCCAGGCCTGGTTCCCATTCCAGGCCTACCAGGCCCAACCTTTCTTTCCACCCCTGAATCTGTTGAATACAATTCCCATGATTTTTGGAAACGTTTTTAAGCCTGTGCTATCAGGAGGAACTCCTGGCAGTGATGTGGGTTGGGAGCAGCTCTGCCAAAAAGCAGCTGGCAGCAAGCTGAGCTGGAGCCAGCACAGGTGGGGACAGGGACAGGGCACAGCCAGGGGGAGGACAGGGAGGACACCTCTCCTGGGACATGGGACACATGGCCAGGGTGCTGTCCCAGCTCGGTCCCCATCCCTGCACACACACAGGACAAATAAAATGTGATTTTTATTTTTTAATATTTTAATTATTTTTAAAAAATCTGTTTTTAAAGCCCCAGGTGAACTCAGCAGGGCTTGTTTAGGCTGGAGAAGGCAGAGAAGGCACAGGGACCACGAGCATCCTGTCAATGCTGCTGTGGGTGGATGAGAGACTGTGGGCAGGGAGCCTCTTGCTGGGTGGAAGCAAAGTCTTTTTTGACATTTGTTACTTCTCTTTTTTTTTTTTTTTTCTGACTCCTGGAGAAGTCAGACAGAAACAGACTGTGCAGAGAGGTTGGTTGGCTCCATCCTGAGGGTTTTTGTGGCATGAGTGGGTGAAGTGCTGGGTGATCTGGGCTGACCCCAGGCTCTGCTCTGAACAGGATTTGGATCAGTTTGCATCTAGCCTGGATTTTCCTATGGTACTGTAAAACACAACTCCCACTTAAAAAACCCAAGCACAACACAACAAGAAAACAAACAAACCAAAAAAAAATCTCATTAAATATTCCTAGGGAAAAAGATACAAAAATATATACATGTAGTGAGAAATGCAGAGTCCATAATTCTTGTAGTAGAAATGAATCACCTTACAACATATCAAAGGAAGAACATCTGAAGTCCATTTAGGCTCTCAAAATAAAGATAAGTTGCATTTCAATGACCAATACGTGTTCAGATAAAATGAATTATTTATACACAGATTTCTTTTACACTTAGTAAAATGATTCCTTAGAAAAAATATTGAAAAAAATTTAAAACATACAGAAAATCCCCATGAACTTGATGATGCTTTTACTTATTTTTATAGGATACTTTGAAAGTCTTTATAGGGTTTTAGAAGTGCAGATGTTTCTAATAAATGCATACAGTATAAATTCATTTGATGCTGTTGTATTTGAGCAAGAGAGATAAAAAGAAGCAGTGAGGCAGCCCTGCTGTGGATATCAGGGATGAGCCCAAGACAAAAACTCCTTTTACAAAATGACAATTCCCAAAGCCCAGCAGGGCCTGGGCTGAGTTGTGGGGTGATCACAAAAAGCACAGAAAGGTTTGAACTGGGTTTGAACAGGACTGATTTTCCACTGAGATTCTTCAGCACACCCAGACTTACCATAGGACTACACAAAGAGCTAAATATTTGGGGTTTGGGAGAATAGTGATTTCAAGCTAAAGGATCATGAAGTAAGGGATGAGATGCTACCCAGAGTGCAGTAATTTCACAGTAATTTCTAAGGCGCACCAGACTACAAGGCACACTTTATTTTTTCAGTGAGGATCCGTGCACAACAAAGTAACAAATTAGTAATGGAATGGCGCCATCGCGGGGTTTACTGGCAGCTGCTCAATTTGCAAACATTTTTCACGGATCGGCGCAGCCTTTAAATGCAGCCCCAGGCGCCCTCCCCGTGCCATGGGCCCCGGCACTTGTGGCTCTCACGGCTCGCACTTCTGGGTCGGCAAATTCCCGAACTTTGTCCATATATAAGGTGCACCAGATTATAATGCGCACTTCTGGTTTTCGATCAAAATTTTAGTCAAAAGATGCACCTTACAGTCATGAAATTACTGTAATTATTTGTCATGTAGGATCCATTTCCCTTTCTGCTTTGGAGCTGAGGCGTGCAGGTCCTGCTCTGCATTAACATGAAAATTTGGTTGCAATCACATTTCCAGGAATCATGTCATAACAAGTAGAAAAGCAAACCAAGTACATCTGACAAGATAAAAGTCTTCTGGCTTGTGTTGGTGTTATTTTCACCTATATTCAATAATTAGAATATTTCCATTAACTTAAGCTGCTGCACTGTGATGTATTCTTTCTAAAAGTGCCTCAAAAAATCCACCTCAGGATTTGTATGCATGCCACTTGTTCCCAACAATAACAAAACCACAGGAGAAATTGTCACTTCATGTGCAATTTCTGTCCCTAAAATTTTAAGCCAGTCTTCCATCATCTCCTTTTTATTTTTTACTGCAGCTTTGAAATCTGTGATAGGTTCACCTTGAGTGCTCTCTCCTGTCTTAACAGCTGATGCTTAACCTTTGTTCCAGATGACTATTCAGTGTCTAATTAGCTTGGTCTTTAAAATAGAAAAAAACAACTCTATCCAGCATGTTATAAAATCCCTCCTACTCCCTCACCATTCTTTCTCGCCAGCTTCCTCATTTTGGTCTCTGAAATTATTCTGTATTGCTCCCTCTTTTGTATTATCCCTTGCAGAATCCTTTCTGATCTCCTGGTTACCACAATTTTCTTTGTTACTTTATTATACACATGATTATCTTTTCCTGCAATTACAATATCTGGGCTTCTTCTGCTGCTGCTTTCTGTGATTGAGTATCACACTTCTCATTTGTAAGCCCTGGTAATTACCACCCATTCCAGAGTGTTTCATTTGCTCCCTAATTTTGTTGACTGCTTTTGCAGCAATGCAGAGAGCTCCTGTTTGCTCTCACTTCATTAATCCTGAGACCTTCCCAGCTCTGAAATCTGTGATTTGTGCCCTGTGATTTGGATTCCTTGAAGGCTCCCTGCTCCTGCTGGGGTCACTCCTTCCCTCTCAATTTCTCTGTTTTTTTGGGTGATGTGATGGGGACCTGCAGGTCAGATGGGATTTGGGCAGCTCCCATTCCCTGCTGGCCATCCACAGAGTTCTCTTTTGACTTTATTTATTTTATTTTATTTTGACTTGTCTTCGTGCTCTTTAGATAATTTGAATTTGTGCATTGGGGGGAAGAATCTCAGAGCCTTGTCCAGTGATGATTTGTGCAATGTTCCTTTTCCTTTTTCCTGAAGCAAAATCTTAAACCAAGCAAAATCAAGGCTGCTGCTCTATATCCTAAATTTAGGATTTATTTTCTTGATAGGCTACATGGTGTAGATTGTGCTGGAACCACTGCTTGGTTTTGCTTTGTTTGCAAAGGTTTTAGAATGGAAACAGCAGGTTCAGAAGAAGAGAAGCAAAAGCTCAGACCTTGCCATGGGCTTATTGATTATTTAAAACAGGAAGAGGTCATCTGTTTTAAGGTTCAAGAACTTTGACTAGACTTTTACTGCTCATAGTAGCCTTCTGTTTGTTTCAAGAATGAGTCAGTCTAAGAGATTTTTCTTCTTTTTTTTCTTGTGCATATGCAGGAAAGGAAAAGGACACTCACACCTCACCTGGCCCAGGTGCATATATATATATATCTATAATTTATAAAAAAATGTGTATATATATATATATATATATATATGCTCTTTTGTTTGCTAGTACCTTTTTTTCCATGAGCCAATTTCCCAATAGATATTTTCAGCCTCTCTTCTCCAATTACATCCTCTCTTCTAAAAAAAGAAATTCATGAAGAGTTGAAATTTCAAATTCCCGAAAATCTAGTGGATTTGAAAATAAAGATTTTTTCTTTGTTTTCTGGTGGATCATTTCTCTTGACTGTGCATCACTTTTGTAGTCCCTTTAGTGACTCCATAGTACCAAACCACAAAATAACAAAAAATCCTGCTTAAACTCTCCTTGTCTTCCATTCATCACTGAAGTAATTAACTCTTTTGATAGATGAAATGTGTTCTGTTCTGCTAGACCCTTGGTGGAGCCAGTGGAAATCCTGAACCTCCTGATATTGTCACTGAACCCCAATTCCATCCCCTGCTCCTTTGAGTGCTCTCAGATTTCTGTGGGGTGTGAGCTGCTGTGTTCTGAGGTACCCAGGGAGATTTTGTTCCTTCATCCCCATGGAGTGAAGGTCACAAACTGAGAGGTTTTGGGCTGCCCAAAGCTCAGATTTGTGCCCACTTAGCATTTTTCTAGGTAGTTTTTTTTTGTGCTTATTACAGCAACCTTTGCTCAATTTTCCTGCTGTCATAATCCATTTTTTTTTAGTATGTCTGGAAGTACTTTTTTTTTTAAATTTAATGCATAAACATTTACAGTTCTCTGTAGTATGTTTCTTGTTTAGTTTATAACTCAGTGGTTGGCAAAACCAGTAGTTTCAGTGGCCTGAACAATGATAAACCATCAGAAACTTGCAGTGTGGCAGTTATTTTCCATGAATTAGTAAGTGAGCACAGAGTGGGAGAGGATGCTCATCTATTATCTGCCTCGTGCTGCTGCAAGTCAGCCTGCTTGGTACAGCTCCCATCTCCTGAAATATTGTTATTCTGCTGCTGCCCTGTCTGATTCCTCTTTTCTTCCCTGTGCATAATTATCTCATAGCATCCAGCATTCCATCTCCTGGCTCTTTCTTGCATGCAGAACATGTTTCCCACAATCTGTTCCCCTCTCCCCGAGTGTCTTTCTTAAAGGAATCAGTTTTCATTGACACAGAGCAGACAGAGGGAGAGTCCTGCTGGGTGCCCTCGCCATAACCTGATTTCCTCCCTATTTGTTCCATGGGAAATGGTTACCTGCAGTGTTTAAACACACTTTTAGACTGCTGATTCAGAACTAAACAACTTTAAAACCACGCAGGAATGAGATTTGCGGGCCCATTTGGAACGTTAAGGCTTTTGCTGAGAGCGTTTTCAGACAGCAGCACTCGCAGTTATTCTTCCAGAGTGGCACAAAGTTTGGAGCAGAGAAATTAAATTCTCCATTCCCCTGATCCTGCCTTAGCATTGCCTCTGTGTGGATGCTCAAACTGAAATAATTATGCCTCTGTCTCCTGCCAGTTGTCTCCTTTTTTTCCAGCTTCTGTATATTTTTCTTGACCAGATGGTTTCAGATATTAATTTCAAATCCTGCTCAGGGTCGGGACACCTCAGTGGTTTCTGCAGGAACTGGGGAGCAGCTGACAGCTCTGGGTCTAGCTCAGGTAGGCAAAAGTCTTTCTTCATAAAGAAGACAAACAAATAAGGAAAAGGCCCCCTGCTAACTGGCATTTAGCAGTCTGTGAGAAATTATTTCAGACTTCCTTAGTCAATCCTGAAAGAAATACCCAAGTGTTTTGCTGTTGGTATTAGTCTGTGTTTAGGTAAACAGTCACTTCAGGATTTTTCTTGTTTTTGCAAACCTGGTCTGCTGTGGTCTTTGAAAGAATGGTTAGTTCATCCCACCGTAGAGTAGGGCTGCACTACAGAGCCGTAATAAATTATTTTAATAATTTAATTTAAGATTTTGAAAGGATGACATAAAATATTGTGTGCTTTTATAAATCTTACCTGCTGGAGTATCCCAGAAACCTCCTGAAGACCAGCAGAGTTCAGTTAGGGAGCTTTAGGAATGTGTCACTTTGGCAGGATAAATAGATGGCATGTCCTTACTCACACAGTGGTGAGCTCTTCTCTGGGTTTGGATAATTTAATGAATGTATTTGGCTAATTAGTGATCTCAGGACTGTGCTCCTTGTGCAGGGTGTAATTCCCATCAGGAATTTTGCTGACTCCTGTCAATAATTCACTTCTGGAGGCACTCACACATTAATGAGGGGTTGCTCCATGGCCCTGCCAGCTTTGTCCTGTTTCAATCCCCACAGGCACAGCAGGAGCCAAAGAGGATCCAGACCCAAAAGGACAGAGAGCAGCAGTCCCAGCCCTGTCCTCAGTGCAGAGCAGATATTTGCCTGGTCCTGTCTGACCTGTTTGTTCAGCTTTACCCACTGAGGCATTAGAGCTTTATTTCAAGGGGTGATTTATCAGAAATGGTGGGCTCTGTAATCCATCCTGTTCTCAGCATCCTGGCATTGCAGTGCCTTCCTGATTCCCTCTGCTTGTTTGTCAGTCATGTGGGATTTTGGCTCTGCTCCTCAGGCAGCATCAGCCCTTCTGCTGCTATTTAACTTCCTCATTTCTCTACTCTGCCCACCAACATCCCTCTGCTTTTTTAATTTTTTTTTTATTTTATTTTTATTTTTTTTTAGGGGAAAAAGCTCATAAAGTCACCACAGAACATACTGGAACCAGAAAGAGCCATCTACCCTCTTGTTTGCAGCAAATTCCTCCCAGCAGGTCTTGTTAACTCCAGCTCCTTGTCACTGCTCTGAGCTGCCATCCCTGGGCACAGCAGAGCACTCCGCTCCAGCTAGGGCTTTTTTGGGGTATTTAGCCTTTCAGATTTTGGCTCAGCTTTTCCTGCCCACGAAGGCTTCCAGCTCTAATTAGGACAATCCACACTCCTGCTTGAGACTGCGGAGAAATGGGGAGAGGAAACAAAGGGCACAGCAAAATAACATCCCCGCTTCTTCCCTCTCCTGATTGGAACCCATTAAATTTTCAGTGTTTTCGGAGGCTTCACCCTGTTGTGGTGCTGCCTCAGGTTCTAGGCGTCTCTGTGCTTCTACTGCCTTTCAGAACATTGAATTCCTGGAAGGAATTTTTGATAGCACAAAAAGCAGCCACAGAGGGAATGGGCCTGAGCATCTGTTCTCTACCTTGCGCACAGTGAGAGGCAGGAAGTTCTCTCTTTAAAAAGCTGCGTTTTCAGATGAATTTCACACTAAACTCTGCACCTCCTAGAGTGACTATTAGTCCAAATACCTGGATTATTTTGTGCAGGCATTCCAGCCGTGGCACATTGTGTCCCCAGAGCCTCGGGGAGGAGCAGAGGTGCAGCTGCTGTGCAATCCAGGCACCTTCCCAACACACAGAAACTCAATTTAGGGCTGTTGAGCTCTGCAGCCATTCACAGGGAAGATGTGCTGTGCTGTAATACACAGCAGAAATGCCAGCATTGTTCACCTGTGACAAAAAGCGTTTTGAGGAGCTGAGGATGGATTCTGCATCAGGAGAAGCAGATGGGCATGAGAATGGAATAGGAGGGAAACTTTTCCTCAATTCTTCTGCTCATTTGCACATGAAGAACGGGGATTTCTCAATGCAGATTGCTGGAATAACCTTACAGAGAATGATATAAATGTTTACAAGTGATATATTTGGGTTAAATTGTGTGTCTCACTAAGGTGTATCTGAACACTCTGAGTCCCCCCTGATTTTTTTATGTTTGCCTTGGATTTCATATAAGAGTCTCAACATTCAGGATTTGGCCATTTGTGGCTGGAAATCAATCCAGATGGATCCTCCCAGATGAGAGCAAATTTTACCTGCTGGACTTTGAAAGGTGTTTTGCTGCTGGTATATAAATCTCCCTGCTAAAAGAGCCTAAGAGCTGAAAGGAGGGGTGAGCAAATACTCGGGAGATGATGATCACATTCAGAGTCTGTCTGCAAAAACAGAGTGGAGGAAAAAACTCCTGTGGTAAAAAGGAAGGATATTTCAGATGTCTGTGAGATTGTTTATTGCCTGTGAGTTCTGTAGAGGTGTTCCTGTGGATTCAGGAAATTATTTATAAACTAGAGCTGTATTTTTGCCTTGGGAAACTCAATCTGGCAAAACGTTCAGCAGAGCAGAAAGATTATGAAGAATGCTAACTAATCAGTTATTTACTGGAATTTTAAAATTCTGTCCTTTGTATTCCTTGGAACTTTGGATACAAATAATTTAACTTTTTTGTTTTGATATAACAAATAATTTAGATATAGTTTCACTTTCTTGTTTTGCTATAGGCTTATTCACCCCTGGGGTATTCCCTGACGTTTATTTTATGTAGGGTAATAACACATTGCATCACAAAATGATGCAGGCAGGGCCAGGATTTATAGCAGGCCCTACAAGTAAATGAGAGTTGGAGCCAGATCTGGAAGAATTTCAGTTGACTTTTTCATATCTGCAATGTAAACCCAATTCCCGGAAAGTGGAGAATTGTCCTGCCCTGTCCCAGCCTAGTTCCATTTTAGATCCAGATCCTGTGGGATGCAACAGCCAGGACAAATTCTGCTCATCCCAGTTCCAGCAGTTTCCCTCTGAGCACACCAAGAGTACACAGAACACACAGATGAAACGCCAGGACTGAACTTTGAAAGTAACAAATGCGAATAAATAAAAATAAAGCCTACCGCCAAGCATAAATAAAATAATAGACAAAACTAAGTAAAAATAGACTTCAAAAACGTGTCAGATAATACTCTGGTGTTATGCAGTTATCTGGGGATCTAACACATTTTGACAGAGTGTATCAGTCTGTGTACTCAAAGCCAAACATTTTATTAAAACAAAATATATCAGTTTTTAAAACAAGCTATGTGTTCTGTTCCCCAAAGCACCCTTTGAGAAAGATGTTGTTTGAGCAAGAATTTCTCTGCAAGTTGATGAATGATTGGAGTTAATAAAGTGGAAATACAATTTTCAACAGGTTGGGCTTAGTTTGATCACCAGTGCACTCCAGTGCACCCCTTTTATAATGATGCATCCATCTTCATGTGTCAAATAAATCCATATTTGTGCATTACCAAGTGCTGTGTGCTGGGTTTAATGAAGTATCCCGGTAGCATTTCTGTATATATGTATTTTTATTCTCTGAAAAATCACAGAAAAAGCCTGTGCAGAGCCAGGCTTTGTGAGCAGCCCCCAAGACTTGTTTTCCTGGAGGGAAACTGAGCAGTTCCCAGGTGGGGGAATTTTCCACACTGCCAGGCACTGCCAAAGCAAGGTGCTGCTTGTGGCTTTGTGTGAGCAAGGAGGGCAAATCGTGGAACTGTTTGGGTTGGAAGGACCTGAAAGAGACCTGATTGTGCTGCAGGATAATTCAGCCTGGAAGGACTGGAAAATTCAGGAGGAACTGGATAATTCAGCCTGGAAAATTCAGCCTGGAAGGACTGGAAAATTCAGCCTGGAAGGATGGGATAATTCAGGAGGGACTGGATAATTCAGCCTGGAAGGACTGGAAAATTCAGGAGGAATTGGATAATTCACCCTGGAGGGACTGGATAATTCAGGAGGGACTGGATAATTCAGGCTGGAGGGACTGGATAATTCAGGAGGGACTGGATAATTCAGGCTGGAGGGACTGGATAATTCAGCCTGGAGGGACTGGATAATTCAGGAGGGACAGATGCCATCCCCGCCCTGCTGGGCAGGGACACCTTGCCCTGGAGCCCTCCCAGGGATGAGGAACAAGCTTTGCTTTAGAGCCTGGAGTGAATCTCTCCATAAAACACTCCATGGAAACCTAAACATTCCTGCTTGCCCTCTGTGCTTCCTGCTGCTGGGCTCTCCAGGAGTGTGTGTGCTGATTCTCAGCTCTCTGCTGGTTCTGAACTCAAAGCATCACAACTCCTGATGCTGCCCAAGTGGCAGAAGCACCTTTGGAGAGCCCAGGCACCCTTGGACCCCAGGCTGAGCAGGAGATTCTCACACAGAGACAGCACTTGGGGCTGTGAAATAAAAAGGGAAAGGCATCTGGGCCAAATCTGGAACCCAAACAAATGGACAAATGGTGTGAGCTGCTGCTGCAGAGGAAGGGCACCACGGCCCTGAGCAATGAGCAGCTCTCAGGTGGGAAATCCCAGCCAGGCAAGTCACAGAAACGTCCTGATGCCAGCCAGGCAAGTCACAGAAACATCCTGAGCCCTTCTGGACTTTGTGTTGCTGTCGTTGGCTCTGTGCAGTGAAGCTGGATTTGGAATAGAATAATCTTTAGGCAGTTGTAGTGATGAATCTGCTCAGAAATCTTTGCTGCAGTGACTGACTGCAAGTGGGACTTTGCCTCATAAATCGCAAAACATTCTTTTGAGAAATGAACAGGTAGTGCAGGACTGGCTGTGCTGGTGAGGTTCAAATCAGCATCTTCTCTGAATAAACCATTCCATTTATAGACATGGAAAACAAGGTTTTGCAAGCAAGATGCATGCCTGAAATATTGCATTCATGTTTGACCTCCAGAACTTCCTCTCCCGTTTGCTTTGGGGTCTGTGATTATCTCTGCAGACTGATGTAACACCATGGTCTGCAGCAAGTGCTGCAGATGCTTTTCCCCAGCGTTAATTTTACTGTATGAAATAAGCTCTGGCAATGTGGTGACGAGTTAATTGAACTATATAACCCTTTCTGGAATTTGTGACTCCAAGCCACTGAACAATATAATTCATCTCAGTTTTTATTAAAGTCCTAGTGAGATGGTGTATTAGAATGCAGGGAGTATGGTGTGTTACCAAGAGAGCCACCTCTCCAGTGGGCCCTTAATAAAATAAATGTTTTCTGATGGTGCAGCGCTTATTTTTAGTTTGTTCCTGTTTCAGCTCAGAAATATTGCATCTAGAACAATTCAAGGAACTGCAAAAAGTGTTTGAGGAGGAGGAGATAGAGGAGAAGAGAAAAGGTCACCAGGAGAGTTAAATGTTAAAGCAAAAATTTAGAAATCAACATGATTGTTGCATAGCACGACATTGTGATCGGTGGAGTACAGTGGAAATGCTGAATTTAGAGAGAATAAGCTGCCTAACAGCATGCTCCCGAACCATTTGTTATTTCCTAATTAAAGCTTGTGAAAGGGCAGTTTATACATGACTATAATAAGCTCAGTGTGGGAGATGTCAGAGCGTAAATCAGACTCTCTACAGCACTGGAGCTTTAAACATCTCTAATGACAAGTGCTGCTAGGTAGATGATACAAAAAGACTGTTTTGACAACATGATTGATTGAGATCTTCAAATACATAAGCAAACAAAAAGTGTGAATTCAGCAGGAAACGAAACCTGTACCACACATAAAGTGTAAAGAGAGTGAGGGGAAGCTTGTGGCAAAGAAAGTTTAAAGCCTAACTTGAAAAGAAAAAGTCATGCTTAAGCAAAGAAGCCTTTGCTACTCAGGGATTTATCTTCAAGCTCTGCAGGCAGAATCTGCACCCTGGGTACCAGAGAGCATCTGTGACCCAGAACTCATCCTGTGCTCACTGTACCTCCCCACACCCTGCACCTGCCCAGGTGTGCCTGTCCCCTGCTCCATGCCCAGCCTCCTGCACGGGAACTGAGAACATTTCACCTGCTTTGGGAGAGCAGAGCTGTTTGTGGAGCACTGCAGGCACCATTGCTTATTCACATCTCAATTTTGTGTCATTGCTGTTCACAGGTAGCACTGGTCAGTCCATCCCTGTCTGACCAGCCTGATTTCCAGCTGAGTGAAATGGGAGCACTGGTCAGTCCATCCCTGTCTGACCAGTCTGATTTCCACTGAGTGAAATGGGAGCACTGGTCAGTCCATCCCTGTCTGACCAGTCTGATTTCCACTGAGTGAAATGAGAGCACAAGCAGGTCAGTGTTAAATGCTTTTCCATGTACTCCCTTCTGTGGAGACATGGCCAAGCACACTCTGTGTCAAACTGCTCAGTCCAGCACGTGCATCCAAAATGTCACTGGGGACAGAGGGGCAGGAGCAGGACATTTGAGATTATTCTGTTTCATTGTGACCTTTGGAAGGTTTGAGAAGCAGCCCCAGGAGGGTGATGGGTTCTCTGCACTCATCCCTCCTGGCACATTAACAAAATCCCCGTGTAATTAGCAGGGAGCTCGGCCCATGGGGGCTAGGGGGATCCTGTTAAGGTCACTGTGCTGTGTTTGCCTCTCCAGGATCTGTTTTTGCTTGGTGATCTCAGCAGAACCTCGTTCTCCTGCCTTGCAGAGGTTTGTAATGTGCAGGGCAGATCTTTGGGTGCCAGGAGAAACGTGCCTCTCACCACAGCATGGCCTGACAACCCAGGATGAACAGAAACAAAACCAGGATGTGGCTGCTGGATGCCAGGCTTTCATCACCCAGGTCTGTCACATTGGCTACAAGTCACTGGTAGAGTTCTTGTCAGGCACTTCAGGTTTGATATTGGGATTTTTGTTCTTTACCTCTTAAAGCCTCAGCTACATCTTTTCTGCTGACCTAGAACCAAATTTCAAAGATAGCAAGGGATGGATTTTTTTCTTATTTAAGATGTGTCCAAATCCAGAAGCTTTGAGTTTACAGGTTAAGCTCTGAGAATACATGCTGTGATCTAGATCTCTCTGGAAACTCCTCTAGATTCTCCTAGATTCAGCTGCTCCTGAATTCAAACCTGTGTGTTTTAGGCTTGGAAAAGTGCTGCCCACAGGGGCTGTTAGAAAGGGGAATGTTCAGGCACAGAGGAGAAGCTGGCAGTACCTGGCTTTCCCAAGGGTTTATTTGTCAAGCTGCTCCTTTTTCCCCAGTGCTGATGTTTTATTTGCATGTACAAGGGGATAGAAGAATAGAAGTTATGCAAATCTAGGTTTATTTAAAGGCTATGACTGAAATACCAAATTGATAAGATCTTATCAGCATTTCCATTGCCACAATATCTGATCATTCTCCTCCTGCTGCCATCCCACAGGACACAACCAAGGAGTCTTCACTGAAATAAAGGTGAGCAGTTTTAGATTAGAAAATGGCTTGTTTATGCAATAGTCAAAATCTGGAATTAGCTGAAACAAAAGGTCATGAAGGCAAACATTGTCAGGATTTCAGAAAGGAGGAGTTTTTACATCTGTGTCCAGCCTAGGATAACTACAGGGATAAAATACTGCAGGTGACTAGGGCTCGAGGTGGAATTTCTCCAGAGCACTGTCTGGCTCTGGCTGTGTATGATGGATGTTTGGTGAGTTGGTTTGGCCTTTTTCAGATCCCTGTGGCCATGAAAATCAGTGGCTGGGTGCTGCCTGTGGCTCCTGCTTCAGCCCCACGTCTGAGGGGCTTTGGGGCTGAAGCAGGAGAGGGGGAAGAACAAGGGAAATTCTCTTCGGTTTTTGGTTTTCCTCGCAGTGTTTTCCTGTCCTGCTTGATGAATGCAGTCCCACAGATCACCAGTGTGGTTCCCAAGTGAGTGTGCTGTGTTTGGGAGCTCTGGGCAATGATCAGGGGGCTCAGCAGGCACAGGGTGAGCACTCCAGGTCACTGAGATCTCAGAGGTGTTTTGGAGGAGCAGGTGACAGGATGGAGAAGTTTCACAGCAGCCTTTGAAGCTCCACTGACAACAGCTGAATGAGCTTATTTGATTTTGATTTTTTTCCTCTCTTCCTCCCCCACCAGCCCCTGGCATCCCCAACATTGCAGTAACTCTGGGAAAGGCAGCCTGGTCAAACAATCAGCAGAAACTCCAGGGACTGAGAGGTACAAAAGGGGCATTGAAGTGCCTGGGTTCTTTGGAAGGACTGTCTCAGCTCCAGATTAAAACCTGCCAAATGCTCCCCACTGCTTTACAGCTGGCTGCAGCAGCTTTCTGCACACCTTTGTTTTGGATCTGTCCCTGGATTCCCTCAGCTGCTCAGTTTAGTAAAAAGAGAAGTTGCTGAAGAGTTGGTAACTCCGTTTAACCTTCTGTGAGATAATGGCTGTGGGGTGTCCCAAAGCACCTAGATTGTCCTTCAGATACTGATAATGTTAGGAAAATAGGATTTTCATTAACTGCAGCCACTGATTTTTCTTTTCAAGAGGAAGCCTTTTTCGTGCTGTGTCATTGTTATTATTAAAGGTTTGACTGTCCTGCACAGTGTATGGCAATAATGTCTCCGTGGAGAAAGAGTCTGCTTTTCTGCTGCAATATCACTGTGTTCATCCAAGATTTTTTTTTTCCCTTTCTACCTCCTGTTCTTTTGCCATTGCTTGCCAGTATTCATAAATATGTGTTATCAGCTGAACCTCTCCCAATTTCCCTGGCAGAATGTGCCTTTCTTTTCCGAAGGTCTCTATTTAATATGAACTGCTCCAATCATTTCTAGCACCTGTTCTCTGGTTACATGGTGCATCAACAGCAATTTTAGAATTCTTCAGCGGCGTGACAGCTTGAAATTGTCATTTCTTTATGAACACTAGATGCACTGAAATCATGTTAGTGCAGTTGTCATTTTCCTTTGTACTCAAACATTAGATATGTTTTTGTGAGTTTAGATGGGTGCTGAACAGTTTTTCAGGAAATGAGAAGGGGTCTTTAGCCCAGGGTGTTTTTCAGTGGTGATCCATAGCAAGGAGAATGCTTTTTGAAGTGGCAGATATGGACACTTCAGCTCAGGACACAGACCATGCTGCCACATGAAGGACTTTTTGAAGCACTTAACTTCATTATAATAAGTGGAATAACATTATCTTTACTAGCAGGGATTGAAAGCAAATAATGTGTTGGGGGTTTTTAGGGTTTTTTTGTCTAATATAGATAGCACTAAGAAGAGAGCGATTTTAGCTCAAAATTGTAATGGAGTTATAAAATATGTGATATTCAGCACAGGTAACATTCAAATAATTTTGTTGTTTTAACATTCACGTTAGGAGAAGGTTAATTCAGTGAGATGGGTGAAGTGTCTGTGTCCTCATGGTTCCAGGGTGAGTGAGTGCCAGCATCTCCGTGGTTTAGAAGGCTCAAAGCTTCAGGTATTGATTTTATATCCAAATGTTCATTCTACATAGTGCTGGAAGGGGCTTTGTTTGATTTTAGCTGTTTGTGTCAGTGGATGAGAGCGTTTCCCACACCATTCATCCACAGTCACAGAATATATAAATATATATATATAATATATATATGTAATATATATATATATAAAGAAGTGCAGAATATTAATTTGGATTGACTGCTGGGCAGGTCCTATCACTATGAGCAGTTACTTTAGGTTGGAATTAATTCATTGCCCTCTCAGTCTCAAGGCTGTCTCTAGCATAGCCAAACACAACCCAAAATACCCTAAGAAGCATTTCTTCAGTTTCTTAGGCAGACAGTTCAGCTTTAATTGGAGAACCCTCCCAGTTGGGTTGCAGGGGCACTTGTGCTGGGTGGTAACGAGAGACAGAGAGTTCTGGTGTTTGCAGAGAGATTTCCCTGCCTCTGGCGCTCTCCCAGCTCCTCTGACATGCATGACTGACACAGTCAATACTCATATTCAGGAAAATCCTAAATAACCATCTCTTTTCCGGGCCTGTCATGCAGCTTCTTGAACTCTCACTTTGAAATGCTGCTTGCTGTTTTGTCACTATCTGAATGCTGCCATCTTGATAGCTGATCCTATCACCCCCTCCCTGCACCTTTATCTGCACACTGCTGATCCACTCACTCCTCACTGTCTGCCTTGTAAATATGTTAACATTGACATTTGGGATGCCTTGTTTTCCTTTGCTCTGCTCCATTCTTATCTTCCCCTGGAATCTCTCTACTAATTATGCTGCTCCAATCTCAGCCTCGTCTGCTGCCCCTGCAGATGTGCAGATCTGCTCTCACTTCCAGCTCAGTCCCTTTGTTCCTGCTTCTTCCACAGATTACAGTGATTTCACGACTATAAGGTGCACCCTCTTGACTAAAATTTTCATCAAAACCCAGAAGAACTCCTTATAATCCGGTGCGCCTTATATATGGACAAAGTTTGGAAATTTGCAAACCTGGAAGTGAGAGCCATGAGAGCTGCGGCAGCCGGTGCCAGGGGTAGGCGGGAGTGTCGGGGCCTGCGGCACGGGGAGGGCGCCTGGGGCTGCGTTTAAAGGCTGCGCCGATCCATGAAAAATGTTTGCAAATTGAGCAGCTGCCAGTAAACCCCGCAATGGCACCATTCCGTTACTAATTTGTTACTTTGTTGGGCGCGGATCCTCACTGAAAAAATAAAGTGCGCCTTATAGTCCGGTGCGCCTTACAGTTGTGAAATGACTGCACTCACTGGAAATTTTCTCCTCCTTCTTACAACCTTTTGTTGTGCTATTTCACCTGCTCTATTCATCCCTCTTCCTAATCTGACCTTTATTTCCTTATCTTGACTGTCTCTGCGATAATTAGTTCATATCTAGAATGATCTTTCTTTCTTGTCTACTGAGTAACTTCTCTGTTTGCCTTAAGTTCTGCCAGAATTCCTGCCTAGAAAATCAAGTCCAGAGGAATCAGTAAAGACACTCAATTGACTTCAGGGTTTCACAGCAGGTCTTTTTACCTTTCCCTGATCAATAGCCCAAATAGTGTCACTTAAACTGTTCTCCATTATCAAAATGCCCCTTTTTCTTTTTTTTTTCTTTTTTTTTTTCCTTTTTTGTTTCCTGCTTGCAGTAAATTGTAAGGACTTTGAGAAAGGTTTCTGTTCCAGTCTATTCATGTATAATAAAGATGCAGTGGTAAATAAATTTTATTTCATTGCAGAAATGGTCTTTGAGGAAGAAATTATTTAATGTTGTTGTTTTAACATTTAAATGGACACCAACTGGAGAGAATGAGGAACAGAAGGAAAATATACATGATTGAACATTAATATTTTACTGTAAAAGAATTAAATATCCTAAGGAAATAATGAAAAGTTCTTCCAGATGATAGTTAAAATTTGATGGAAAAATAATAAAAATTTAATCTTCCAGTTGAATGAAAGTACTCCATATGTTGTTAAATGTGCCTAAATTTGAATTCAATTTTGTTGTCTTTTTGTCTCAGCCAATTGCTGTAAGTAGAGATCAGTTTGTTACAGATACAGAGCAGGCCATCCCCTGTTTGTGTGATCATCTGTAACTTTTATTACACACTTTTTCTTTTGGATCCTCCTGCTGTCCAGGTCCTTGAGGGGAAGTCAGAAATAAGTGGCTGAAGAGAATAAATTCATGTGTGAGAAGCGTTTGTGTGCTCACAGAACAAATTGTGTTTAAACACTTAGAGATTAAATACTGATTCTTCTGAGAAGGGAACCAGGGCATTTAGGACCATTGTGACATGGAACAGACACCTTATGGATCTTGGAGCTTCGTTTTATATCTTATTTGTATTTTTCCATCTGCCAGTGCAGCTGTGACAGTGGAGCTGAGTGTCACTCTTGCACTTTGTGTTCTGCATCTGCTCCATAGCAGTTTATCTCCAAACCTTTTGTTCTGTGCCATTCCTCACCCTGTCTGTTCTGCACACTCTTGATCTTTCTTCTGTTTATCATTCCTTGCTCTCTGGTTCGTATTATCATGTACAGTATCCTTGCAAGTTCCTTCTTCACATATGCTGAGACTGTTAAAACTGCTTTTAGAAATCCTTTGTAACAGATTCACTTCATGCCCTACACCTTTTATTAAAATTTATCTTTTATTTCTGTTTTCTTGAATCTGTCATTATTCCTTCTAACAAGCACATTTTTACAGCTAGTACAATTTCACTTCATCTGGTGCCCAGGTCACTCCCTCTGTGTCCACCATCATAAAATCTGTCCACGAGTAGTCATGGCAAATGAATACTAAATGTTCCTTCAGAAAATATTTCTCATCTGCCTACCGTTTTGTTTTGCATAAACCAGCAATTTCCCCTGAAATATCCTTTGATTTTATGTGCAAGACCTCGAGACTGCTGTGATGTTCCTGCAGATCTCTGATGCACTGAGTTTGTGCAATTACAATTTGTGTAATTCCTGTGCCCCAGCCTCCTGGGATTCTCTCTGTGCTACTCACAGGCTTGTTTTCCCAGTCTGCCTCCCAAGGGATGAAAAAAGGAGCCTTTGTAGCTAAGCCTTACCATCCTGGGGTATATTCACTAATCTGGGATATATTGCCAGCCTGGGATATGATCCCTGCTTGGTATATGTTCCATAACCTGGAATATGTTCTGTACCTGGGATAATATCTCTAATCTGGGATATATTCCCAGCCTGGACATGTTCTGTACCTGGGATATGTTCCCTACCTAGGATATATTCTCTAATCTGGGATATATTCCGTACCTGGGATATGATCCCTGTTTGGGATATGTTCCATAACCTGGAATATGTTCTGTATCTGGGATATATTCTCTAATCTGAGATATATTCCCAGCCTGTGATATGTTCCCTGTTTGGGATATGATCCCTGTTTGGGATATATTCTCTAATCTGGAATGTGTTCTGTACCTGGGATATGTTCCATAACCTGGATATATTCTGTACTGGAGATATGTTCCATACCTGAGGTATTTTTCCTGTTTGGGCTATGTTCTGTACCTGGGATATGTTCCATAACTGGGGATATATTCTCTAACCTGGAATATGCTCCCTAACCTGGGATGTGTTCTCTACCTGGGATATGTTCCCTGTTTGGGATATGATCCCTAACCTGGGATATATTCTGTATCTGGGATATGTTCTGTACCTGGGATATGTTCTGTACCTGGAATGTGTTTCCATCCTGGGCTATGTTCTGTACCAGAGATATGTTCCATACCTGGCATATTTTCCCTGTTTGGGATATGTTCTGTACCTGAGATGTGTTCTATACCTGGGATATATTCTCTAACCCGGGATGTGTTCCCATCCTGGGCTGTGCTCCCAACCATCCCGTTCCTGTGATCAGCCACTCTCAGAACAGTTTGTTTTCAGCAGTTCCCCGTGTGTCTGACCTGAGATGCTCCCGGGTTGTTGTGCTGGTGCTGGCAGCAGAGCCTGAGCGGGACTGAGGAGCAAATTCCCTGTTCCTGGATCGCATCCCTGCCGGCTGTCAGGCTGCTCTGCCGAGTGCTGGAGGCAGCAGCGGGCGTCTCCTTGCACGGCTCAGCTCGGCAGGAAAGCTCGGGAAAAATTCTGGCAGCACAGGGTGAGGAGCTGGGCAAAGCTCCTGTCAGGTTTGTGCTGGAGCTCTCACCTGTGCCCGTGCCACTCGCTGCCCTTGCAGAGGATGCAGAGATGCTGCAGGGATAGGAGGACACCAAAGCCACCAGAACACACACACTGAGCATCCAGGAGCATTTCCAAAGCTGGGCAGGGTTTGGGGCTTTGGAGAGAGGAGCAGCTCCTCAGCATTCAGCAAAGCGGGCGATGCTCTCTGCTCATTTATGCGTGAGCTATCTCTGCTCCGCTCTGCAAAGGAATCTTCTAAGAAAATAATGCATGTGGCAAAAAGCCAGCCAGGGGAGCAGCTAGAGGAAAAGTAACTGAAGTGCTTTGATTCCAGGCATGAAAATTCTAAGCAGACAGATCCATGTCAACGTTACCTGCTACCTTTAGCACCCGCGTTTTGTTTAAACTCGCGCTGTGCAGCAAACATGAGATGCTTTTGACACTCCTGCTGCCCACATTACTTCTAACAACTCATCCCTGGAAGCTTTCTCAGAGCCTAGGGGTGTTGCACTTCAGCGTGTTCATCCTTCTCAACTTCTCCTGGTTTGTTGTTTTTTTTTTTTTAAACAAGTTTAATGAAACACATATTTAATTAGCAATATGCTAATGAATAAATACAAACAGATATGCCCCTGCACACAACGCTGTGGAAAAAGAATATCAGTGTGAGCTTTAAAAATTAAAGCCAACGTTACAAAAGGCAAATATGTTGAATAAATAATGGCTGCTGCTATTTACAAAGCACACAAGCCAAGAAGGGAACCTCCCTTGTTAAAAACGAGAAGATTGGGGGGAAAAAACCTCAGAAAAGCTGAAAGTATTTGCAATAGAATTTTATTTCTTTCCATTCCTTTGGGACATGGTCTAGTTCTCTTTATTGCTCCTGTGGCTGTGTCAAGGAACCTGCAGAGCAAGGGTGAGAGCTTGGGTGCTGATGGCAGAGTAGGAAGAGGCACAGCTGCTCCAGAGCTGCTCCTCTCACTTTTGGGCAGATGTTTCTGCTCCTAAGCTGCCTGTTGAGACATCTCAGAATCTCTGAGAGTTTTTGGTGAAGCAGCAAGTGCAGGCTGGAGCTATTTTTGTATCACATTAATACCTTTGTTCCTTTTACTTTCACCTATTTTCAGTCTGTTCTGTTCCTGTTCTGTCTGCAGAGATGCTGTGCATTGAAGGGTGTTTGATTTTTAGCTATGACTAAGTTTCAGTGGTAGATCAGAAAAATCCTTCACAGGGCCAAATGTGGATGTATTTATCAAATAAAACCAGTCCTGCATTCTCAACACAGATAAAGCAATTATCACTCTGCAACACAGAGGCTGCAGTTTTTAAAGAATTGTAGAAAACTCCAGAGGTAAACATGCAACAGAAGTATCAACTGTTTGCTAAGATTTATAGGAGTAATTTGTTATCACACTTATTTTCTGCTACAATACTGAGGTTGGGAGCGTTGATAAATGCATAATTCAAGGGCTTACATAATGCACCCTCAAGTATTTAAAGATATTCCTGTAGGATCCTGACCATCCATTTCTAAGTTCTTAGTCAACTGTGTATTTCAAATCACCTTATTTTTTATTTTTTGTTTTTTAAATCTTGAATTTTAAAAAGGTTCCCTTTCAGTGTAATTATGATCTGTACTCTGCCAGCTTGTGTCTAACCAAACTCCGTGCCCTGGGGATTTGGGGACGTTGAGTAAGTAGTGCTGTGGAGCAGAAACACATTTTCTCTTTAGATTCAAACACAGAAATAAAGAACAAACTAATGATCAAGAGGCAGTCTCACACAGACCTGGAGTATTCTGTAATGATACACAGACATATTTCTGCTTTTCAAAACAAAAATATATCCAACCCTGAACCCAGCACTCATCTTTTAAAACTGCTGTTAGCAGAGAAATTAAAAGCTGTGTTGGTAGCAGGTACAGCTCACACATCCCAGCGTATTTCACCATTTACTCCAGCACACTTTCCTCTGTACCAGCTCTCCCTGGCAAGGATCAGGAGGAGCCAGCAGGGGCTGTTCACTCAGCAGCACCACAGAGCAGCCCTGTGCGGGCTGAGCCGTCCCTGCCATCCTGAGCCACCCCTTCTGCCCTGAGCCATCCCTGCCGCCCCGAGCCATCCTTGCCACCCTGAGCCATCCTTGCCACCCTGAGCCATCCCTGCCACCCTGAGCCGTCCCTGCCACCCTGAGCCGTCCCTGCCGCCCTGAGCTGTCCCTGCCACCCTGAGCCGTCCCTGCCACCCTGAGCCGTCCCTGCCGCCCTGAGTCATCCCTTTCACCCTGAGCCATCCCTGCCGCCCTGAGCCGTCCCTGCCACCCTGAGCCATCCCTGCCGCCCTGAGCCATCCCTGCCACCCTGAGCCATCCCTGCTGCCCTGCAGCCGCACAGGAGCCCAGACTGCAGCTGTGCTGCTTCACCTGGGGTTCAATACCTGTGCTGTTTTACCTGGGTCCTTTACCTGGGGTTCAATACCTGCAGGGCTTTACCTGAGTGCTTTACCTGCAGAGCTTTACCTGAGTGCTTTACCTGGGCTTCCTTTACCTGCACCTGCCTTACCTGAGTGCTTTGCCTGAAGTTCCTTTACCTGCAGTGCTTTACCTGCAACTCCCTTACCTGCACCTGCCTTACCTTAGTTCTTTACCTGCACCTCCCTTATCTGTAGCTCCCTTACCTTCACCTGCCTTACCTGCAGTGCTTTACTGCTGCTCCTTTACCTTCACCTCCTTTACCTGCACCTGCCTTACCTGTAACTCCTTTACATGCAGTGTCTTAACTGCAGTGCAGAGCTGGAGATCAGGGCTCCCCCCTGTGCAGCAGTGACCTGGTCACTGATGGCTCCATCATCCCAAACTGCCCCACTCCTCCTCCTCCTCCTCCTTTCCCAGCTTTATGTGCTGTGAGGCCACAAGAGATGTCACCATGGCCAGCTGTGCTGGCTGTGTCCCCCCAGGCCCCTGGGCACCCCAGCCCTGCTCAGGGACAGCAAAAACAGAGTTATCAACTCTGTTTCCAGCACAGCCCCATAATGGCTGCTCTGAAGAAATTAACTTTATTACAGCCAAAACCAGCCCAGCACTCCTGGGCTTTGTTCCCTCTTTTCCCTGGACCTGGCAGGATTAAAAGGAAGCAGCTCCTACACGGATCTGTGGCTCTGATGGCTGCTGCTGTTGGATGCAGTGAGCCAGAATTCTGGAAGGAGAGCTGTTTCTGTAGGGAATAAATGTAAGTAAAGATAGAAATTAGAGGAGAAATTCTTTCCTTAGTGCAAGATCAAAGGGAAGGACATGGACACGAATTCATCTTTGATTGCTGATGAATTCTGAGCTGACTCTATCCCAAACCAGGTCTGGAGATTGCTGATCAGGAGTGATTTCTCTTGACCTCTCTGCATGACTTTTCCTTATTTGTTAGGTTTTGTTTGAGATTTATTTGTGTGTGTGTGCATGTGTATGGTTTGGCTTTTGGTTAGTTTTGAGGTTTTTGAACAGGAAAATTTATTGAAACAAGTAAAAATCTTGTTGTAGATTTCGGGAGCGCTGAGCTTTTGCTGTTTGCCTTCAGGAACTGTAGAGTTAGACCAGAGCTGCAGAGTTGGAAATCCCACCTGGGCAGTTCCTTAATGCAGAAGTGCTTTAGAAGGATGTAATACAGTCACTGTGGGAGTGGAGATCATTCTCAGGATCATAGCAGTGAGGAACTCATCCATGAGACTGTATCTTTATTAAGCTCAGCTTCACACTATTAAGAAGTCTTGAGATTGCCTGTCCTTTTAATGGACTGGAAGTTCACTTTCAAAATGATGCTATAAAATGATTCAAAGTGTGGCTGAAGCTCTCATCCCTGTGTATTTACCAAAGCAGCCAGAGTGCCTTGAGAAGAAAATAAAATAAGAGAATCCTTTATTATTTCTTAGATGCGGCATAGTCAAAGGGCACGCACATAAAAATATATGTGTTGAAAAGAAATATGACAAAAATACTCTTCTAAAAGCTCCTTGAGGAATACCAGATGGATGCAGCGATTCAAATGGGAAGAGCATTTTCACATTGGTGGTCCATTAGTCCATCTTTTCCAATGAACCTGAAGATGAGACATTGCCATGCAGCCTGGACACGCTTTCCCCTCATCTTCTGTTACTAAGCAACTTGGGTGAAAATGGGAAGATGAACTCACTGGTATTGATGTGGTGAGTAGGAGCACATCCAGGCTGCAAAACAGGATGCTGCCTTGGAATAGAGGAAAATGGCATTTCCAAATAACAACGAAATTAAAGCCAGCAGCGATGCACACCTCTGCGCTGCTCCCCTCGATTTTTCTAAAAACACACAACACATCCAAGGAGCATTCCAGCTGAACACCCATCCAGTTTCCTTCCTGCCTCAGGGTGGAAAACTGGCTCAATGTGAACATTGAAAAAGGCAGAGACAGCAGCCCTGCCGCTCCAAACCATGCAGATTTTCACTCCATGTGGCCACCAGGGAAGGGGTGCAGCAGCAAATCACACCTCCAAAAAGCTGCGATGGGAGCAGAAAGGGAACTCACTTCACTTTCTTCATGGGAAGGCTGGGAAGGTGTAGGCTGGGGAAGTTTTTAAGCTGTGGTGGAATGCAGGTCTCCAGTCAGCCTGGAAGGCTGGCTGAGAGAATTGGGAGGTAAATACAAGCATTCCCTGCAGCGCTTTGTAGTTTCACTTTAGAAGGACTGGGGAGAAACAGAAAGATACTAAATGAATTGAGAACTTTAATCAAAAGGACTAAAAAAGAGATAAGCTGACTAGAGGAAAAAAAAATGCAGGTTAGCAAATAAAGAACAAAGAGAGTGTTTGAATACAATTACCAAGAAATAAGGAATAGAAATAGGGCACTCATGCAGACAGGAAGGGAAGGAAGGTTGAGCAAGGCAGGAATTTTTGAAGATCCAAATGGAGTTGTGCAGAAGGCATCGGAGGGAAAAAGGACGCAGAAGTTCATCTGTCTCTGAGAACCTAATTGAAGTGAAGGATGGAAATTGGGTCAGAAAAAAATAACAAAACCCTCCTTCTCTTCCTCCCAATTTTCCTTCTCTTTCCTTTAATATTTATGTGTGTTATTAAAGAAACATTTCTGGAAGGCACTGAGAGCAGGAGCTGCAAGTGTCCCTGCAGAGAATACCTTGCTACAGCAAAATGCTCAGCATTGGAGTCTGACTCCCTCCCGGCACAGCAGCAGGAAGCTGCAAATGCCAGGGGAAGGTGTGTGGGAAAGGCCAGCCTCGGATAAGTGACAGGGTGACAAAGGACACACGGCAGAGGGACAGGAGCAGCAGCAGAGCCAGGGCTGGGGCAGCACTGCAGTGATGCTGTGACATCCCCAGCACTGGGATGGAGCTTCTGCAGCTCAGGGGATGGAGCTCAGCTCCTCCTGGAGCCCCAGAGATTTCCTGGCACCCCAGAGATCCCCTGGCCCCCCAGGGAAGCTCTGCCTGCTGCTCCCAGCTTGGCTCCAGCAGCGTGCTGTGTCATGGACAGCCAACAATCAGCCCCCAGCTTCATGCACCCCACAGAAAATGGGAAATTCACCCTGCAGTAAATGGGAAATTCACCCCACAGTGAATGGGAAATTCACCCTGCAGAAAATGGGAAATCCACCCCACAGTGAATGGGATATCAGCAGGCTGTGCTCAGGGAAAAGCCTCCAGAGGGGCAGCAAGCAGCTCTGCAGTGCTTCTGGGGTGTCCTTGGGGCCACAGACGGACAAATGTTCTTTTGGGGGCAGTGCTGGCTGGAGCAGGCTGTGTCCGTGTCCTTGTCACCTTCCACCCAGTGGGAGGACAAATGGAATTTGGCTCATTGCATTTATAGACACAGATATAATTGATGTATCTGAAAGGTGGAGTTAAATAATGTTGTGGTGTTGTATCCTGAGTAGGGTTATGGAGAAGTGGCTTGAAATTCTGCTTTGGGTTTTTACAATGATTTAAATATTTCCATCTCTAATAAAGCTTCAGATGCTCCATGAGGGACCTGTTTTTTCCACCGTGGAGTTTCTCTGCTGACATGTTGGATGTTCACTTAAACACATTTATTTCACAGTAAACCCCAGCTTGGTTTGCCAGGCACTGTTTTTTCATACTAAAAGCAAAGTTTCATTTTCATATAGCTGAAGAGGGTGGTCTTGTTGCTCAAAACATCAAACACAGAGAGGTTTGGCTTGGAAAAACACCTAAAGATTTCTCTGTGTCTCGTTGATCTGCAGGAGCAGGAAGGTGGTGAAAGAGAAGTGTGTCAGATTTCCAGAGCAGCAAGCACAAGTATTGTCCCCAAATAATCCGGGAAGAGTTTCTTTTGGGACCTGAATGCTGAAACAGCCTGGCCCTCTGAGCAACAAACTCTGGATTATTCTTTGGATCTTTCTCCTTTCATTTGGATTTGCAGAAAGATCATTTTGTCTGTGATTTTGCTGCAGGAGTGGCTTGCTGTGGATTTGTACCTGGCCCACACCAGTGACTCTGTCCCAGTGGGAACAACTGAGGGAAGCCCAAATGGACCGTGCAGGGTCAGCACTCGGGGCTATGCTTTTTGGGGCACCCAGTTTGAGAGGCAGGAACGTTTTCTTCCTTCCCAAGGATGAGTGCTTGCTTCACACAACGGGGAATTCTCAGCTGTGCCTCTTTTTCTGCAGTGCCTCTTCAGATATTGATACTTTGGTGTCTGCATCTGGGTTATAAAATGCTGCAGGGTGCTTTGTTCATCAAATGTGCAGCGCTGGGTCTTAGAGCAGAATTCCTGACAGAGCTGCCTGACTTAGCTCCTGATGCCACGCTGGAAACTTGGATGGGTTTTCCACTTTCAGAAACCCACCTTGAAACAGCAGAAAGATTCAAACACTCCATTTCTTGCTCACCAGGTAGGCTTCATTCCCATGCAGGCTTTCTGCCAACAGTTACAGGTTGCAGTTGGCCAGATCGAATTTGAATTCTGTCCTTTTCGGTCACCTAGGAGAGCTGGTGGTAACACCAAGGAAAGTGAATAAATTCCTGGCAAAACTGAAACATCTAGCGCTTCAAAAGCCAATGTATAAAGCAATATATAAACTGACAACGCCTAAAAGCTGCAGCCATCCCCTGAGGGTGCCCCGTTTCTGCCTTGGAAAAGAATGATGGTGAAGATCTGTGAAATACCAGATTACTCAATTCATCGCCAGTAGTTGAAAAGTGCATTAATCAAGCGGTTGTGAACTGCCATGGTTACAGTCAGAGAGCTGTTTGTTTGTTTGCTTTGCTGTGTAATCAAGCACACAAAGTCGGGTGAAACAAACAGATTAAGGAGCACGAAATGAACAATGAGATGAATCCCAGGCTAACAGCAGGCCCACCACTTTGGACGAGGCACACTCTACTCTGCAGGTGTCAGACGGTCTGATTCAGGCATGCAGATGATTCTTCATTACTGCTCTAACCTGCTGAATCAATTAGCTCTCTCATTAGTGCTCCCAGCACTGTTCATCTCTCAGAGAGGCTGTGCTGGCCCTGCAGGGATTTTTTGGGACATCCAGGGGCTGTGCCCGTGCTGGGTGCTGCTGAGCAATCCCTCAAGGGCAGCTCTGGGTTCAGCATTGCCACCACAGCTCCTGCTAAAATCACCTGGAGAAACTCTGAGCACTGTTTCACTTCCACAAGGCCTCTTCTCAACTCTCCCCACTGTTTCTCCCTTCAGATAAATGCATTTTTCCCACAGTGTGCCCATGGTTTACAAGCAGGTGATGTCTCTCTGGGTTTGAAGCTCCTGTGGGATGGCACTCTTCACTTTTATTGCTCTTGGATCCAAACCAGCTCAGGAAGAGCTCTGTGTTCACCGTGTTTTGCCACTCAGGTGTAGCTTTGGAGTTATTTGGCTTTAATCAGTGATGATAGAATGGGAGAATGAGGCCAGTCACCCTCAGTCAGCACACACTGTCCTACCTAGAGAGAGAACATTTCTGAGCTGAGGGAGGGACAGGGATCTCACTGGAGCTGTGCCCGAGCCAGGACAGAATGGGGCTGCCATGGCACCCTCAGGGAGAAGCAAACAGCTGCCGTGGTTTCCAGGGAAAGAGGAGTGAGAGCGATGGAGATGTTTCTGCAGGTGAGGCTGGCAGGTCTCTGCAGACAGCACCACCCTCCCCTCTGTCCTCTGCATTGTCTGAACGTGCTTCAGACGGCTTTGGATGCCTCAGAGGAGCTAAAAACCCATCCTCCTGCAGATGAGGAGTGACTAAAATAGCTCAGAGAGGAGAATACAGAGTGCTGTGCTTCATGGGCAGGAGTGCTGAGTGCTGCTCAGGATGGCAGTGAGGATAACAAGGATGTGGACATGGGGGAGCAGGGAATCACCGTGCCCAGGTCGTGTTTTCAGCTCTATTTTGGGCTTGTCAGGAGTTTCCTCTCCCAGCAGCCCAGGCATGTCTATCGATTTGCATGCTGTGCTTTCTGCTCCACAGATATGCCGCAGATTTCAGAGCACTTGCAGCTCAAAAAGAAAATTCAGCGGCCGAGGAGAGCAATTCGGGGACTGGTCTCACTTTAGTCTTCTCAGGCACAGTTAGTACTGCGAGAAAGAGAAATAATGATATTAAATCAATAGTGAGGGAGTGAAGCAAAAAAACCTTGTGGTGTGTGAGGATATAAGAGAAAGGAAAAATTCCTGGTAAATGAACTGGACCAAATCCTGATGCTGTCTGAATCAGTGTGGAGCAGCAGGCAGGATTTGGCCCTTGATGATTAGAACTCCCTTTTCCTGGCAATTTACTGAAGCTTTCAGTGAAGTTATTAAAAAAAAAAAAAAATGAAGATGTGTGTGTCAGTGTGAGCACTGTGATCAGTTAAATGCTAACTAGTGCGGGTTTGTGAAGTCTCATTCGTTAATCTTTCAGACTGTGTAAGAGGAGATGCTTTTGAAGTGCAAAGTATTTTCATTATCATGATGCGTTCCTGGAGCAGGTTCTGTGCCTCCCTCAAATGCAAGAACTCTGCAAGTGGCACACGAGGGTGCCAGAGCTGTGCCAGATCCCCCCTCTGCTGCCTCCCCTTCTGCTCTCACCTGCGAGGGGTGACAAGCTTCCTGATGTGCAGTGCCTTGAAATTCCCTCTTTAATTTCCTGCTCTCCATGCTTGAACTGCTCTGACACCTGCTTTGCTGCTGCTGGCTGCTCAGAGATTATTTCCATTTTTGAGGGATGTCCAGTTCAGGAACCTCTGACTATAGGATTGTGCTTAGGTGCAATTTAACACACTCTACTTGTGCACAAAGGAACAGATCCTGATGCCTGGAAAACTGGCAGGAATGGCAGAGACTGCAGTGGTGGGGCTGGGAGTTGTGGGGAATTTGTGCATTCCCACAAAAATGGGGCTGGGAGTTGCAGGGAATTTGTGCATTCCCATAATGATGGGGCTATGAGTTCTAGGGAATTTGTGCATTCACAGGCACGGGACTGTAGGTTTTAGGGAATTTGTGCATTCCCACAAAAATGGGATTGTGATTTGCAGGAATTTGTGCATTCACAGTTATAGGGCTGTGAGTTGTAGGGAATTTGTGCATCCATATTTATGGGGTTGGGAGTTGTAAGGAATTTTTGCATTCCCACAAAAATGAGGCTGTGAGTTGTGGAGAACTTGTGCATTCCCACAGTTATGGGACCATGTTTTTTGGGGAATTTGTGCATTCACATAATGATGGGGCCATGAGTTGTAGGGAATTTGTGCATTCACAGTTATAGGGCTGTGAATTGTAGGGAATTTGTGCATTCTCACAATGATGGGGCCATGTTTTTCTGGGAATTTGTGCATTCACAATTATGGGGCCATGGGTTGTAGGCAATTTGTGCATTCACAGTTATGGGGCCATGGTTTTTAGGGAATTTGTGCATTCCCATAATGATGGGACCATGGTATTTAGGGAATTTGTGCATTCCCACAGTGGTGGGAACAGTGAATCTGACTTTTGAAAGCCTGGCACATCCTGGGATAGGATCCCATCCCTGAGGAACCCCAGGGCTCTGCAGGAGCAGAGAGGGACCTGTTGCTGCTGGAACCATTGCACTGCTCCCTCTGAGAGTCCTTTATCTTCATCCCAGCTTTTGAAATCCCAACATCACAGTTCCCTGCAGTACATCACAGACCTCTCTGCGTTCTTTCCCCTCGCTTTTCTCCTGCTCAGATAAATCCCTGGGAGCGTGGAGGGGCAGGAGAGGCTCAGCTCCCTCCTGCACAGCTGCTGGGGAGGAAATCCTCCTGTGTGTAATCTCAATTATTGATAAATAAGTGAAAATTGATGCTTGGCCCTGGAGTTCAGTGCTTGAAAATGCCAATGAAGTAAATGGGGCTATAAAATCACTGACTTAAGCATCTGTCATAGTGAAGAATCTGTAAAGCACAGGCACAAGGTGTGCTCATCTCCAGGGACCAGAAATCTCAGCAGAGCTGAGCAGGAAGGGGAATTCACTCAGGGGGATTTGCAGAAAGAACAGCACTGAAATTTTTCTGGAGAGCTAACTTTTTCCCTCTGTGAAAATTAAAAAGGACAGGGGAAGGTTGGGGAAAGGGAAAACTTTTCTCATTTTTTATTACTTTTTTTCCTATCTGCTGGAATGCCATGTGCAAGTGCAAAACTTTTTCCTTCTGCTGTCTCATACTTAGCTTTTTATAGACAGCAAACTGCAAGAAATTCAAAAATAAGGAAAAGCATAGCCTCAGCTATTTTGCTGCTTTCCATCCACCAAGAGATGCAAGCCATTCACAGAAAACATCCAAACCTCCATTGTCTGTAAATCATATTTTCAGTTTTAAAGTTTGTTTTGCCAAAGTTGTGGGTTTCTGTGACAGAAAATATTCTGTTACAAAAGTATTTTTGTTTAAAAAACATTCAACCAATTATAGCACTCAGGAATATGCTAGTCCTCTATTAACTCTTTTTTATCATAATTGTTTTTTTTTTTTATTTATTTGCCTTACCTTGATTTTAAGATTTTCTTTGATTACCAAATTAATTTCTTATTTTCCTCATCTGCCTCACATAATTTTACCTGAGCTGTTTATTTATTAGCCAACCCTCTACAGAGGTAAAAATTACAAGAAAAAGCCAAAAAGCTGAATAATTTGAAAATAAGTTGGACCTGGAGAGAGCAACCTGCAGTGTTCCACTCTGGTGATGTGTGAGCTGAATGCTGATTCCATGGGTGAGAGATCTCTGGAATAAAATGTGCTTTGCATTCTTCAGTGCTGTACACAAATTTAATTCAGGAATCTCACAGCATTGTTAATTTTTAAATCTTTAAAAAATGTTTTTCATAGATAGTCTGAAAGAATTGCTGAGATCTCTGCCAGTGACTCTGCTCTTACTCCCAGTTGTGACTCCTCATTTCTGCGCGCTGTTCCACTTCCCTTCTGTGTGTTTATCCTGTGAATCCTGACACGTTAGGCAGCTCTCCAGCAATCTGCAGAAACTTTAAGAGACCAAGGAGTTAATTAATTTCTGAAATTCCACAGAACCCAGAGATACTTCACAAACTTCCTTCCCAGCGTCCCCAAACAAGTGAAGTCACTGGAGAAGTGTCTACCTCTTGGAATAAGAAGCACAAACCTATTTTGCTGCAGGAAGGAAATTGTAGCTTGCAAAACATGGCAATAATAATTAATATTTATGGTAATAAAAGGAAAACAAACTCTGCTTTTATCTGCTAATTTGGCAGTCACACCTGAGCTGAGGGGCAGTGGTGCTGTGTCAGGGAGATGCTCCTGCCTGAGTTTTGGCTGCTGGTGTGGGGAGTGACCCACCAGAGAGTTTGCCTCAAAGAAAAACCAAATTCAAAGCTGCTGTTGAGAGAAAGAAAGGCAAAGCTGCTCTGGCTGTGCCTTGCTGCTGATTTGTTTTGTGCTTTTCATGGATTTCCTCCATTCTTGCTTTTCTTCCTGTAGATGGGGAATGACAGCAAATCAGTGGCAGAAAAATTCAGGGTAAAAGCCCCACAAGCTGCCTGGGCTTGCTGAGTGTGTGTGGGTGAACCCCTGAGTCGTGAGGGTGACAGTCACACAGGGGTCAGGAGGGTGGCAGTCACACACCAGGGTCCATGATGGTGACAGTCACACCATGGGTCCAGGACGGTGACAGTCACACCAGGGATCCAGGATGTGACAGTCACACCATGCCCCAGAGGAGACCAGGTTTCTCTTCTCACCCAGGTTTCTCTGTGATCACACCAGAGCAGTTCCATCTCATTCCTTGGCATTCCCACCCCAGCAGCTCCATCTCATTCCCTGCACTCCCACACCTGTGGTGCCTCCAGCTGGGACAGATCTGTGACAGGCAGGTTCAAAGAGGAAGGCTCTGTGAAGAGGAACTTGTGTGACTGAGCTCATTTAAAGTGTTTGCAGATTGTCGGAGGAGATCAAGACTGTTATGGATGTGTTTGTTCAAAGTTGCTCAATTAATAGTTTTTATTTGATCTGGTGGATAAACTGTTTGCAGAGCAGTTCAGGGAGAGTGTTCCATTGATTATTTGATATTCTGTGTTTATTAGGTTTGCATTCCTTGCATTATATACAAGATTATTTCAGAAATGCCTCATCTATAATGTGCAATGGATCCTCCATCAGGGTGAGGAGCAGCAGCCCTCAGAGCTCAATAGAGGAGCAGTTAATGAATTCATGAGCACACCAGAGTGCCATAACTCTGGGATTTGGCTGAGCTCTCTATGCAAAGCAAGGGATGGGCACTCACAGCTTTGTCCCCATAACTCTTGTCCATAAAACTCCTGTGGCACAGGGGAGCAGAAAACGTGAGGAAGTCACAGGGTGATAAAGGAGGATTGTTCCAACAGCTCTGTGTTTGCCTTCTCGGGATGAAAAACGACCAAGAGATGAAGGGAGGCACAGGTTTTGCTGCTTTCCCCTTCTCTGGCAAAGGCCAGGAGGAAAATCTTTCATTGCAAAACTTGAACAATCCCTGTCCCCACCCAGAGAAACAACTCCAGGCATTCCAGGCCCTGGCAGAGGAGCAGCCCAAGGAAGGGCTCTTCTTTCCTGGCCACTGCTGTAAAATAAATTAGCAGCAGGCATTTCACCACTCCTCACCTGCGGTGTCACAGAAACAGCTGGATGCCAGCATTTGATCTCACACCTCAGTCTGCCTGACCCACACAGCCCCTCTGATGGTTGTGGCAATGACAGAGGAAAGAGTGGAAAAACCAGCAGGGAAATTCCCTGTACTGTGCACCCATGGATGTAACCCCTCTGATGGCTGTGGCCATGCAGTGACAAAGGAAAAATGGAAAAAGCAGCAGGGAAATTCCCTGTACTGTGCACCCATGGGTGAAACCCCCTCTGATGGCTGTGGCCATGCAGTGACAAAGGAAAGAGTGAAAAAAACAGCAGGGAAATTCCCTGTACTGTGCACCCATGGATGAAACCATTCTGATGGCTGTGGCCATGCAGTGACAAAGGAAAGAGTGGAAAACCAGCAGGGAAATTCCCTGTACTGTGCACCCATGGGTGCTGCTGCCTGGATCAAGCCCCAGACAGGCAGGGCCTGGTGCAGAGCCTGGGATCTGGGCAAGGCCAGTGGCACAGGAAGGGTGGCTAATGAGCAGTTGGCTAACGAGGAATTGTGCTGCAGGTTCTGCTCACCCCACAGGGCTGCCTGCAGAGCGAGGTGCCAGCCTGAGAGTGGGAGCTGAGGGTGGGTAAATTTAGCTTTTGTCACTGCAGTCTGCACAGCAGAGAGTGGGATGGAGCAGCTTTGGCAGGGATGGAGAACAGGTGCTGCTCAGTGCAAGTTCTTGCTGAGATGAAGTGTTCGGAGAAGGCTGGGGTTAGCACTTTGGAGAAGATGCAGACACTAAATCATCAAATCTGTTCTGTGTGGGCTCCAGGGTGGGCACTGTCTGCAAGGGCTGGGGCTTGGCCTCAGTGCTGGTCAGAATAAGTCATAACCAGGGAAAGGTAGAGATGAAGTTGGGCAAAGGTGGTGTTATGCATTTATAAATATTACAAACTGCCTTTGACACCAGGGCCTGGTACCTGTGTGTCCTGCTGGGGCCACAGGCAGAGCAGGAGCAGGATCCAAATCTGCTCAGGGAGATGCAGAAGCAGGATCCAGATCTGTTCTGAGAGATGCAGAAGCAGGATCCAGATCTGCTCTTTGAGGTACAGAAGCAGGATCCAATTCTGCTCTGGGAAGTGGAGAAGCAGGATCCAAATCTGCTCTGAGAGGTGCAGAAGCAGGAGTGGCTGCAGTGCTGCTGAGATCACTTCCACAGACTCCACAAATCCAGAAAAACAGCTCATTTGGAATAAAAGGTGATGAGGGGATGAGTGCTTGGAAAGGAGTGGTGTTTGAATTGATTTTAATTCCACATTCTGCATGGAAATATTAAAGTGAGGAAAGACTGTTCCTTGTTTTTCTGCAGGCACAGAAGCAGAGGTGATCTCCAGCAGGTTTACAGGTCTCCTGTCAAACAAAAGCAATGGCAAATGTGTTTTCTTCTCTGCCCTGGTGACACAGATCTGCCTGACAAACTGACTTTAGGCTGGGATTAGGGTGCAGGTTTAGTGTCAAAGGCATCATATTTGACTTTCTGTTGGGACAGAAAATAAAATTAATTAGAAAATTGCCATTGATCACCCAGAATGGACTGTGGAAAAGCACACCTGCACTGCGTGAGTTTATTGGTGCATTTTTGGAGGCTGCAGCCTCATCAGGGAGGAGTGCCTGATGTTCGGTGTTTGGCTGAGGAATGGTCCCTTGGCTCAGGGAGAGCTCAGTCTGGGGAACCAAACCCTTCTGAGGGAAATGTGTTTCGCTGTTCTCTTGGGCAGGGGGATGCAGGATGAGGTTAGGGGTGAGTTTGAGGCTCAGCCTGTCCCCAGGAGCTGGTTTGGGGCAGCACTGGGTGGGATTTGGGGGCTGTGACCAGAGCTCAGCCATTTCTGAGCAGTGGCACTGGAGAAGGGAAGAGGTCAGCTCTGAGCAATGACAATTCTTGTTTTTCTGCTGGAAGCTGCTCCCCAGGGTGTCCTTCAGGGCTGGGACTGGGGACAGGGAGGAGATGTGGCTCAGTTTATTGGTGCAGTCCTGCTGGTTTTTATAAATGTGAGTGTAGGTACAGGAGAATAGAAAATGCCAGGTTTCCATCTGGGACAGATCTGGGTTGAGTTAGGTTTGGAAATGAGGAATTTCTGAGCTGGGATGAGGGCTCAGCTCAGATGGGAGCAGGTTTTGTGTTTGGATTGTCTGGCATGGTGATGTAAGTGATGAAGGATCAATTACAGGGCAATTCTGGAAAAAACCCAACAGCATTTATGAGTTTCTTTGAGTAAATTTGCATGGGTTTGTGTGAGTGATAGCATCAGGGAAGATGGATGTTAAATCCCTGTTTTTTATAGGATTCCCCTTGAATGAGGTTCAGTAATTAAATTATTAATGTTAGGATTTAGGAGGAAATATTTTTTTTCCTCAGGTTTGTTGTGACATCCTTCTGAAGTCCTTGTTTCCCAGCCTGGAGAGGAATTGTTATGTCTGCCCAAAATGGGAGAGCAGCAGCTCCTATTGTACATGGAGTTTAGAGTTCTGCACTAAAGAACTGCAGGGTTACAAATACATGGAAAATACAAAAGCTTGCATGACTCAGACTTTCAATATCCATGGGCAGTGTTCCTTTGAGAGAGGTAGGTCTTAAATCTATTTTTAGTTTAAAAAAAAAACACCAAAAGAAAAAACAGAAAAATACGCCATTCATTTGCTTTCAGGTGTGAAAAAAGATAGAATATATTTTCTCACTTCACTCTCATATATTCACAATTATTTCCTGTAGAACAAAATCAGACACATGTGCAATACCCTTAAGGAAGAAGCAAACAAAGGACCAGCTCAGGCATTATTAAAAACCCTTTAAAATGCCAGGAACGAAAACATATTTTGAAATGCAGTTCTTAATTATCCTTTTCTAAGTATGAACTTAGACAGTTTCTTTAATTTCTGTAAAATAAACTTGCTAAGTTTGAGGAGGGCAAAACTTCTTTTGGCTAGCTTAGGCAAGGAATAACAGGACTGGAGGATATATATATTCTTTTTTTAAATTTTTTTTTTTGTGCTAGGTATTACCTCCAGAATAGAAAAGTTATTTTTGGATAGTTGAATGCCAGCTGTGTGATCACACTGGAGATCACATCCAAGTCCCAGTGAACAATCATATCTTCCCCAAACCCTGTCTGAGGAACTCTACAGGCCCTGGCCAGTTTTATCAGAATCAGGGGATTGTGGCTTTAATCCATCAAAACACTTAAATCCAGGAGGAACTTTGAGCATATCATAGTTCACTGAAATCAATCAGGCTGGGATGTGCTCAAGTGCTCTGCTGGGTCACTGCCTGCAGCACTGGGGACAGAGCTCTGCTCCTTGCCTTTTAAATAGGGTTTATTCCATTCGAAATAGGGTTTATTCCATTTGAAATAGGGTTTATTCCATTTTAAATGTGGTTTATTCCATTTTAAATAGGCTTTATTCCATTTTAAATATGGTTTATTCCATTTTAAATAGGGTTTCTTTCATTTTATATATGGTTTATTCCATTTGAAATAGGGTTTATTCCACTTTAAATATGGTTTATTCCATTTGAAATAGGGTTTATTCCATTTGAAATATGGTTTATTCCATTCGAAATAGAGTTTATTCCATTTGAAATAGGGTTTATTCCATTTGAAATATGGTTTATTACATTTAAAATATGGTTTCTCATGGACTGAAGCATAATGACCACCTGTGGTTGGGAAGTGGGTGTTGCTGGTGCTCATAACCTGCTTTAATTCCTCCAGGCTGCCTGTCCAGCAGTGTTCCTGACATTAAATAAACTGGGGAAGAAAAAGGTCACTGAGGGCTGTACCTGCTTGGAAGTTCTTGTTTTTGTCATCAGTGAGTGCTAAATGAGGGGCTCCCGGGCAGGGTGGGCTGGTTTGCTCTGTAATTTGCACATATCCCAATTTTCCAGCTGGAACCAGAGGCAGAACAACCTCAGGATTGTTCAAGGAAAAGAGACTCAAGAAGCCACAGGGCACAGGGAGCAAAGGGAATCACATCTGTGAGACAAAACATCCAATTACCATAGCACAGAGGAAGAGAAGGGAGAATTAAGAATAATTCCTGGTGCAGAAATGCCAGGTGACTGCTCGTGGAAATCTCAAATTCCAGAGGTGTGGCTGAAGTGAGGGGACAATTGGAATTTGTCACTGTCTAGAGGATAAAGGGCTTGCAGACAAATACTGCATCTCAGTGAAAGGAAAAAGAAATAAAGGGGGTAAAAGAGACAGGAAGATTCTACTCTGATTTTTGCTAAGGGAAGTAAAGAAAAAGATCATTTTCTATGGAGTCACTCCGGGATAAGAGGTGAGAATCCAGCTCTGAGTGGTCTGTAATAAAATCAAATTGATCCAATTGGCAGAGAAGAACTACATTTGAACAGAAAAAATAATGTGAAGAACTTGTGCTTTTGAAACACAACAAAGAGCCACAATGGCCAGGCAGGACAATGGGCAGGAGAAGAAAAATCACAAGTGGCAGCAGCTGAAGGATGGCTTTAGATTTGACACCTGCAGAATGGGAGCAGTAATTATGTTTTGTTCTTACTGTTAGAAAGGGGGAAACCATCAAGGTGGGGTGACATAAAATCTAAGCATCAGGACTGGGGTAGACCATGTAATTTAGAGGTGTTTCAAGAGGATGGTAAATGGAAAGATGGAAAATAATAGCAGGAGCTAAATTTTCCTTCTGCAAATGACAGCAGTTTCAATCAGAGACTTTAAGTGCTTCTGGCAGGAAGCAGAAAATAAAGGAAATTGTTGTTCTAAAAAGTGGATCCAACCAACAATTGCGTGTGTTGATAATGTAGGGATTTCTTGCCCATTTATTCTGCATGGCTACTTGTCCACAAATCACAGTGATGGTGGTGCTCCTGCCTGCATCTCAAAAAAATCATCTCAGCCAGCACAGATCTCTCCACATTCAGCATCCTGAGAGCCTTGAAACAAGGTGTAGCTCATCTGCAATTAATATCATCAGAAAACAAAAAGTTTATCATAAATTCATTCACTGAATCCTAGCCAGAAAAAAAAATTTATGTCAATTTGAACAAGTTGAGGACAAATCAAACAAACAAAAGACAGAGATTGTAAAAAGATAAAAGATTCTATGCTAGATTTGGGAACAAAAAAAAAAGAAAAGAAAGAAAACCCAAAAAAAACAACACAGCAATTGGATGTTTTAGAAGGAAATTCATTTTCAGCTTGGAGAGCATCCATCTAAAGATTTTTCCCCTATAAATTAATAGCATGAAAGTCCCAGACTGTGATAAGTCTTATTCAGAGCTATTGTGTTTGCTAAATGGAATGTGACAGCGATCTGAAACAGGGCTATACTACAGAAAATAATTAGTTGAGAAGTAACTTGATAATTTTACCACTGTGAAGAATGAATGGAAATCAACCTTCACTTTAATTATGTGCAAAGGAGAAGTATAATTACCTGCACAAGATACTAATCAGAGAAAATGATAATACATTCCTCTCTTATCTAGGAGATAGCAAACTAGCTTGCTTAATCTGTTCACCTCTGGTGTATCAAAGATAGAAAATGAGTTACAGCCATCCGAGGTTACCTGAATCATTTTATCCAGTCCTTGAGATAAATGCTTATGTGTTGAAATTTGGAAAAATAAAATTACCGGCCATTATTTGAATATTTGAAAGTGAAATGAGAAAGTCAGCATGGCTTTCTGCAGCTCCAGAATGTCAATGAAATGGGAAGTGGAGATGGCCCAGAGGGAGGAGTGGGCAGGAAATGAGGATTTTACCCTTTTATTTGTGCTCCCCAGGCAGGGGTGGGTCTGGAGAGTCCTTTCAGGATTACAGCAATTTCACAACTCTAAGGCACACCGGACTATAAGGCGCACTTTATTTTTGCAGGGAAGATCCGCGCACAACAAAGTAACGAATTAGTAACGGAATGGCGACATCGGGATTTACTGGCAGCTGCTCAATTTGCAAACATTTTTCACGGATCGGTGCAGCCTTTAAACGCAGCCCCAGGTGCCCTCCCTGTGCTGTGGGCCCCAGCACGCCCACTCGCCACCAGCGCCAGCTGCTGTGGCTCTCGCTGCACTCGCTGCTCTCGCGGCTCTCGCCTGCTCGTGGTCATTCGATTGCGAGCTTCATGTTTGTTGCTGCACAATGTGAAACAGACATTGTTTTGAGATCCCTTCAATACTCAAAGTTTTTCCATATATAAGGCGCACAGGATTATAAGGCGCACTTCCGGGTTTTGATCAAAATTTTAATCAAAAGGGTGCGCCTTATAGTCGTGAAATTGCTGTATTGGTGCTCTCCCAACTCCTGCAGGAGCAAAGTCAGGACACTGCTCTGGAAGGGCAGCTCTGCACCCTGAAAGCAGCTGAGATGGTAGCAGACACCAAAAATCCCCTTCCCACATCAGACCCAGCACTTAAATTAAGTGAAGAATACTCAGTGCTTGTCTTCCCCATGGCTGACACAGGGATTGATGCTCTTCTGCTGAGAAAAACAGAACTGGAGAGCTTTTTCCCCAAGTTTCTCCTCATATTCACCATGAAAATGAGCAAAAGCCTGTGAGGTTTTGCTGTGAATCCTGGTAATTCCACAATTATTGCCAGTGTGCCCTGGCTGAGGAATTGGAGTGCCCAGGTGTGTTCTGTGAGGAGGCTCTGCCCTGAAATTTCCTGCGCAGGAATGTTGGGCTAGTGAAGCTCCAGGCAGCTGGAGGCACCTGGCCCCTGTTCCCGTTAAAACACTAAAGAGCAGATCAATAAAGTGAATCAGGAGATCATATAGTTATATTATGTGAGTAGTCAGGGAACTTCACAAGGTCAGGAAATATTAGAAATATTAGAAAGGAGCACTGGGGCATTCCCAGTGCAATGAATCTTCTGCAATCAGACCTGTGGGAATCTGCAACAGAACTCTAAATGTGCTAAAAAATGGTTTCAACCAACAATTGCATGTGTTGATAATGTTGGGATTTCTTGCCTGTTTATTATTTATCACAATAATGGTGGCGTTCCTGTACCTCAAAAAAATCAGCCAGCACAGATCACATTTAGGATCCTGAGAGCCCAAACAAGGTGCTTTGAGGAGGACACTTACATTTAATCATTTAAAAGGGCATGTTTATAACTCTGAAAATGTTGTGTTCAGCTGATATCAAAGTCTGTTTAATCTTTGGGGAGGAGTCTCCACTGCCTGTGTTTGCCTTTGGTTGTTGAGAGCTCTGGTCCATGTGCTAATAGCACCTCGTGGGTTACCAGAAATGCAGTGGCAGAGATTCAGCTTGGGGATTTGGAGAGAAAATATTGACAAAGAAATTCTTCCTTGATCCTGTGCTCTCCTTTCAGTCCTGTTGCTTTATTTGTGGCAGTAAAATATTTCAATATTTCCAGTCTCAGTTCTGTCTCTTCAAAGTGGAGAAAAACATTCTCTACATCTCCAAACTCACTTCAGGTGAAAAGTCATTCTCGCTTTCTGAAAATGGAAGCAAATATTGTGCATTACATGTTAATCCTAGAAATGAAGAGTCAAAGAAAATGATCAATTTAATTTATTTTTATTGCCTGTGTAATTAGTTATATGTCATAAAAGTTCAGACTTCATCTGGAGTTAATTCCCCAAGCATCATCTTAAATTTTCTCATCAACATTAAATTAATCTTATGTATCCTTTACATTCCCCCATCCACAACTTCCACTAAATTTCATTGCACAGGAACTCCTCTGAATCTTCTCAGGGTTTCTTCAGTGGCAATTAGGAATTGCTGTAGCCAGTCCATGCTGAGGGGATCAGGCTGCCAGCCCACAAATTCTCTTTTGGCAGTTCTGTGCTTAATATTCGTAAAGCCAGGGATTATAAACTGCTGTGAATATATGAATGTTATTTTACTTTTTTCCCTTAATTTAAATACCTGGCACTTTCTCCTCTCACAGCTCTGTCCATAAAATCCCAAGATTCTGCTGGGTCTCAGGGGTTGGGAGCTGCAGAGATTTTTCTCTGAGTCACTGACAGCTTCGGGCTCTGTTCTCTGCTCTCCTACACAGCCTGAAGGGTTAAAATGAATGAGGAGAAAAAAAGTAAAGGAAAGTACTATCCAAAGCAGAATGTAGCTGGGTGTGTGCCTTTCTGAGCTCTGTCTGTCATTGAAAATAAAACCTTGGATTTATTTTACGAGGAATAAATGGGGCTGATAAGAAGAGAGGTGAAATAATAAGTGAAAAAGGACAGGGGAGACTTAGAGAAATTGAAGTGGATAGTGTGAGAAGCATGAGACAAATTTTAGCAAGGAGAATTTAAAACAAACATGAAGAAAATGTTCCTTCTGGTGACAGCACTTCTGAAGGTTATGGATTTATGCTCACTGCAAATTTTTAAAAGCAGCACAGATAAACATCTGTCAGGGATGTCTTGGGTGTGTTTATTCCTGCTTCAGGCAGTGGCACAGACCGTGTGGTTTCTCTGCATCTGTTTGGTGGGATTTATTAAGCTGGGAGTAAATGGGAGGAGCAAGCAGAGCTTGGAAAGCACAGCGAGAACAATTTGCAGAGTGGCTCAAGTTCTGATCAAAGCCAGAGCCAGCAGACAAGGCCATGAGGGAAGAAGCTCCAGCACCAGTTCAGAGCCCCAGTTTCAGAACTTTGTAGGAATATCTCAGAGATGTTGTGGTGCTTCTCTGAGCTGCTCCTCCTCAAGTCTTTGCTTCTGGTTCCCAACAACCAACTTTGTGCAACTTGGTGCAGTTTCCTTCTTGTCTCTTAGATGGTAAAATCTGTCTCATCCTCTGCTCTTATCTCACTGAGTGAGTTTGTAGAGCTGCTTTCAGCTCTCTATTCACAGAGTGAGTTTTAGCACAGCCTTTCATTATCCCTGCTATGGAATATATCACAACTTGTGTTCTTCCTGCCTTTGTTTTGCTCCTCTGCCAAACAAAGAGTTTTTCCTCAGACCCTTTTCTTATCATGCCCTACAAAAGCAGAGTCACCACACTGCTCTGTTCACAAAGAGCCTTTCATTTGGGTGATGCAAAGGAGGTGAGCATGGATCATGGGGTGGTGGTTTTGTGGAGAGGTGCGTGGGAATTAACCCATTCACATACACAACTGGTGCTGGCTGAACCCAGGAGCTGTGTTCACAGTTTGCAGTGCACACAACTCCAACACAGACTGCAAACTTGGCTTCCGACGCCGTTTTTGTATCACTGGTTATGGGGGAAAAATAAAAACAAAATTCAAGCTGTTTTCCAGATTAGATAAACAAACCCTTGGGCTCTTGCAGTCAGCCTTTAAGACAGGGTGGAAAGCTCTAGAAATTGCAGCATATAATGGGTTTGAGAGCAATTTCTCATTTCAGTGGAACACAGATGATAGGGGGACTTCTTATCAGCACCCTGATCTGCTGTGAATGCAAATGTATTACGATGAGTTACTGTGTAATTACGATGGCTCCAGACAGATTTATTATGAAGTTACCAGATTGTTACCCCCAAAAAAGCCTGTCTTATTTCATGATAATTATGCAAACTGGTGTCATTTTTGTGCACAAGTTCCTAACTGATAATAAAGCAGGCGCTCTGCCAGTTTAAATAAGCAGTAGAAATTAGTTACTTCCGAAGAAAAAGGAGATGGGAGACATGTGATTGATGCTCTGCAAAATGTTCACCTGCAGAACGTGCAGGTGAACGTTTTAGAGGGAGATTTTCAGATACAGCAAGATGACACAAAGATACACAACATACAAATACAAAACTTAGCGAAGTGTTTCAAACCAGAGGAGATTGCACTTCTGTGGTGTTCTGAAGTTTTAAGTTTTAAGCATTCTTTTATTATTAATTTATTTCGGTGTTTTATGTGGGGAATAGTGAGGGTGATAGCTCAGAGTAGTTATTGTGCAGTATTTTCCATCAACCAAAGGAGGATTTATTTAGTCATCCCTACTGGATTCCTGTTTCATAACAACAGCTAAATTAAAGCTTCATGAGCGGAAGGGCAGCGTTTCTAAATCAAACTCAATGTCTGGCTCCACGGAAATTCATCACCAGTTTGTCAAGAGAAATAACTGGTCCAAAACTTTTCCAGAAATTCAGAGTGAATCTCAGGATTCTGGAAGACATTTGTCACTTTTTCTGCTGTCATGCTGCATTTGCACGTTCCTCTGCTGCCAGCTTCAGCTCGTACCAAGTGTTGAAGCAGCACTGCAAAGTCTGTCCTGGCAGCTGGGCTTACCTGACCACATGTGGGAAACTTGTGCCAAACCCCAGCTAAAAAGATTTTCCACCAAATCCGGAAAAAATATAGGAATTAGAAAACAGTAGAGATGATTGTCTGAGTACTACACTCCTTTTTTTGGTGCTTCTCCACATGCTCCCCTCCAACCTTTGGGACTCTGCCAATTACTGTTTAAATCTGCATTCATGTCCTTGTATAAAAGTTAACATCTGCTGCTGATACTGACTTTTCCAATGACTTTGTGTGACACGTCTTTCAAAATCTCATCACTTTTCAAGATAAATATAAATAATTAACCTGAGAATTCACTGAAAATAAGCAAGGGCACAACATGCCAAAAAGTTGTTTCAACACTGACAGAACAGATATTGAAGAAAGAAAACATTAGAAACAACCAGCAAGGAGCCACTGCCATCTGCCAGGTCAAGAGGAAGGCTCTGGAATTTGTCAGACTGTGGTGGAGAGTTCTGTTCCATGTTCCAGGAATGTGGGATTATCTCCCTGGTGCTCTCAACACACCCTTCGTGCCAGGTTATCTCTGAATGATTAAAGCAGCTAATATTGCTAAAAAGGTTATTTATTGTAAAAGCGCATCAGTCTCCAAAGGCACAGTTGCAGACATTAATGTCCATGCTAAGTTTTGTATAAAGTCCCAAAATAAAGCAGGAGCTGTCCCTGGGGATCCTGGTGCTGCTGGAGCTCTGATCTTCTTCTGGGTGTTGGAGACACTGGCAGGGATGGCAAAGAGATGGCAAAAAGTGATGGCAAAAGCAAAAAGCAATGGCAAAAAGCAAAAGCAAAAATCACCAACTCTCCCCAATACACAATCTTATATAGGGTTTTCCCAACAAGCTAACATGTCAATTCAAATCATTACTACTTAACCTGTGAGAATTCTAATTTCTTAACATGCTAGGATACGTATAAGCCATGTACACAATCTGTCTTGTTCTATCTGAAAAATGTCAGCAATATTCTCGCTGGAGTTCCATTTTGTCTAAGCATGGTCTCCCAATGCCCTTCTGAAGCCTGCACTGAAAACATCAGTGTGTTTATTACCTTCACTGGAACTTGTTCTTCTGCTCTGGTATCTTGAACCTTTTACTTACTAAAAACACTGCAGCTCTCACTGAAACTCACTGACTGACTGACTGACTTATCCTAAAACTCAAACTTACATCTAAACTTATACCCAAACTTATTCTTTTACCTAAACTCCCATTCTATGTTAACGTGTTTCAATCCATCCAAGGGCTTTAATTTTAATTTTTAGTTTTCCTGTATTTTGGAGCAAAGGATTCAGGTCACATGGACTAAAGGGTGGCCCTGACATTACTCCAAACTGTCCATGAGCAGAATTTGGGGTACAAGACATCTCCCTGCTGGCCCTGGGTTGGTTCCAGTGGTGTCACTGCAGGGAGGGCTCCCCTGGCCACCAGCAAATGTCACCTGCTGCCCTCCAGAGCAAGTGAATGTTCCAGCAATCAAAACCACATCTCAAACAAACAAACAAACAAACAAACAAAAAAACCAAAAAAACAAAACAAAAAAAAAATCCTAATTCATTATTTAGAGTGCCTAAATGATGTGGTTTTGGCTGGGGGAGCACTGCCTGAGCTGTGCATCTCACACCCTGCTTGCTTTCACCCACTGAGAAACCCAGCCAAGTCTCTCTGCACACTTTGGTCACCTGCAGCATTTTCCACAATTTTCCTCCCTGATAACCAAACCCAAATCCTCTTTGCTGCTTTTTTAAACAAGTCGTGCTGGGTTTTTCACTTCAATGGCAAAAGGAAGCTGTTTGGAAACAAAGTGGAGTTGTCAGTGGGGGGAAAATATTTTCTACATTGCTTTTCCTGATGCATTTAAAATTGAGAGTCTAAACTCCTTCAAATTCTTGGAAGAAAAGTTGCATATTTACTTGCATTGTTATATAGAAGTATAACTAAAAAGTGTATATTTGAAAGTAAACATGAGCAGCTTACCAAACAAGGCAGGTTTACTTTGATCCCACTGCAATTTTAGGATTTATTGTCACATCTGCCCATATTCTGAAATCTTTCTGCACTGGCCATGCCCAGCTGCATCAGTCACCTCTCAATGGGATTTTGGGGACGTGTGTGTCTGTGTTTCTCCAAAATAACACAGCAGGCTTGAAAGGAGGCTGCACCCATTGTGCTCAGCAGAGTGTTTTGACAGAGAGAGTTCCCACCGTGTGCAGAACTTTAAATTGTGTTTTAAATTAAACTGAGCCTTATGTTGGTGGCAAGGAGACCATGTTGCTGAAAAGAGACATCATTTGTGACAAAAGCGCTGCAGACGTTGAATGTCAGGCTCTGTGAAATGCTTTCCCTTCTGCTTTAATTGAGAGTTTCTCAAAGCTCAACCTCAAAGCAAATCACAGCCATTCCCGTTTTTCCACAAACTGGTGGGATGCTTTAAACTTTATTAAAAAAAAAAAAAAAAAAAGCCTAAACTGGGAGGGGTTTTGGGGATCTCAATTTAAAATTTCCTTTTCTAGGCTGTGATAAGGGAGATAAAATAATTACCAAGAGCAGTGGAATGAACAAGTCCAAGGCATTTGAGTTACCATTGCAACTGTAGCTGTGCTGGGTCTTTTAAAATACAGATTTAAAGAAGGTAAAGGAAATTTACTGCTCTCTCCCCACCCCCCTCATTCCAATGCTTTTAAGATCTAAATTCCCCTTTCCCATTGTGTGCACATGCATTTTTTTAGCTTGAGTGATCACCTGGCATCCAGAGATCAATGGGAAGTGTTACACAACCATGTCATTACAAATATTTCAACAAGCAGATGTTAGTAGGAAGAGTTCTCTGACCAGTTTTTGAAGCTCTTGTCAGAATGTGGCTTAAACATCAGAAGAACATTCTGCAAATTTACATAACCTCTACAAAGCTTGAAAAATTAATTTGTGGTGAGCATCACTCAGCACTCATTTCCAGGAGAGAGAAAAAAAAATTAAAAAACCACCCAACTCTTTGAATGTCCTTTTCAGTCGAGCTCATATTTATAAAATTGCAAGGATAATAACGAAGCAGATTAAAATTAGCAGCAAGTGTGGAAGTGCTGCTGTGATGGATATATCACAGAATTCAGGGAATTGGAGCCTGGGAAATGCTGCAGGACAAGGGTCTGTGGTGCAAAGCCTCATTCCCAGAACTGTTATTTGTTTCTTCTCCCCTTCCTTCACCTGCTCTGTTCTCAGTTCTCAGTGCAGTGCAGGAAAAGAGAAATGGCTGATCTGTAAACTTCAGAATTAAGTGTTAATTTCCAAGAGTGGGGCAGCAGAGCCTGCCCTGAGCTAGAGCAGCAGTGTGATTTCAGTGCATTTTAAACCCTGAGAAAAGAGAGATTCAGGCTTGTTTTCCTGTGGTGAGAGCGATTTCATCACTCTCAACCAAAGTGGTGAAATCCTCATGGTGTCCTCTGAGCTTCCATTTTTAGTGCAAACCTCAGCAGAGCTCATCTCCTGATTTCCAAGCTTTGGGGCCAGAAGGGGTTAAATTGTCCAATCTGACCTCAGTATCACGGCTGTTTATCTGGCTGCTGTGCCAGCCCAATCAAATGCACAAGATTTGAACCTGCATTTCAAACAGACACCCAGGAGAGGTTCAGGAGGTGCAGAGGTCAGGACTGTGCCTGAGATCCCAGCCCAGAGGGACAGAAAACTCTGTTTGCATTCTGCACCTTGCTTGCCTCGCCCCTGGAAATGAAGAGGAGTTCCATTTGTTCATTCTGTGTTGGCCTCTTCGCCTCCAACACAGGAGGACAGGAAAATTAGAATTTCTTACCACAGCAGCAGAAGAAACATTTTGATGTGTTCCAAATGCTAAAATGTCAGGGATAAAAGGGCTTGCTTTGTTTTTAATCCAGGAGAGACAGAGTTAGAAAACCTAATATTAGCAGAACTGCTTCCGTGCATTTTTAAGTACTTCAGTAAATGTGTTCTTGATTGGATGTAAACTTTCCCCTCTAGTGTTTGCAACCCAGGAGAATATTAAAGTGAAAAATCTCTTTTAAAAAGTTAGAGGACTGTAAGTGATTTTATATATATATTTCAGTCTTCAGGGTCCTTGTTTTTCTGATTCATATTAATTTTATTCCATATTTATAGCTTAAGTGAGAAGAGAATCAAATTCAAGAGGTCCATAACTATGTATAAATTACTGTTTATGAATATTACTGCACAAATTATAAAGAGGATGGCAAATCAAGAGGGATGGAGTGCACAGCTCTCCTCAAGGATGTCAAGGCATTCAGCTCTCAGAAGGAGCAGGGGCAGATTTGTGGATTTTGGATTTTTGTGTGCAAAAATCTGGGCCTCTCCGGGGTGATCCTGCCAAGGAATTCCAAAGAATTCCATGGAATTCCGAGCATTTGGGTGTCAGGCATTCCCTGCTAGAACTTGAACTTCCCTCCCTGCTGCAGAGAGCACAGTGGGGCTTGGGTACTTTTGACTGAAATTTTGATGGAAACCCAGAAGTGTGCCTTATAACCTGGTGCGCCTTATATACGGACAAAGTTCGGGAATTTGCTGACCTGGAAGTGCGAGCCCGCCCAGACCTGAGGGGAGCCGAGCCCGTGACAGCCCCAAGATCTCAAGATTCTGTTACTAATTTGTTACTTTATTGTGAGCGGATCCTCACTGCAAACAAAGAAAAATGGGGTGCGCCTTATAGGCCAGTGCGCCTTATAGGCATGAAATTGATGTGTGTGGAAAATCTTATTTCAGCCCACAAGTGAAGATAGCCAATCAATCAAATGGAAAATCTTATTTCAGCCCACAAGTGAAGATGCAGAAGAGGTGGAGTTGGGAGCAGAGCAGTTTTATGTTGTCTGGGTATGAACTTGCGCCATTTTCACCCGAAATGGATGCTGCTGATTTCTTCAGATGTGACAGTTTCTTGTCTGGGGAATTTTCTCCAAGGCTTTCCACGAGTCAGGGCAAATGTTTGATTATTTTATTTTTTTTTTTTTTTTTTCACTTGAAAGGCTCCATAGCACATTTATTTACATGTACATTAAATTCAGAATGATGAATGCTAACTCAGATACTTTTGTCTTTCAAGAAATTCTCGTATTCACGTCCTGCTTTAACTCAGTTTAGGTTTGCAGGTGCTGATGGGCACAAAATAAAAATCTTTGTGGCACAGTGAGCCTGAATTTCTCTGAGCAGGGCACAGGAACAGATCCTCAGGAAGGGATTGTTTCTTTTCTGGAAATTGGGATTTCTGTTGGAACAACTCCTCCCAGCACAGAGCACAGCAGAGAGGATGGGCAGGAGTGGGGACACGGATTCTCCACCCTAAATTTAGAATATTGAACACCTTTCCAAGGCCAGGCATATCCTGAAAAAAGAGCTTTTAACCCACAGTGGTGTGGAAGGTTCCTCTCAGAGGTTTGTATTCCAACTTCTGTGCCCACGGTCAGGATCTCGTGGCCCTGGCACACTTGGAGAAAACACTCCTCAAATATTAACAACTTTAAAATGTATTTAATACAGCAAAGACCAGTAAAGTTTGGAAATGGATGTATAAATATTTATGAAATTACAACACAAATAAATATTACAAAAGCTCATATGATTAAGACAAGAGCTATGACAATTCTTGTGAATTTTTAATATTAAAATAAGCATTACATTAATGAGTCTTCATTATATCATTAAGCATTTTACTTTGTTTTCTGTAGAGAATTTTATTTTTACTTGACATACTTTTTAAAGTGTCTAATGGGCTCTTATGACATTTGTAAATGAGCCAAACCATAAGGAATATAGGAGTTAATTCTTTATATTCATCACTAATTCAGATTAATTTATCATAAGGGAAATAATAGGGAAGTTGTCTTTTTTTTTTTTTTTTTAATTTACATATAAATAGGTCTAAATCACAAAATTGGGATCCAGATTTTAAATACTCCAGAGTCCAAACTGACTGATGGAGGGTTTCACTGCAATTTATTATAGCACAGTAAGGACCTCCGTATATACATATATACATATATATATATAAAATTTAAAAAAACATAACTAAAAAATAAAAAATAAAAATAAAATAAAAATAAAAACATAAAAATAAAAATAAAAATAAAAATAAAAGAAATTAAATTAAATTACATTAAATAATAAAATAAATTGTAAAACAGAAAAATGTAAAAATTGGAGCAGTTCAGTGATGCTGGTAATTGGAGATTGCTCTGAGGTTCTTCAGTGGCTTCGCTGCTGTCAGGGAAGGGACCCAGGAGCTTGGCCTTGCTTGGTTCTTCCCTTGGGATCTAAGCTGGGTTTTGGGATGGGTCAGGAATGTCCATCTGGGCAGGAGCAGTGAATGTAAAGAAATTTTTTAAGATTCCAGCTAAGCCCACCTCAGTCTCAGCCAAGCCCAGCTCAGTCCCAGCCAGTCCCAGCTAGTCCCAGCCAGTCCCAGCTCAGTCCCAGCCAAGCCCAGCTCAGTCCCAGCCAGCCCCAGCTCAGTCCCAGCCAGCCCCAGCTCAGTCCCAGCCAGTCCCAGCTCAGTTCCAGCTAAGCCCAGCTCTGACCCAGCCAAGCCCAGCTCTGATCCAGCCAAGCCCAGATCTGACCGAGCCAGGCTCTGCAGAGCAGGGCTCAGCCAGTCCTGCCCAGGCCCCAGTTAAGCCAGGTCTGCAGAGCAGGGCTCAGCCAGTCCTGCCCAGTCCCCTGCCTGGAGCCTTGCACTCCCAGGAAGGGCTGGCTCAGGGCAGCAGTGTTTTTAGTCCTTCCCCATTTCATAGGTGGAGCTCAGGTGGAGTTCCTAACATGACACCAAACCAAACTCTCCTTAGGGCAGTGCAGGAGGTGTCACCTCCTTGACAGCATGCCCTGCTCCAACACAGCAGCTTGGGCTATTCCATTTTTGCCGTTTCCCCCATTTTTGCCATTCCCCAGGCCGCGTGCTCCATGTGGGAGCTCACAGCACACTGCTCCCATCCTGCAGTCATTTATTTGCTGGATTAAGCAATGTCTGTGAGCAGCCAGCCCCAGCACACTGCCCCTGCAGCCTCGTTCCTCCAGGGCACCAAGGGCAGCAGCTCTGGGAATTTCTCCAGCCCAGACCTCTCCTGCCATTGGATTTGTGCACCCAAATAAGCAAAGCAAACACCGATGCTCTCTGTGTGTGGAATAACAAACGCATTTCTTCACAAACATTTGAATTTCTGTCAAACATTTTAGCACATTTACTTTCTGCTTTGCCCTCCCCCTTTGTGCATTTTTTAAGCAAATTAACTCAGAAGAAAAAAGTAGTTTACAGATCAAAAGGAAATGTTGAATTATACACTTTCTTATTCTCTCTCTCCCAAGACTGGTAAATGCCTCTTCTCAAACAGGAACTTGAATGCTGCCACATTTTTCACACTTCTCCACTGATCCAGTTCCAATGTGATTATCTCACACTGCTCATGCAGGAATGGATTTTACAGGGAGACAAGGACCAGAAATCCTCTTGCTCCATGGAGGAGATGAGTTTCTGTAGGAAGCTGGCTGCCCAGTCCAGCCTCAAGATTCATGTTAGTTACAGCCTCTCCTACCTTTGCTTTGCTCTTCCTACCTTGTGGAGACATCAGAGGCTCTGCTGAATATTGATTTTTGTGCTGTGTCAGGTCTGGCTGGAGCTGAACATGGAACAGGCTGAAGCTGTGTCAGAAGCAGAGCCGTCCCCCCAGCCCTTGCTCTGCTCTCAGATCAATCTCGGCAGGGTTTCCAATAAAACAAACCCAACCAGCTCCGCATCAGCCTTTGGAGCTGCACACTTGTCAGGGACTCCAGGTTTCTCCTTCAGTTGTGCTCCTTATTAAAAATCTGTCTGTATGGCACCGTGGTGTGTGATGAAACCTGGCTAAGGAGCCCTGCTGGCTTTTCTCTTCTTCCTCACGCTGTTCCCAGCCTCACCTCACCCTCTGCCTGGCCCAGCTCTCCAGGAACTTTCGGAGCAGGCATTGGCTAAATCCTAAAATTCAGGTTAAACATCCAACAGCCCTGGGCTGTTGACAGGGGAGGGATGAGGGAGATGGAGATTTGTGTTTGCTTTCCTTCCACATCATCATTTTCTAATTTCCAAGCCTCTCTGTGTAACAAGAAGTGATTCACCTTGGTGGGAATGACTGTGGGGGACATCAGGTGGTTCCCAGAATTGGGATCACCTCGTTCCTCACCTTTTCCTGGCACTGCTCCTCCTCGAACTCTGAGGAGGACGTTTGGTTTTTTAGAACAATGACTTCACTCCCTGGAGTACAAGACATTCAAAGCTGTTGTCTATGAAGCTTTTTAAGAGCCTCCTAAGAAAGGTCAATGTCTTATTTTGGCTAAGCATGGTTTCCTAATTTGTTATTGCTCCAACACATAACTGTGACCCTAAAGAAGCTATTGAATTTTTGGGATAATTTACATGTCAAATAATGTCAGTGTCTGAGCCCCAGAAGCTCCTATAAAAATTAGAAAAGAGTTATGTTAAATATTTTATTTGGAAATAAATCAGAGGTCAGAAGGCAGAGAGGCAGAGACTGAATACATTCACAGATTCTGTTACACTGCCCTTAATGTAACTTCTGAAGCTTATTTGAAATAATTGGGTCTGCTGGAAACCTTCCAGAATATTTCAAGGGGCCAACAGAAGAATTGGCTATGCTGTATCTAAACTTTAGTTACAGAGTCTTAATTCTTAGATGTCTAAGTCTTCTTTAAAAAAAAAAAAAAAAAAAAAAAAAGAAAGAAAAAAGAAAAGAAACGAAAAGATTTTCTTAGAACTCTTCACTTGGTCTTATTAAAATAGCACTTCTCTGTGGAGACGAGTTAATCATGATTGCCAGACTAAAGATTCTGTTAAACATAAAAGCTGTCGCAGCCCTTGTAGTGAACTGCAGCTTAGGGAGAAAAAAGCCTGAGATGATGCCGTTAGAGGAAAGGTTGTTCAAATGGAACAGACACCCATCATCATCTGTGCTAATGATAAACAAATGTGAGGCGGGATGAGAGCAGGATCAGCAAAAGAGCTCCCAGCGCTGAGCTGAGCCCAAACGGGCCGGGCAGGGAATCTGTGCCTAACCCAGAGCCATGCCAGGGGTGTTCAAAGATGGGAAAAGCAGATTTGTCGCAGTTGGCTGAGCTGGAATCACTGGGGTGCTTTATCTTTGGGCAGCTCTCTGCAGCAGAGCCTCTTCCAGGTCACACACCCCAAACCCCGCGGTGGGGCGAGCTCAGGGGGGAGACTGTCCATCCTACAGAGCACAGGAGCACTGGAACCCCGTGTGCTCAACCAACAGCAGCTGCTGATCCCCCTGAGCCTCCTGGCAGCTGCAGATTTTGTGATTTTGTGGCTTTGTTCTGCTCCTCCTCTGAAGTCAGGCTCCCTTCCTGGGGATCCCCTCAGCCCCAGCATTGCTGCTTTGGCAGCTCCCTTTAATGGGCACGTTCCACATCTTCACTTCACTCCAACTTCCTGGTAGCTCCCAGAATTCTGAATAACCCTGACACTTCTTCAGAAACCTCCTTGTGCAAAGCCAAGGAGCCTGGAGAGACAATAGGGTGAGGAAAGGCTTTGACTGACTGGTCCAGCTCTCAAATATTATGGAAAGTGTTATCATGAAGAGGCATGGCTCTGAGCCAAGTGGAACTACATTTCATGTTATACAGAAGGGAAGAGACAGCAGAATACATCTGAGGGCTGATCAGTAAGAACAGTCATTTTACAGGGTTAGTAGTTCCAGTTAATTTTATATTCAGGTTTGAGAAGTGCTGCACTTCTTGCAAAAGGAATTGTATAAGAGCAGTTTTTAAAACTACAAAAGAAAGGTGGAAAAGGCAAATTGCACTAATCCAAGTTTGAAGAGCCCTTCTTGTGATCTTTAGGGATTGAGTCCCAAAGAAAAGATCAGCCTGTGACTGAGTTCTGAAACGGAGTTTTGTCAAGTGTCTGCTCAGAGCTGCGGCAGGAATCCCTGCAGAAAGCTCAGGAAATGTTCCAGGCTGCCTTGCCCCACACAGGCTGGGGCTCCCAGAGCTCCAGCGCTCCCTGTGCCTCTGCAGCAAGAGCAGGGCAGCAAATTCCAGCCAAGGAGGGCTCCAAGAACCCTCAGAGGACAGGGCTGGGCATGGAGGCTCTGCTCTGAGCTGCCACAGCAGGAGCTCCTGCAGAGGCAGAAACCAGGGGACACACGGGAAAAAAGAGACAAATCTGTGGGAAATACCACCCACCACCCCTCAGTGAACAGCAGGTGAGAAAATCAGTTTGGAAAGGGAAGTGTTTCACTGTGCTGCAGTTTGTGTCCTTGCCAAGCTGCCCCACACTGCCCTGCAGGTGTTGGGGAGGATGAAACAGGAAAACCTTATAAATATGATGCCTGGCAAAAGATTTTGAGAATATGGAAAGCATAAGCAATATTGAAATGAAAGCCATCTTTGATACACCAAACCTTAGTCACTAAATAACTAGAAAACAATAGTATGGCCAGCTGAAAGGACAGTAATTTCACAATTATAAGCCGCACCTGATTATAAGCCGCACATCCGGGCA
>VRYO01002184.1:22525098-22545851 GCA_009812075.1 Sialia sialis
GGATTTGTATCTTGTATTAGATTGGTCAGTGGAAATTAGAACATTCAACAGAAGAAAATTTATTGTATTGTAACGGAAAACTCTCTTAGCTCCTAACTCTTTCTTTTACCACCCTCTTACCTCTTTCTCTCACCCCTCACTCCCTCACTGCCCTTCTCTGAGCTGTGCTGGCAGCTCCAGGCATGGCCTTTTGCAATAAACCACAAGTTCCAGACCTGGCTTTAGAAATCTTTCCATCTGTCCCAACCGTCCTGCCCACTGTCACTCCTACAGCCTCGCACATCCAGGGTTTGTGGCTCCAGGGGTGTCTGTCCCACACAGGGAGGGCTCTGGGTGTGTTGGACCCACATTTCCACTGCTGCTGTCACACTGAGCCTGCACAGCACCGTTTCTGTACAAAGCCTTTGCCTTGGAGGGTGGGACAGGACTTTGGGATGGGTTTAACCAACACAAGGAGGATTGCTGGAAGATCTTGGCTCAGTGTGAGTATCAGGGTTTGAGCTGTTGGTGGATGGAAGTGGAGAATTCCTCTCATCCCCAGACATGTGCACAGCTGCAATTCCCCACTGCTGGTTATTAATCAGGAATAAAATAACCCAAAGCAGGGTGCTGTAGCTAAGGAGAGTTTTCATGTTTGTACTGTTTTTAAGGTATGCTGTATTTCCTTTCCATTACATGGCCACCAGAGGTGTTCAGACCCACTGTGATAATTGGCACTTCTCTGATTGCCCTCACTAAATGTTGCGTGTTTATAATTATCATTTTTAATTTATAATTTAGTTGATAATTTTGCCATCATTCTAACAAGGGAAAATGGAGAAATGTGGCAGAGTCTGAGGAGTCCATGTGTGTGCATGTGCTGGCTGGTGCGTGTGCGTGGAGAGAGATTTTATTTGATTTTGCAGTCATGCCCCTAATGCGACACTTCAGAGCAGAACCTGCTGGGTGCCTTCAGCTCCCACAAGTTGATTTTTCAGAGGTGGTGACTCCCTGCAGCTCTGAGTGATGCCAGTGGGATTGTGGCTTCTCAGCACCTCTGCAGGGCTGTCCCTGCTGTCACTGCTGCAGGTGCTCAGCCCCGTGCACGTCCCATTCCCCTGATTTACCAAAATCTGAGTATTGGTCTAACACCCATACTCAACTATGACAGACAAAAGACTCTCTAACAATTTAAATTTAGGAAGTGTGTGTTTATTCAGAGCTGGGCAGCAGTGTGGGGTAACCCCCAATACACACTGCAAAATTACAGGTGGTCACAGAGTCTGTTTATTGACAAAAGGTTCAAACAAATAGATATTCATAATAACAGAACCTCCCATCCCCCCTTCCTATGGTAATTAGCTTGACTGGCAATTAAGCAGCATGGTTGGCTTCTTGAATTCAGTCTGGGGTTGCTTTTGTGGGGAGGGGTCTAAAAAGGAGGAAGTAAGGCGAGTCTTCCTCGCCCTGAACTCTCGACCTTTTCTATCAATGACAACACAAATGGCTTTTGGGCAACTCCAATTTCCAAAAATGAGTTTCTTGTTGCAATTGTTTATGCTCTTTGGCCCTACCTCCTGGTTTCATCCTTTCCCATTGCAAGCACAACCGAGAAAACATAAATTGACAGGCAATCAATTATTTAAGTTCCAGGTAACTATCTCAAGCCCAGTTTCCTCTAATCTTTAAATAAAATCCTAATTTCTTTAAGATTAGTGTTTCACCCCCAGCACATTTTCAGTCAGACCTCAGGCCAAGGAGCCCCAGAGCTGCCACAGCCTTTTCAGAGTTCATCCCAGCCCCACAGCACCCTGGAAATGCAGGTTTTCCTCAACGTCTTGCAATGGTGATGGATCCTGCAGTTATGATAAAAAGCAGGAACATCTCCTATCTCCTTTTCTTGTGCCTTCACTCAGACACTCTCTAGGGTAATTCTCTTCTTTCCTGTATCTCTCAAAGCCCTTCCATTCCTTGATGCCAAGTGCTCTTTATGGTTTTATGTCAGTGATCTCCTTACAGTGCATATCTGCTCCTGGTCCTGCCTCTCAAATACTTCTTCTAATGCCACATCTCCCTTCCCTGTAATCTCCTGGAGGTGCTTATAACGCTTCCCTTCCCTGTCACACCTTTCAGAGGCTCCACACATTATAACCTCCACATTTCTGCGCTCACCTAGCCAGAGAGATTGCCGGCGCTCTGAATGACAAAAATGATCTGAAGGAAGAAGATGCAGTGAAAAAGGAAAGGTTACATCTTCCTGCACTCAGGAAGGATCAGCGTGGCTTTTCAGGTCTACCAGCCAAGCAGGGACTGCAGCTCCAGCATCATTTGTAGTTCCAATTTGCCTGGCAAATATCTTGAAATTTCACTGTTCTGGCCATTGTGTTACAAGAAACCTGCACTGGCAGTGCATAAGGAAAGCTAGACATTGATATAATTCACTGAAAGGATTTTCCTGTCTATCAGACAGAGAGTTAAATTACCACTAGGTAGGAAGCTGTATATCTCCATTCAAACTATGGAAATAGTTCTCCACAGCTTAATTTGGCAAAACATGCTCAGAAGGACAAATTCCCCTGTGATCCCCCTGAAATCAGGGGGATGGTGCGAGTTAAAACCAGCCCCCACTTTGAATCAAGCACTTCTGAAATTATCTGAGTAAGCCTCTTTCTCAAAGGGCAGTTCCAGGCTCGTTTGTGCCATCACTGAGACAGGAACTGCATCTTCCTCCACCTCCCAGTGTTTCTGCCTTGTTTTTGGAGGTGTTGCCAAATGGTTGAAGCAGAGTGAGGGGAGGTGTGAGCCCCCAGAGCAGCAGGCAGCTGGGAGGAATGGCAGCAGGGGTGTGCTGGTGCATCTCAGCCAAACACAGAAAGGTATTTTCAGTTTGTATCCAGGGATACTGCAGCAGGGAGCTGTTTTTAGTTTATACCCACGGCGTCTCCAGTTACACAGCGACTGGAGGTCAGAGGCAGCACAGATTCGTGATGATTCACTGATGGTGTGTGGTGACTCTTCCTTTGGGTGGGAGCTCCCTGCTGCAGTTTGTCACTCAGTGCCAGACTCCGTGCACACTGCCAGGCTCAGCACGGGAGGATGGAAGGCTCAGAGTGCCCCAGGCTCTGCAGAGGATGGGAGGAATTTCAGTCCCCATGGCTCTGTGCTCACCCCACAGACCCCACATCACCTCTGAGATGGGGAGCAGAGCTGCTCAGTCCAACCTCCTCTTTCCCCCTGCATCCTCCCTGTCAGTGCCAGGTGTGCTCATTCTTTACTGGGACACCCTCCAGAGCTGGCATTCCTGCCCTCTGTGACACCCTGGGGTGCTGGCCCCGTGTTTGGGGACATGAGTGGTGCTGCAGGACCCTGCTTGCAGCCAGCTCAGGCTCCATCAAGGGTTACGGGCAGACTAAATCAGAAAATAATTAGCACAACAGCAATTCCATGTACCTGCGGCTCAAACTTTCAGTCGAGCCAACACCCTTTAGACTGAGTGATGTCAAACTGGAATTTTGATCTTCCTGAGGCATTTTGCTGTTCCCCCTGCTAAGCAATGTGCAAACAATCTTCGCTTGTTTTGAGGCTGACAGATTCAGCCCCTCCTTTCTCAAGTTGCACTTTTATTCTTGTCCATGGTGATTCTGTTTTACTCTTCCCTCATCCATCATCCATCAGCGGATAGGAGTGTGCTCCCCATCCACTCTGCTTCCTCCATCAGCACTCTGCTGCTGCTGCTTTGAAGTGATAATGCAGGAGTTGTCTAATCAGAGCCCGATTATCCTTTTGCATGGAAGCAGGAGCGTTTGGATGGGCTCTAATCTCATTAACACTACTTCCCTTGTTTCCATCCCACTGATGGCATCTGCACTTCCATCAGTGTGATTAACACCCCGGCCTGGTTTTTGGCAGGTTTAGTCCTGATTTATGCCTGTCTGGGATGAGAACCAGTTTATCTGACTTTCCCCAGCTTAGGAATTTGATCCCTCCCGATAGGTTCTGAGGGGGTTTGCTTCTGTTTTGAGAACGATCCAGCTGTTGTTTTCTCCATTCCTTCTTATCTGGCCAATGGTGGTTTTCATACAAATGGATAATTTAATTACTGCCACACCAGTGTAAGATTGCTTCCCTTTAAAGCCTGAAGTTACAAATCATTTAAGAAAGTGGTGTCGCAGTGGTGGATATGCTTGGGGTTTGTAAATATTTTTATCTCTGCCTATCTACCGAGCCATGCTAGGAAGTGACTTGGAAAGTACTGATTTTGTGAGTGACAGATAATCTACTGTGGTGAATGCACTGCAATTTAGTTCCTCAGCAGACTTGTTACCAGGACTTTGCAAATTCCTTTCCTGAAGAATTTGACATCCATTGTTATTAAGTCAAAAAAACAGCACTTGCTCCAGATTGCTGACATCACACTTACATTCCTCTGCTCAATCTTTATTCCTGGTTATCCTAGAACTCCTGCTTCAGGTAGACCTCTTTCAGTTTTTAATTCCAATTTTAATTTCACTGTGTTTTTGTGGAAATTGGGCTCTGCAGTGGTATCTCACCCCAGTATGCACCATGGATGAAGGCTTTGCAGTGAAAGAAAAGAACAGTAATTTTCAGTGAATGTCAATCTTACTGTGAACTACAGGAAGAATAGCTTGCTTTATTTTTTTTTCCAAGAAGTTATTATCTGAAAATGAAAAGTTAATTTGTTTCTGGAGCTCACCCAGGATTCTTTTGTCATAGAGCATCCAGACTGTAAGATTGGTAGGCAGAGACATCCAGAAGGAACAGAGGTTGTTTGCAGAATTCTGTGTCCAGAGCAGAAAATCGGGTTGTGAATGACACTGCCTGGACAGGAGAGTCCTGAAGAGAAGTTTTACAGCCCAGAAATGTGTGGAGAACAGGTCTTAAAACCCCCTTTTCAGGATCAGAAAGGTTAGAATTGCTTTTGTGGTTTCTGAGCACTGCCACGTGGCAGAGGCGTTCTGCCCCTGACCAGGAATCATCTCCTGCTGCTCCTTGAAAAGTCACTGCTTGCGTCTGAAAAGCACTTTGTATCTCAAAAGCACTTTGTATCTGAAAAGAAAGAGTGGGTAAAGGTAATAAAATATTCACTTCCAATCTACTGAGCTGGTGAAAGCTGATCTGGTCTCTGGTTATCAGCTGACAAACATAATTGCAGCTTATAAATCAAGGGTGGCCACTTGAGAATTTGGCAGCTCTTCCAGTTCAAGATGTTTGCTAAAGTTGCTAACATTATGGTAATACAAGGAAAGTTACATAAAAGTCATTGATTTTGCTCTTAAATAAAAATAACAGCCATCTATAATTGGTTTTCCTTTTGTTCTCCTTGGGAAGAAATGGCATTTCAATGTGGAATTGGAATTGAAGCTGGTTGGCCAGGGAACACATGACTTGTGGCTCAGCAGGGACAGCAGCAGGGGATAGTGAGAAAGGACAATTCAGGGATCAGCTCTGGGCAGGGAGACTTTGGGCAGAGGAGGGAAGAGGGGAGCAGCCACTGGGATTTGTGTTATGTCAGAAACGAGAGCCCTGCTGACCTGGCATTTGGCTCTCCACATAAAGGAAGAGCAGTCCTGCACCAGAGCATTCATAATCTGAATAGGAATTGAATAGAGAAAATTATCTACTCTGCTCCCTGATTTCTCAGACAGGTAAACAGAAGAAAATTGAATTTAAGTGACTCATCCCGAGTTACATGGGGATTCTGTGGCACAGCTGGGAATAAACCCAGATAATCTTTCTTTCAAAGATCTGGCAGCATTTCCCCACCTCATTCTACATCAGGTCATTGAACCCAGCCCAGTGACTCTGCTGGCACTCAGAAATCTGTCTTGAATGCACCCCAGATCTGCCTCTCTTTCCTGATCCAGAAATGCTTCCAGAAACCTCTCACAGCTTCTCTCAAATGCATGCAATTCCTCTTCCTCTGCTCTTCGCAGGAACTGCACAACCCCAGTGGATTTTCTGCTCCGGCAGAGTTTTGAACTGCTTACTTTTCTCCTGTGAAGATGAGAGAAGCCCTTCTGCATTCCTAGGGAGAAATGAATTACTGAAGGGAATAATGTTTCTCATCCACTGTTTCCCAGCAGTTCTCCTGGAGGGTTCTGCTGCATAAATGGCTGGAGAACTAAAACATGGAGCTTGTAGAAGGTTTCAAAATGCAGGTCAAGAACAGCTGTTGGTAAAGAAAAGAGGTCCCAGTCCAAAGGGCACGAGGGCATGAATGTTTTCCCCTCACCTGTTAGCTCCTGCTCTGCGCTGAGATTTTGGCAGGGCTAAAAGCAGTTTGCAAACTGCTGCTCAGATCCTTGCTGTGCTCCCACATCCGTGTCTGGCACACAGAAAACTCTTTCTTTGTCAATGTGCATGGCTGGCAACTCCCAGGTAAGTCCACAAAGGAAATGAGGAAAACAATCCCCCTTACACTTTGTACTGGAATGATTGATGCACTTGGAGGAGTTAAATCAGGAAAGGAGCAGCAGAAGCTGAGCACCCCCTGAAAAGCTTCCACTGAGTTCCTGACAAATGAATTTGATTGCCACCATGGTGTGACATTTTGGCTACAAAAGAAAGGTCTGGTGGCCCTGCCCAGCTTTCCCCAGTTTGGGGTGAGCACTGAGCTCCCCTGAGGTGGGTGAGCTGGCAAGAGACCCAAAACACAGACACCACCCAGTGTCATCCTGCTGTGGCTAACTCCTTTTGTGGGGAGCAAGCCCACAGGACTTCATGCCAGGGCTGGAGGTGCTGGAGGACGTGGAGCAGAGCAGTGATGTTCCCTCACTACTGCTTCATCACAAACAGGCTCCTGGAGCCCCTCTGCAACCCTGCCCAGTACTGTGGTGTGCCCTGGGCAATCCCAAACCTGCCTCTTCACAGTGTCCCCATGAGAATCCCAAACCTGCCTCCTCACTTTGCTGTAGAGTCAGTCCAGACAAGGACCCAGGGCAGTTTCACGGAGCCAGCAGTTACAGTGGCTGTTCAATATCAAGTTAGTACCAAAACTTTGCCTTTATCATTAGAATCTCCTCGAGTTCAAGAGGAGATCTGAAGTCCTTGCTGGTTTCTGTTGCTCCTTGCAGTGTCACAAAGCAGAGATTCCAGAGCCCAGGTGAGCCCAGGACCTCCTCTGATGTCCAATATTTCACTGGACCTGCTGTGAGCAGGGAGTCTGTGTGATGAGCCCTCACCATGGCCTATGTCTGTCAGAAACTCAATATTACAATTAAAATAAATAATCAGCATTCCTATGAGCAGTAAATGGACAGAGTGCCGCTTTGCAGGGTGAATTTATTGTCCTGTCTGTACAAATAAAGTATAAATGGAGTCAATTACAGATATACTGGGAATCTGCAAACTAGTGTCATAATGTACACAGCTTTTCAGCTCCTGGAAATTGGCTTCAGCCTCCTGCCTGCTGGAGCTCCACTGAATTTGAGTAATTTTGGTCAATGCAACTAATCAAGTTTACTTCAGCCCAGGATCTAATCCGCAATAAAGACTGGATTTAGAGTAAAGGCTTTCTCAAAGCAAAGTTCTTGTAGAGAGTTTGAGCTGATCAAAATTTTCCTTTGCCTTCTTTTTGGTTCCTTAATCCCCAATTAATTTTCAGATCCAAACACACTTGTGACTTTTTCAAAGGACTTTCAAAGGGCGCTCTGAGTCACTCCAATCAGTTCTGAAGCACAAAATACCCCTTGGTTGACATTCTGAGATCATGAGCTGTGGTTATGTGTATTTCACTGTTCACATGGTAACAGAATCAAAAGAAAATCATAATGAAATACAATGGTTGGATTCAGAAATAGGTTACAAAAACATTCTTTTGAGCAGTCCTAACAATGGAGAAGAGATGAATTTACATTGGGCCAAATTTGTCATTGCTGCAGTGCCAATTAACTCACTGAAGCTGCGCCTTGGAATAACTCAATAATTAGGTAAAATTCTTTCAGTGAGACTTGTGCCACCCCCACCCTCCTTCCAGTGCTAACCTGAAAATTATTTGGCTGAGAAAAATGAGGAGTTGGTATTTTCATTAACTCTTTGGGTGCCTTCAGTTTTAAAATCATTAAATATTTAGTGTAAATTTGCATTAGCAATTGATATTGAAGCTGGATTTATCAGAAAGATGAGCCTCTGATGGTTTAAAGCAGAAACATCTTCTGTTCAGGATGAGAAGAAAGGGATAAAAATGACTTAATTCTGTAGTTCTAAGCTGTCCTTTGTCTTAAAAGGTAAGAAAAGAATTACCATGGAAACGTGTTCACTTCTCTTCACAGAAAAAAGAGTTTGACTTAATTACTATGAACCTGTACTATCTTATCTTAAAATAATATTCCAGGTCTTCTTCCCAAGCAGTGTATTTATATGTGCCAGAATGAAGCGAGGAAAATGCTATCAGAAGGGAAATAAGCATTTGTCTGTGTTTAAATCATAGCTCTCACTCTGCAGCAAACATTTTTATTGCTGTTGTGAAACTCACACCTCTCAGGAGGAAACCTCCTTATAGAATCTGCTGCTTTCTCCAGCTCCTATATGTCTGTGGAAGTAACTGGGGCAAATCTCTTTTAACTGGCAACAATAAAGAACAGTAATTGCACGTTTTAATTTAAAATTACAAGAGTGTTCCTTCCTTTTCTGGAAGGAAACCTCTTCTGTGGGCCACTTCCCAGAGCTGAGAGCCTCATTGTGAGAGGAGGAGAGCGTGGTGGTGTTGGGATTGTCTTGGGTTACAGTACAGGATGTGATAAAAGGTCTCTGTTCTGTCACCATCTGTTGAGACCAGGTGGGGCAGTGATCCTGATCTCTGTGGGATATCTCCTGTTAATGGAACATCCATTGAAACCAGGTGGGGCAGTGTTCTTTATTTCCAAAGGGGACATCTCCTGTTCATGGCCATATTTTATAAACCAGCTGGGGCAGTGTTCTTTATCTTTTCACAACCCATCCTTCCTGCAGGCAGTTCTCTTCTGCTCATGGCCATTGAGTCCCACTGTGGCACTGATAAAATTACTGCATCCCATGGGGAGATGCTCCAGCCAGGGGGAAGAGCCCAACATTTCTTACCAAGACAAAAACTGAGATTTTGGGACACTAAGGTGCCCCTTTTTCACTGGACTCCAGAGGAAAACCAGACCCTTCCACATCATCACTGAACCTCCAGAGGGAAACTGCAGCTTGTCCAGGAGCACTGCTCCAATTGAAGCACATCTGTCACTGCAGGAGGATGCAGCCACCATTGATTGGCACTGCTGCCAACACCCTGACTGACTGACGGCTGTCAGCTTGGATTCTGACTCTGGCAGGGTTTGGGCTTTGTTCTTTGTAGTGCTGTATTTCTCTTTTAATTTCCCTAGTAAAGAACTGTTGTTCCTAATTCCCATATCTTTGCCTGAGAGCCCCTTAGTTTCAAAATTATAATAATTTGGAGGGAGGGGGTTTACATTCTCCATTTCAAAGAGAGGCTCCTGCCTTTCTTAGCAGACACCTGTCCTCCAAACCAGGACAGGATTTTTGGAGTGTGGGACTGGGGCATGGCAGAGCTCAGAGCTCTCCCTGCTCAGTCCTTCTCCTATTCTCTCTGCTGGGCTCTGCTTTGCTGCTTGGGATTATTGGGAATTTGTGCTGGCAGGTCTGGAGCCCAGATTGCTGCCAGAGCTGTGTCACGCCCTGAACCACCCCAGCATCCCCCAGCCTGGCCTGGAATTAATTAAAATTGATTATGAGTGCTGCTCCCTGTCCTGCCTTCCTCCAGCCTGGCCTGGAACTGGATCCTGCAGCTGGGGAAGTCACAGATCCCTCTGGAACAGCTCAGCAGGATAGGGCTGTGCTGCTCACCCAGAGCCTGGCAGCCCCAAAATCAGCACCAGTGACACTGTGGAACCCAAACCCCGGGTGTGTGAAACATCTCCCATCCCACACCCACAGCAGGAGCCTCCCTGAGGCTCTCAGTGCTGCTCAGCTCGGGGATGGAGCTTCACAATGGATTTTCAAGGAGCTGGCCCCAGGGAGAGCGGCGCTGCACGAGTGTGTGATGTAGGAACAGGGTGTATCATTATTTATCTCTGAAATAATCCTTGTTTTTCACATCACATCTGTGAGGCTTCCAGCCTTCTTCTGCAGACAGGCTGCCAAGAATTTTATCTGTGGGAGTTTGCAGCTCCCCAGAAAAAAGGCAAACAGAGATTTCAGTCTGAAGTAATTTAATTTAGTGGAAGAAAAGCATTAAAAACCAACAAAAACAAAGTTTCCATGAAAGGCCACAGGAAATACCTTTCCTGAGGTTCTCTGCAGTCATTGTAGAACCGACTGGTTCTTTGCAGCCCTGGAAATGTGTGAGATTTAATTGTCTCAAGGCAGTTGTTTTTAGAACATGCATTTGTGGCAATCATAGACGTGTTCAGCTGCACTAGGATAAGTTATGTCCTTTTTCCATAGTTTTTTGTGGGGTTTTTTTGCATGATACAAGCAATTAGAAGTTTATCAGAATAAATTGGAATCTACCAACACAAGACAATTTTAAATGTCGTTATCTTCTGCCTTAGCCTGATTTTGCCCCATGTTTCAGGACACATAGCAGAGAATTTGAGGAAATTCAGTTGTATACAATAAAATTCTTGGAGTATGGGCTCAAATGCAAAACGTTAAAAAGTGAATGTGCCACACAGGAACGTGCTCCCCTGTGCCATGATCTTTGTGCCCCAGGAAATTCGACAGAGCCCCTTTCACATCTGGCCATCAACGCTTCACAAGCTTCAGCTTTCAACATTTTAATTCAGCTGGTTTTAATAATGCTCTAGCACACAGAGATCAGCTCCAAGTTGACTGAGGAAAAACTGTATTTTCTAGTATCTGCTAAGCTGTGTGCCATGAGTTTCTGTAATAACTACCAGGGATTAGGTTAATAGCATTACAGCTGGGAGTGTTACTCGTGGCTTTGTGAGAGACCTGTTTACAATTTGCAAGGTTGGAGTGATTAGCAGTGCAGATGCAGGCTCTGCTGGGTACAAAAGCTTCTGTTGGCTGGGAAGAACGGTGAGTTCATATTTGTGGAAGGAAAATACAGTATTTTACAGTAAAAAGTGTTGCTGGGAGTGGAGAATCTTGGCCTCGTTAGGGAGCTATTCAGAGAGAAGAGATCTTTAAATTAGATGAAAATATCCATTGGTGACACACTGCCAGGATTTCCCACATTCCAGAAATCATGGAATGAGCTGGTTCTGAAAGCCCCTGAGTGGCAAATCCCTGGAATCCCCATGGAGGGGTGAGTCAGGAGCTCTCCTGCAGAATTTCCTCATTGTGAAGCGTGGCTGAGAGCCTGGCAGCCACCACAGAGGCTTTTTTTTTTGGGAGAGAAGCTGTAGCCATCCTTCACCCAGGCAGCCCACCCAGCAGGAATGTTGTGGTGCCTGGTAATGGGGTAGAACCGCACAGGAAATCTCAATTTCCACTGAGCTGCACCTGTACAGGCAGACACTGCTGCTCTGCACATCTCCACACCTGCATTGGGCTCCAGCTCCTCCAGAAACTTGATCAGACTCTCATGAAAAATGGGGCTTTAGACACCACCACGCTGTGAACAGAATTACAGTAATTTCAATGCTATAAGGCGCACCTTAAAGCCTAAAATTTTGATTGAAACCCAGAAGTGCGCCTTATAATCCGGCGCGCCTTATAGTCATGAAATTACTGTATTACTATTTATTTATTGCTGCTGAAAATGCAGGTTTTCTGATCTAAAACTCTGAATCCAATTAAATTGGAGGTTAGAACCAGGTGACCTTTAGCATTCCTTCCAACCCAAGCCACTCTGTGGTTCTCTGATTCTGAATGAGGTTGTTGCACAGTTGACAAGCTGATAATGCAGAGGGAATTCTGGCAGTTTTTATACTGATGTACCCCCTTAAAGTTGCTGCCACTGGTGTCCCTGGCCCTGCCACCTGTGCCTGACACAGCAGAGCCCAGCTGTGCTGTCCTTCCCTTTGATTTTTGGCAGCTCTCTCTTTTTTGGTGCTGTGGTTCTGTGCTCCTGGGTGTCTCCAGAGATGGACATTTTCCCTCAGTGTCTGTAAACTGGAGAATTACTGATCCGCACTGACTGCTCCTCAAGGCATGGGCAGCAGTGATTAGACTGTGACCACAGTGGTGAAGAGCCTCGTGCCTCACTGAATTCCCTTCCTGCTGCATCTTTCCTAAAGATATCTCACTAGCTCCAGCTTTCTATAGATAAACAGGCACCGTGCTGGAGAATTTCACACTCAGAGTGAAGCCTACAAAATTTGCATTTGTCAAATTTTACAATGAGGTGGAAAAATGTCACTCTTTACCAGGAACTAACTCGGAGGCATAATTGCTTGTAAGCAGAGCAAACATCAATTTGTTCGGTGAGTTAAATCTCACTTTAGTTTGGCAGAGTGCAGCCCCCCAAAAATGGTTGCTGGCATTTTTTGGGTTTAATACCATCTGAAAAGGTTGATGGTGCATGATGTGACTGATAGGCTCCTGAGCCATCCTCACACCGCCTGTCTCCTCCCAGACTTCTGTGCCTACCCAGCATTTTAATGCCAGCCTGAAATGTCTCCCAGCCACCAGGTGCTCCCTCCAACCAACCTGCCCTGCACACTGAACATTCGGGAAATAAATTGGGTTCTTCTGAAGAACTTTAGTCTAAAGAGTGTCCTAAATTTATCCCCAAGGTAGTAAAAGGCTGCATTAGCTGGAAATTCAGTCCAGCTCTCCAGGAGGTTTCCTGTCAGTGCTGCTGGGAAGCTCCCCTGCCAAATGGCAGCAGTGATTAAAAGCATGACAGGCAGTGACCCTGAGTTTGCTCTTGTAGCACAGGACTTGAAAAATGCTTCAGTGAACCTCAGAGGAAAATCAGATCACAGGAGAGACTCCTGCAAATTTGCCTAGAGGAACTGAGTTGTTTGGTTTTGTTTTGTTTTTAATTCTCTGCAGAATGTTATTTCTTTGTGCAAAAAAGAGATAAAGACGGAATTGTCCCAGGGAAAGGTGGCAGTGGCACAGGAGAGGGCAGTGGGGGGATGGAGGGGAATTCCATGTGATTTTGTTTGCTGGGATGTGTGCTAGGGCTGTGTTTCTGTGCCATATGGTGGAACAGCTGATGGTAAATGCTGATGCTGAAACACGGTGCTGACACAGCAGATGCTAAACGTGATTGTGGCAGAGATGAGAGCAAAACACTGAAGGTGAAACACCAGAGCAGAAAACGGTGCTGATAAAATAGAAACTTTTGGTGTGTGTCTGCTGGAAATGGCATTCCTGGAGCTGGCAGGAGCTGTAGTAGCCCAGACTGTTTGGAAGGCAGACTGGAGATGTGTGGGAAGCAGAAGAGCTCTCAGCTGTTTGGTGCTGGGACATAGACAAATGTCCTGCTCCTTGCTCTGCTGGGGAGGACGCAAACCCTTTAGGAAGCAGAAAACCAACGTGGAACTGAGAATGCAGCTCTCCCAGTGCAGCCAGGGCACTGGGACCAGCTCCTGCTGCTCTCACAGGCACGGGAGGAGCTGGCTGCACACCAGAGCTGCCAGCTGGTCACGCAGGAGTAACGAGGTCACCCAGCACACACAGCCTGCTGCCTTGTCTCCCTTAGCATTTATGTATTTTTTATGCTTCTAAACACCGACAACAAGAGTTTTAAACATTTAGCTGCAACAAAATGTGGCCCTGTGCTTTTTTTTTTTTTTTTTCCAGGAAAAGCCATTCTGGGGTGTGCTTGCCTAAGTTTCTGAAGGATGGCTTTGACCTTATTAGCAGATATGCACTGTGATCCTGTGAGGCATAGAAATGGCATTTTGTTTATTAGGTACCCGAGCTGCTCTAGAAAACTGAGGTAATTTTAAAAAACTGGCAGAGGGCCAAATGACTTAAGTGGCAATATAAAAGTTACAAGAGGAGGTATTTTCAGAATTAAATATTCTCCAGTCCGATGGTCTGTGCCCTCAGAAAATCCAGGTGAGCTGATGCCAGAATGCTGCTCAGGAAAAGCTGCTCCTGTTTCCTGCAGACTACATCATGTTCTGCATGGTGGATGGCTGACACAGTGCAGATTGAATTGTAGAATATCAAATTCGAACTATGAAAATGCTTTGTAATTATTTCAGTGGGCAAAGTGACCAAAAAATCAAAAAACTGATCATTATGGAATATGATCTAGGGTCTACAAAGACCTAAGTGCAGAAAAGGAGCTCCAGCATCCAGCCAGGTGCTGGCAGTGAGTCAGAAATCTCTAGCACAGAGCCTGGGGAAGGGAACACCATGGTTGTCCCTGGGAAAGTTCATTCCAGCGTGAAAGCTTATGGTTATCAGCTCCAGAAATGTTTTTGAAGAGTAATTTGCACCCCAGTGATTTGGGAAGAGGTTCAGTGTTTGGTACCTCATAAAGCTAGCTGGCATGGAAGGGATGTTATTTTAATTATAACATGATGATGACATTTTCAGGAAGGGACCCCACAGAGCTCTGAGCGCAGACATTTCCACACTCCCAGCACTTCAACAGCTGCCAAAGGGGTTTCATGAATGGTTTCTTTGGATACAGAGCAGGCAGGCTTGTGCTGTGCTCTCGCTGCTCCACAGCCCCACTGCCACCTCCTTGGCTTCCTGGCCAGATGAGCCCAGCCAGAGCCAGAGCAGTCTCAGGATGGGAGCAGGGAAGCAGAGGGACAGAGCAGGGAGGGCTCAGGGAGAGCTGAGAGCTGAGAGAGAGATCTGCAACCCTGCAACCCCTGAGCATCCCCAGGACAGCCCCAGGGGCTGCCCCTGCGCTGGGGGCCTGGGACGCTGGGATTCTGGGATTCTGGAACTCTGGGAGGCTGGGATGCTGGGATTCTGGGTTTCTGGAGACACATGCTGAGATTCTGGAACTCTGGGATTCTGGGATTCTGGAGACACGTGCTGGGATTCTGGATCTCTGGGATGCTGGGATTCTGGAATTCTGGAACTCTGGGATTCTGGAGTTCTGGAATTCTGGGATTCTGAGATTCTGGAGACATGAACTGGGATTCTGGAACTCTGGGATTCTGGAACTCTGGGATTCTGGGATTCTGAGATTCTGGGATGGTGGGATTCTGGAATTCTGGGATTCTAGGATTCTGAAATTCTGGAACTCTGGGGTTCTGAAGACACGTATTGGGATTCTGGAACTCTGAGATTCTGGGATTCTGGGATGCTGGGATTCTGGAATTCTGGAATTCTGGGATTCTGGAGTTCTAGAATTCTGGAGACATGAAGTGGAATTCTGGGATTCTGGAACTCTGGGATTCTGGGATTCTGGAAATGTGCTGGAATTTTGGGATTCTGGGACTCTGGGATTCTGGGATTCTGGAGACATGTGCTGGGATTCTGGGATTCTGGAACTCTGGGATTCTGGGATTCTGTAGCCAGGAGAGAATCAGGCCCAGCCAGGTGGTTCTCCTGAGTTTCTTCTCTCAGCAGAGCTGGCTGAGGCAGGGAGGGATCCAGGGAGGACCTGGGGCCTGTCAGAGCCTGCAGCAATTCCCAGCTCAGCTCAGCTGCTCGCTCACACTGCTCAGAGGCTTTGGCAAAAACATTTCCACCCCAAGCAGATTGCAGGGCTCTGTTTTATATGTGCTAGTCTCCAACCAACAAATCTTCATGCAAAAAAAAAAAAAATTCCTGAAAATAACTCTGTGTAAATCATCATCAATTTTTTTTATTATTCATTAAAATAACATTAATCATAAACCTCTTTGGTATTCATGTGGATGTAATATGTAGCTCCAAAGGAATTATGGATTAAAGGGGACTTAAGCTCAGAACACTCGGTTCTCTATGAACATGCTGTGTTCATTATGTTAGATTTAGTGTGAACTATTTTCTTCAGTATTATTAGAAGGGAGTAATGGTTGAGTTTCGCATTTATTTGAAAGTGATTAAAGCAAAATTTTCACCTTGAATAAAACAGCAGCAACATATTAACAATTTTTATCATGCCCACAAAAGAAATCTCTTCTCAAAAGATTGGAAATAATCCTCTGAAATCTACCTGCAGCTGATTATATTAACCCATGTGAAATACACATTTCCACCTCTGTGGATAATTTTTTTTTTTAACTTTTCCTTGTTGGGGTGGTTAATATCTCTGCCAGTCACATGCACCTAGGGGTAATGTTGGGATCACTGCACATTCACTCTTCTGTTTCTGACTTTTGAAGGCCCTACATTAATATTCTAAGACTCATTACTGATGTAAAAACTAACTGGTTTATTGAACATTGCATGTCTGGCCTCATGTCTGCATAGTACTAATTAAAAATCATGAACTTCTTTACCAGCAGGAAGCTCTGTAAAATGCGGGGTGGATTTTTGGAGGATTTAATCCTGTTTGTGTGCAGATAAACCAGAGGGCATTCTCCAGACACTCTTGTGAGCTTCAAGGTGTTATTTACAGAAATAATTCCATGATGAGTGCGCTGGGTTGGAGTCTGCCCACCCCACCATTTTTCACCCCAGCAGAAGAGAAATTAGCTGTGGGCAGGAGAGGTGTGATGGTGGGAAACGAGTTCAGCCCGGGATGGTGAAGGGATGGATCACACAGCCCTTGCTCTGCCCCTGAGCCTGCCTTGCAGTTGGCATCACTCACTTCCCGCAGCATTCACCCCGGCTGGAGGACACTGAGTCCCCCAGGTGATGGAGGGCACCTCGTTTTTCAGCATCAGCCTTTCCTGCAGGGCTGCACATTTACCTTAGAGACAGCACAGGGCCATATTTTATCAGGCAGTGGATGTCTTTTCATTTGGTATTAGCCAAGTGTGTGTAATCCTAATTAAGAAATAAGTTAATCCTAATGTCAACTGGCATAAATCCTGTGAGGAGTGTTTGCATTTACCAAGGGCTGCAATGGATTTGCTCGACTTTGGTCTCTGTGCCATCCTTGTTCTTGTGCAGCCTAATCTGAGGTCAGGACAGTCATCAAATCAGAGGATGGATCTTTAAAAGTCACCCAGTCCAGGCTGCTCAAAGCTCCACCCAACCTCCCGACCTTGAGCATCTTGAGGTTGGTGCCACTGTCCTTGTGAGCGCTCAGCTTGTTTGCTGCAGTGTCACAAAATGTCCTGGCAGTGCCTGGGCACTGCTCAGATCCGTCCTTGTCGTCCCCACTGCAACTTCTTCTGAGTTCTGGTAGCTCTTGAGGATTTTTTAAAACTTTTCTGAACACTGAAGCACCAGAACTTCCAGCCACTGTTCCTCTGAGGAGAGGTTTGAGTTGCCACAGCTGTGGTTCAACTTAGCTTCACACCGTACTCCAGAAATGAGAAAAAATTACAAAAAGGCAGAAATTACCCCAATTAAATGCCAAATGATCCCTTCACCCTTCTAAGCCTATGTCTGGGCATGAAAAAACCTCTCAGCCTGGCTTTTGTTATGGCAAGCCCCTTCCCCATGGCCAGGCTATTCTGCACTGCTCCCAATATGATAAATATTATCTGTATTATATATATATATACATATATATATATATATATATTGCAGCCCAGTTGCCATGGAGGGTTTCTTTGGAACTCTAAACACGTGCAGCAGAGGTGCCAGTCCCACTGTGCATCCCTGACTCCAGGTACAAACCTGGCAGGTCCCTTTTCCCATCCCCTGTCCTCCTTTGCACACATGCTGGAGGAGAACTGTTCATTTTCTCAGAAAGATTTTGGATTTGTTGTTTCAGGCATGGTTTTCTTGAGGACAAATCCAGGTTTCAAGTCACCTGGCTGCAGAGACAGGGAGCCTGTGCTCTCAAGGATGGGATTTCATGGCTGGTGGAGGGTAAAGGGAGAAAAGAGCAGCCCCAGGAAAGGTTGGGGGTAGGATACAGAGCCAGGACACCCTTGGGGGGAAAACTGAGGGGGGGAAAGCAGGGGAAAATATCCCTTTAAAAATCCCTTTAAAGATCCCTTTAAAAATCTCCCTTTCAAAATCCCTGTCCCTTCACCACATTGAAGTCTGGATTCTGTAAATATGCTTTTATGTAGAATAAAGATGGCTGTGTAAGGAAAGCTATAGTATTAAATAGCTTCAAATAGTGCCTTCTCAAGTCTGTAGGGAACTTTTATCTGCAGGAGTCACAGCTCTCCTGCTAGAAATCAAGGCCTTTATCTCCTTTTGTATGAAGAGTGGTGCAGGGGGGAGAAGAGAGTTTCTGCTGGCTCGTGTGGCACGCATCATTGTGCTTCTGAACCTCCCTGCTATTAATAATGAATTAGTCTCCACAACACAAATACAAGGCAAGGTGGTTAGTAGTGACATTTTTGGTTTAAAAAAAATAAAAAAATAAATGGAAGAAGTGAGAGATGAAGAGAACTGGTCAGGAGCTGCACCAGAAATTGGGAACTGAAGGAAGGTTTCTCTTGGGTGTTATGCTGATCCCCCAGCCAGTTTAAAAACTTCACATTTCTTTTATTACTAGCTTGGCCTGAAGAGTTTTTTTCTTGTCCTATTCCTCTGCTGTTTCTTTTCCTGTCAGTGCAGCACAGAGATCCATGTAAGCACAGCTCTGTGCCCCACCAAGAGCACTGCAGGGCCTCAGGACACACTGTATTTGCCAAGTGTGTTTGGATTTGTGATGCCATTTTGCAAGACAAAAGTCGTATTGCTGTTCCTGAAAATAGTGAGAGAAAACCCAGAGCCACACATTGCACCAGTCCACGTGGCTGGAGCGTGCTGCCTGTCCTGCTCCCATCACACCTGGCTGCTCTTGTTCTTGTTTCCTTCTTTCCCTAGCATCTAATGCTGCTCAAAAAACTGCTTGCTGTTTGTGCACATGAGAAAGAAAATACCAAAGGAGTGAGATTTTTTACTGCAGGTACTTCAGGAGTGTGGGGAGTGCCAAAGGGAGCAGCCACACACCCAGGGACTGGTGTGACTGGTGTGACTGGTGTGGCTGGTGTGACTGGTGTGGCTGGTGTGGCTGTGTGAGCACATGGTACACTGCAGGCAATGCTAACCTCTCTTTTCTGGGGGAATTAGATTGGCAGCATTCATTTTCAGCTGAATTAGTTCTTTTGATATGAGTCCAGGAGAAAATCTTGAAGCAATCATGGAATCAGAGCAGCCTGGCTGTGCTGTGCTCTGTTCACAGACCCAGGAGCTGCTCTGCCCTGCCCTGAGAGGGATCCTCAGGCTGTGCTGGTGTTAAATCCTGTGCTCCCATCACGTAAATCACAGCTGGGGAGGGAGCAGAGCCCACCCAGCTTTGCTTCTCAGCCAGGGTGAGCTCAGAGTCACGTCCAGGCTGCTCTGCAGTGTCCTGAGCAGAGCAGCAGTGCAGTCCAAGCAGCAGTGAGAGTCTGTACTGTGCAGTGTCTGTACACTGAAGTGAACCCCAATTTGAGCTGTTTCTGGAAGCTTTGGGATGGGGTTTCTCTTGAAGTAACAAAAAAGGCTCCATGCCCACTCATTCCCGTGCACAGCCCTCTGCCTGCCTCCAACCCTGCACTTTCAAGTGCTGCTCTATCACTGGGAGCAGATGTGCTCAACACCAAAGGGAGCAGCTCTCCTTTCAGGCTCCAACCAGGGTGCACTATCAGTGCTCTGATTATCAGCAGAGGTAAAAACACACCGAGGCACTGAGGAGCCTGTTAGAGGCAGAGCATCCCAGCATGCCAGGAAAAAAGCATCCTCCACCAAGGATTTTTCACTTTCTGGGCATGGTGGGAATTTGCTGTAGGGAAAAGCAAATCTTGGGAGTAATTGGGCTGGGAGAGGGAGGAGGGGAAGAGCTCCCACCCAGGGCTTGGCTCTGAGCTCCTGAGCTCCTGGCACAAGGGGGTGTCCAGAGCCTGGTGGGGAAAGGGCTGCCATGAATAAACATCTTCATTCTAAACCACTGTAGGCTTCTGATTTCGCATTTCATTTCCAAACGCAGTTATCCAATTTTCAGTTTAGGCCCTCTGAAGTGTAGAAAAATAGAAGTGCGCAGCAGAAGAGGGGAAGAAAAAAAATTTTAGGAATTGCTAAAGTGATGCACAGAGAGAGAGAGAAAATGACCTTTGGTTGGGCATCCAACAGCGCAGAGAAATTCTAAAGTAGTTTACTTTGAAGTACATTTCAGTCAGAGGGATTTTCTAGCAGTAAAATCAGGCACTTAGCAGGGATTGCATATAATTTCCACTCTATGCCAGTATAAAGCTTCAAACATAATGATTTTTTTCCCCATTCAACACCAACTAAAGCCCTTGGTCATTAATAATGACTCATTCTTCACCTGTGCTATTTGAACTACATTTGTCATCTCTTACTAGCCTTTAAAAGAACTTAACCTGACTCTTCTTTTTGCCTTGTCTTTCAGTTTCTGAGTCATTTTCTCTACAAATGACACACTTTAGAATTTGACATTTACATAGGACACTGATGTTAGAAGTGCTTTTAGTTTGCATTTGTCTTAATTTCAGGTGTTACTGTTGTGCACTGCTGTGTTTTACCTCATTCAGTCTGATCCTCCCATAGGAATGTGAGATCAGCAGAGCTTTGGGAGTGGGGAGGGGTGGATATGGCAACTCCAGCACCAGAACTGCCATGTAGAGGTGGAATAATTTACCTAGAATTATTAACATTATTAATAATTTCTAATAGAAGGCTCAGGGGGTGTTTTACCAGAAAATCTGTAGCTGGCACCAGTGAATGAGCTGGTTTGGAGTGCAGCTGGGGCAGCAGAGCAGGAGCTGCTGGTGCCAGGGTGTGTGTGGGACCAGCAGTGCGCACACTGCAGCAGAGCCTGGGTGCGACAGTGACGG
>VRYO01002184.1:22546851-22582313 GCA_009812075.1 Sialia sialis
ATTCCCACAGGACACGACACAAAAGCTGCTCCCCAGCACATCATCACCATGTGCAGGGCTGGGGACAATGGAGAGGGACAGCCCTGCACACCTGTGGAGCTAGCATCTCAGCAAAGCCCAGTCCTGCAGCTCAGTCTGCTCTTGTGTACTCACAAACAGCCAGATCCTCTGCTCTGGGCACTTGTGAACTATCTGTACAAGGAGAAATACTCCTGGCTAGAAACTTTGCCTGTGATTAACATCAGTTCTGCTGGTATTCTCATTACTGCGTGGTTCAAAATCCCCATTATTGTGTGGTTCAAAATCCCAATTATTGCATGGTTCAAAATCCCCATTACTGTGTAGTTCAAAATCCCAGTTATTGCATGGTTCAAAATTCCCATTATTGCATGGTTCAAAATCCCCATTATTCAAAAATTGTTCAAATTCCCCATTCCTGTGTGGTTCCCAGTCCCCATTATTGTGTGGCAGGCTGTCTGCAGTGCCAGTCACACAGTGCCATGCTCAGGTCATCCCAGTGCCAGAAGTGATGCTAATGAGGGAAACAAGCCTGGCTCCCACCCACAGCACTGCAAATTTGTCCCTGACCTCTGGGGCACACAGAGCTGGGCCTGTTTTGGAATTCAAAAATAAACCAAAGCTGCAAAACCCAGTATTTTTCTTAAGGGAGTCGTCCTTTTGTGTTTTCTTTCAGTGCCTTTTGTAGAAAGGTTACTAACCTGCAACAGATGAAAGTTAAAAGAATATGGTTAGGAGGCAAAGTGAAAGGTGGTTATGAACATATGGTTGGTGGATTTATTTTTAGAAATGAGATACAAAAATCGTGAAAAAACAGGCAAGTGGTGCAAAAGTACCTCAAATTGGAAGAACTTCATAGTCAAATATTTATGGCAGAGTTTGAAAAATTAAATTATTAAAAGCAAATATTGTGGCAAATAGGTTCCCATCAATCTCAATAAAAGTTACATTTCACTATCACTGTCACATTATTACTTTTTTGCTTTCACTCTTTTAAGATTGAAGAGAACAGTAACAAACTCCAGTAACAAATCAAAGCTTTTCAATGTAATTTACTTGGTGAGTAATTTCTAATTGATTCAGACTGATGGGGCTGCATGGTTTGATGTATTGCCAAAGTGAGAGATACTTTGGACGAAGTGAATTTATAAGCACCTCTTCTCCAAAGAAAAATGGCTGCTATATTTCATTTTGTCACTTTTCGCTGGAGCAATGTTCTTGTACACCTATCTGTGTGGAATTTCAAGGGAAAAAGGGAAAAAAAGGAAAGGCAGGAGGTCCAGCTGAGAGTGGGACTCAGCACAGCTGCAGCCTGGCGTGCCTGCCCTCCCCTCTCCCTTTTTATTGAAAGTGGAGTTGCCTGGCAACATAATTTAGTCACCTGCAGGTCAGAGTTCAGATCTTGTTAATGTCATTGCGAATTAGGAGGAGGAAATGACTTTGGGGGTTTTACAGCTTCCTTGTGGCACTGCTGTTAACCAAGGGGTTCGTGTCTTGGGCTGGGAAGCCTTTAGTGGCTGCTGGTTTTCTCCACGATTATTTCCATGGGTATCCTGCAGCATTGCTCAGGAGGGAGAGGGGAATATGACAGAAGAGCTGTAATTTGATTTACACAGCGTACATGTTAAAGGTCAGGAGCAGTGCTTTGCACCCAGTGACAAATTGCTCCATTTCAGGGCAGCTCAAGCTGCAGACTTTGGAAAGAATTGCTCCAATGTCAGCCCTGCCCCAGAGCACATTTAGGGAGGCTTTCAAGCTCCCCTGCCACTTTCTTCCCCACAGCAGAAATCCCTGAAGGCTGGTGCCTCAGGGGAGCAATCTAAAATTAGCAGCTACAAAATTCATCTTGAATTTTCGCTCGGTGCACTCTCAGAAACCGTCTCGCTCTTCCTGCTGCAGCCTGGTGTAATAAAAGCTTCCCCCAGCTCTGGTCACCCATTGAGGTTTGCTGAGTTTACCAGGGAGGATCTGAGTCCCAAATGCTGGAGATTCACATGGGGGATTTGTGCTCTGAGTCCCCAGGATGCTGCACACCCCTCAGAGCTGCTCTGCTCACCCTGCAGCAGCTCACAAAAACAAATCAGCTCTTTGCATCTTCTGGGTGTGAAGGAAAGGCTTTGCAGCTTTGGTAGAAATATTTGTGTGGAGCTGTCAGAAGGGTTTTTCCACTTGGTTGGCCTAACCAGCTGAAAGGAAAGCATGCACACAGCCATGTGTACATGTACTTACATCTAGATCTGTGCTCTCATTACTGTGGCTGAAGTTCCGAATTTGAACAATTTGGTCCAAAATTAAATATTTAATTTTATTTTCAGCATGATAAACACGTCCTATTACAATTGCAAAATAAGGTGTTTAAAGCACAAGTAGAAGTCTCACTGAAAAACAAAAAGCCACAACTTTTCCCTTAGAAAAGAATTAAACATTTTGCACATATTAGAAAAGATTCTTCATTGTTTGAAACCAAAACAGTTTTAACAAATCCAATCCGAACTCAGGGTGGCTACAATCTTCCTAAAGCAGCATTTCTTGGCAGACTTACTATTCAGTGATTTTCCTGGTGCAAATTTCCATTGGATTTGCTGCTCAGGTCTGCCAGCAACCCCCTCAGCGTGGAGTGCTGCCCTGCTGGGCTCTCACACAGCCCTGTCCCCCCCTGTGTCCCCTGCTCACAACCCCCAGTAATGCCAGAGCCATGTGCAGGGCTCATTTGTGCTCTGGGCCCCATTAATCTTGTGCTGGGGCTCATTATTTGAGCAGTGTGGTCAGCTCAGCCATATGGGGCCGGGCTGGCAGCTGCTGGCACCCAGCTGATGGATGGGAGAGCTGTGATGGATGGCACAGCAGCACGGGGCATTCCTGGCACGGGTTCTGTGATGGATGAGCTCCACATAGGTGAAACCCACCTGTGAGACAAGCTGCCTTGGGGTCCCTGGCTTCTGGAAACATTTGGGGTTTGTGTGAGCCCCAGGGTGAGCCCCAGTGTGAGCCGGTGTTTGCAAACAGGAGTTAAATGGCGACCAGTGACTGCTGAACTGAAAACCCGCTTTGAAAAATGGGTATTTGTGTTCGTTATTACCAATTATTTCACCCCCCAAATAATTTCTTAGCTGGTTCTTTTACTGCCTCAGCTGAGATGCAGAACATATTCCCGACTCCAGCTCCTGCACAAGCTTTGGTGGACAGACCAATATTCTGCAGCAGTTGTCCCAACATGTAAAACCTGAGTAATGCCATAAACCATTGTTTACAGGGATTGTGCGACAAGCATCAGTGGTTCAAGGAAAGCTTTTTAAAAACTGATGCTGGCAAAGGCCCAGTGCTGTGGTGCCAGCTCACAGCGAGCTCTGCAGAAGGGACAAAGTGCACGAAAAAAGGGAACTTTACCAATATTTCTGTGTTTTTATTCAGAGCCGTGTGGGCAGGAGCAGCTACCTGCAGCAAAAATGTGTCTGCCTTCATGTGAATGAGCTCTGGGAAGAGTTCAGATTTATTGCCCACCTCAGGCCCTCACAGAGGTGCTGGGTGTGAGAATCCCTGGTGCAGCAGGGCATCAGCAATCAGGGGGATGGGGACTAATGCTGCAGAGGTGAAAAATGGCAGAGAAAACTGAGAGGAGAGGCAAAATTTCCTCCTTCCCTCCCTCCCTCCTTCCTTCCTTCCTTCCTTCCTTCCTTCCTTCCTTCCTTCCTTCCTTCCTTCCTTCCTTCCTTCCTTCCTTCCTTCCTTCCTTCCTTCCTTCCCTCCCTCCCTCCCTCCCTCCCTCCCTCCTTCCTTCCTTGTAGCCCTGGCACTGCAATTTCAGGCAGATCCCTGGATTTCTGAGTCTCCAGCAGCCCCTCTGTGTATGACAAATGCCAGAAAACAAAAAAATCCCACCATGGAGGTCAGAAATCTGGAATACCTGAAGGTGGAAGATTGGTGATGTTATTGATTGTTCCCCATCCCTCTCTTCTGCTTCTCCTAACATCTGACAGGGAAGTTAGAGCTGGTAATTACATGGGAGGTGGAACTTTGGGAACTTTGGGAAACTTAATCCAAGGATCTCAAAACTCTTTCTAGATGCTGGCTGGCACCACTGGTTCTCTAGCAAACTGGGGAGAAGGGAATGGCTTTAAACTGGCAGAGAACAGAATTAGACATTAGCTATTTGTCTGGCATTTCCACCCACTACAGATTTATTGGTCCAAATGAAAGGAATGGAGTATAGATTTTCAGAAGTCTTTCTGTACTTCTTGATCCATTGTCTTAAAGACATCAAAACCTGCTGGCAGTGACCTCTGTAAGGCTGCCATGCCTAATGTTGGGGGCAAGGAACATGATTTGTGTGAGGGCAAAATTTGGGTTTTGTTTTCTGCCTGCATCTAGAGCTTCAGGGCACCCAAAGTTAATGAAAACACATCAAATTGAAACGGTTTAAAACAACCTTCCCTGTCAAAAAGTTTCTTTTATTTTTCTTTGTAAAGTTTGGATGTGTACCTGTTGTGTTTTGTGTTGTGTGGATCAACAGGGCTTGAAAAGAACTGGATCTGTAGAGCTGTCAGCAGAATCTATAAAAGAGACTCTCTGGGAATCCCATCCACCTCTCCACTCACAGGCAAAAAGAGGAGGAAAATAACACATCAAAACTCTATTTCTTAAATATTTCATACATAACGTCCAGTGTTCCAGCTCTTTCAAGAATGCCAGAGTGGAACTTCCTTTAGTGTTTTATATATGATACTTTAAAAACATCTGAAGGAAGTTTATGCCTTGCACGAGCTGCCTACAGCAAACCTCACCGTCCATGTGTGGCTCTGCTCCCTTCCAGGAAGGAAGGTAAAGCTGGAACAGCTGATCTTGACCTTACAGAGCTGTTCTTGAGCTTAGGGCTGAGATTTATTCCAGTGGCAAAAGCAAGACCACAGCTCAGATGAATCTGTGATTTACAAGAACTGATGGAGCAAACAAATATCCCAAGCCTTCAGGAGGTGGAGTAGATTGAAAATGAATTGGATGTAAGGTTAATGACTTGGCAAAAAATCCAAATGTCACCTAGGAAGGCTGGCACCATGCCTCTGGTGTGATTGTAAGTCTGTAGTGATTGTGCATGGGAATGGCTGGAGCTAAACACAAGTTTGAAATATGGGATTCCAATATGAGATTCCTTACCCAGGAACTGGGAGAGAACAGAAAAACATAACCCTGTTTTTTTAGCTAAATTGGCAGCATAAATCCAGATTAAATCTTTCTGTATTTCTTAATTAACTGCAAAGTTGCTTTATGCAAATAGATTTGATGTACATATTTGTGTGTGATTGGCACTGAGATCAACCATGTCAACTTTAAGTAAACACGAGCACACAAACTCAAACAGCAAGATGTTTGCCCAGCAAGACAGCATCCTTCCTGCAAACAGAAAGTCATTTCTTCATCTTCACTGGGAAAAATCTTGTTTTCCAAGCGTCTTCCTTCACGAGGAGCCCTGCAGAGTCAGGTCTTGCTGCACCAAACAATTCTGGATGGATGCAATCAAGTGCATTGTGAAGCACCTCGTGTTACTCTACTCGCTGCACAAAGATCCCTGCGAGGCGAAGCCTTTGAGGTCTGGCAGCCTCAGACAAAAAACAAACTGAGGCAATTGTTACTCACTTAGCAGGCAAGATCTGCTCCAGAGCACACCTTGACACTATTTCCACTATCTGAATTAATCTGATGTGTGTGAGGGATGCTGGAAAGACACCAGTGCAGCTCCAGGTCCACCCCATGTATGGTGTAAGTGAATTTAAGTTTTCTTTTCCTTTTCTTGCTCTAAATCCTTAGGGTGTGTTGGTCAGTGTAACGCTGAATGTGATTCTCAAATGCTCTTCTTTCCTGAAAAAGGCCAAACGAGTAAGATCTGATTTCCAGAAGTTTTAACATTTGTTATTTTTATTTATTTCCTGAGCTGCCCCCAGTGTGGGACAGGAGGGACCCCTGTGTCCTCAGGGTGGCTTGGAGCAACTTCCCAGCCCACAGGAGACAAGGGAAGCTCCTCAGAGCAGCAGCAGAACAGCTAATTAAGGTGTTAATTTTCCCTGTACTTGAGCCTAGACCACAGCAGCTACTTGGAGCAAGCAGGAATTGGCAAAGGCTTTCAGTCACTGAAGGCTTTGATAAGATCCAAGCTCCAACTACTGAAGAGCTGGATGATGCAGGGAGTGTTGAGAAAGGTGCAAAGAGTTCCTGCCAAGCACCTTTAATCATTCCATGCTCTCTGTTCTCACTCAAACTGTTTCCAGGCTGGGTCAGGAGCCCAGCTGGGGATTTCTGTGGACAGACATCACAGCTCCTCGCAGAGCACAAGACAGAGCGTGACTCTCCTTGAAACAGAACCTCAGAATTTCTCAGGAATTGTTGTGTCCTGTCCAGGCTGTGGCAGGCTGCACCAGGGGATGATCACTGCTGTGGAAGAAGAGGAGCTGAGGGTGTGCAGGGCTCTGTGGATGGATTTTCTCCTCTGTGCCTGACTCCCATCCATCCCTTTGGAGAGAGGCTGGCAGGGTGGAGCAGCCAGGAGGAGGTGAAGGATCACTCAAGCTGAAGCTCTTTCAGCTCTCTCTCTAAAACCCCGGGGGAGGCAGAGGGGAAGGTGATGTGGGATCAAAAGCAATAACGGAGGAGCTTTTGCAGGGGTGATCTTTTAAAAGATGAATTGTTTGGCTAGAGATATTTTTCCCCCCCTAATATCCAGCTGCTGAGCTGAAATCTAAATGTACCTGCTCAGCAAACCCACAGACCAGACACCCCAGACACTTCTTGCCTTTTCTTTTATTACCCTCTCCCCATAAACAAGAACACCCTTGCCAGCCTCTCACACACACAGCCACTTTTAAACCTCTTTATAGATTTCAGAATGCAGCATCCCAGAGCTTTAAGACACTATAGCTTCAGAAGGAAGGGAAAGCTGCCATCTGTCTCTTCCTCGCTTCTCACTCCAAGCAGCAGGAGAACACTTTTTTCTGACCCAGCTCTTCCCATCTTTTACCCCCTAGAGCATTAGTTAGAATTAAATGTCAGTGTGTTATTCCCACGGGAAAAATAAGGTAATTTATTTACACGCCTGTGTAGTGGAACAGCATGTTGGGGAAGGCAGGGAGCACAGCCCGTGTCCCTGAAAGAATAGGCTGCTTGTTGAGCAGTGAAAGGGACTAAAATAAAAATCTGCATCCCCCTTTACAAGGAGCAAAATAAAAATCTGCATCCCCCTTTACAGGGAGCAAAATAAAAATCTGCATTCCCCTTTACGTGCAGTTTGGGGAGGTGGAGAGTTCGATGTTTGAGGGTTTTCTCAGCTGGCTGGCGATGTGTTAAAGGTGCTGAAATGCAGAGAGCAGAGCTGTGGTGACTTTTCCCCCAATCCAATGGAGAAAAGATGAAATTCTGAGGTTTTGGGATCAACAGAGCTGTGAGAGCAGAGGCTGTGGTTTCACCTGCAGCTGAGAGCAGGACACACCGTGTGCTGAATTGTGTTTCTGTGGGAAAAAAATCCCAATTTTTACAAAGCATAAGTGTAACCCAGCCAAACTGCACTTGTGGAGGTGTTCCTAGAGAACAGGGGATTATATTCATTTCAGTGCTTTTTGCAGTCACAGGCTCTTGTAGTGAAGCCTTTTATTACTGTGAAGATCGAGTGGCTACACAAAACAACTTGGATTGCCACTGGACCAAGAGAGGTGGAATTGAAGAGGGAAAACAGCCGAGTTTGTCTCATGACCTCTGTCGTGGATTCTTTTTCTGTCTTTTGCTTTTTTTTCCTTTTTCCGATTGTAGCATCACTTTTGGGGAATTCTTACCTGCGGTGTCAGAAAGAACCACACCCAGGTCTTTGGCGATTCCCACCTCTAGACGTCAAAAAATGTCCTTTCAAAACAAAATCTTTACAACCTTGAGGTGGGCTGAGGGGAGATGAAGGGGTAAAGACTCTCCTAAAACGTGTCCCTTTGAATGGGGGGAATTGTATGCATGAGAATTATCTTTAAATTCAGGCGCTTGGTGGGTTCGAATTTAATACAAACAAGCAGCCAACTTGGGCTTGCTGAGAGCTGCCAGTGTTCTCTCGGTGATGGAAAGGACAGGAATTGTTCTTTTCATATCATACATCATTTACAAGTAACTGCAGTGACTCCACAAAGTCGGCACAACTCCCTAACAAAAAGCAGAAAGAAGTACAAAGGAAAGAACAGGCTATTTTGTTGCTGCTTTTTAAATAGAAGTTCTCTGTAGGCAGAGTTCAGCTGCATCTGGGTGGAATCAAAGGGCCCACACGGAGGAATTTTTTTCACCTTCTGGAATTTGAATGTCTGGCTTTAGTGTCAATTATCAGCACTCTTTATTTACTGAACAATGCCTGTATGAAGATAGCATGGTAATTTGATATTTGCTTATGAAAAGCCCTTTTCTAAAGCATTGGTACTGCAATTTTCAGCAGTTTTCACAGGGACCTTTTGCCTGGACTTCAAAGAACTCTGTTCTTGAGCAAACAGCCATTTGGAGCAGACCTGTGTTTTCTATGAGCCAGGGAGAGGAAATTTTCACTGAGAGGTGAAAATTAGCCAAGCAAATCCCCAGACCTTTGGTGCACAGCCCGAGCAGCAGAGATTTCTCCTCATTCCTTTTTCCTCAGCAGCCATCCCCAAACACTGTGGCTCCTGCAGCTCAGGAATGGTTTCCAGCTCAGAGTTAAAGGCAGTTTTCACACCCATCCTGGCTGCTTGTTTGCTGCAGTGATGACAGGTCCATCCAGTCATGGAGTAAAATTGTGAGGCAGTGTTCATCCTGCTGGGTGGGAGGGCTCCAGCTCTTCCCCCAGATATCTCCCCAGTCCCTCTGGGATGTGGAATTCCAGGTGGACAGCCAGGCAGAGGACAGAGCCTCTATTCTTTCCCCAAAATCCCCTATATTTGATGTATCCTGATGGAGAGAGATGAGTGAGCAGAGCTGAGGCAATGGGCCAAGCAGGGAGCAGAGTTGTGAGAGGGAGCAGGAGCTGAGCAAGGGGAAGATGAAAGGATCATGGAGAAGAGAGAATAACAGGGGAATGAGGCATGCAGAACTCTGCCTGCTAGAGCAGAGGAGGGCTCAGAAAAAAATCCCTTGTGCTTGTTAAGATTTTTGTAAATCCCAGCCTGCTTGAGCATGGGATCGTCCTTCAGAGAGCAGAGTGGCTGGCACAGGAGGAGCTGCTGAGGAAAGAATCTTTGTACATTAATTCCTTGGATAGAAGGAAACTTGCTTGCAAAGGTGTATTTTTAAAGATCTTCTTACAGACCTTATCAGCCAGAGCTCTATCTACAAGATGTGGAGACCATAAGGATTTTTAATACTTTGTACCCTGGGATTCATTGCCAAGTGCCCACAAAGAGTTTAAGAAGCATTTATCCACCTTTCCTTGCTCTGTTCTGTCTGGATACCGCCATCCTGGTAAAACTCTCTCTTTTAACAGTGTTGTTTTCTGCTCCCTGTGCAGCTGGAGAGCTGGAGCAATCCCACGCTGTGTGACCCAGGGTGATCCTCCCTCTGTCCCCGGACACCTCTGCTCTGTCACTGCCGCTTTGTCACATCAGCACTAATCAATGCTGCCTGGCATGTCCCCACATGAGTTCATTATGCAGCTGATATTAACAATCATTGCAAAAATCAGCCTGGCTCTGGCAGTCAAGTGGAGCTAAGCTGCCCCTGATGGGCTGAATGCAAGGCCGCATCATTTCTGTTCTGAATATCTGAGGAATTTAAGGCTGGCTGTGTTAAAACCTCCACTCTGCACACCACTAATCTTGGAACCAGCTGCTCAGGAAACCTTGACCCTGTGGTTTTCCAGATTTTCTGATTTCATCTTAGTTAAAGCTTTATTGCTGCAGCCCATCCGTGTGAGGCATGTCTGAGCTCCCTGCATATCAAAAAGGATCTGCACAAATTGCCAAGGAAAGAAGCGTTCAAGGGGCAGACTTTAAAAGGCATTTAGATGGCAGAGGGGCACACGGAGGGAAGAAATGATCAGAGGAATTACAAACTGACACATGTTTTGGAATTCTTGGTCTTAAAATTCCGCCCGAAGCTCCTTAATTACGGAACAGGTCCACAAGGAAAACTGTAACCTATTTCCCTTTGTTCAACTCTTTCTGGTTGGAAGGATTTATTAAGCCAATGTCAATATTCTTCCCATCAATTTTGGAATGTCTGACTCTTTGTTGAAACAAGCTATTAGCAGCAATAAAAAGACACAGGACCAGAATAATTTGTCTGGAGTTCTCTTGTGTGAAATATTCGCAGTAGTGTGAAGAAGCCAGACAGTAATATTATATCCTCAGCTTATTTGGGCTCACAGGTGGCAGCAAAATCAATTAACTACTTCTAGCCATAGGAATTTATTGACTTCCGCCCATTTTAGAAAGAAATGCAACTTTCACTTGGTGAATGTACCAAATGTTGGTCTCACCCAGTCAGTTCTGGCACCAGAATTATTCACCTGATAATTCTTTGCCAGGATGCAAATCCTCCCCTAGTGCTGCAAATCTCCCTTCTCCAGCGAGCTGCTCGTCCTTGGTCTCATCTGAATTTTCTCAAACTCCTGCTTGGCACTCACTTCTGATTGCTTCCTCACAAAACTCAAGTCAGCAGAACTTGCCGTGGCTGAGATGAATCTCATGAATGCAGGGGCAGTGGGGAAGTGTGTTTTTGCAGATAACACACCCCACATTCTCACTTGACTCAGCACCATCCCTGCTGTGAGCCTGGCAGGAGAAACAGGCCAAGCTCTTAGATCAGGACACCAAAATTCAGGCAATCATTTCAATGGCAGCTCAGCTAAACCAGCTGTCTCTTACCTCTGGTTCCTTTCTAGGTGTTTGTGTTCCTAATTAAGCTGTAGGTTTAGGTCTGCAATGCAATGAAGCTCTTCTCTGCTGATGCCAAAATATCTGACTGTTTGCTGGTACTGTAAATAAAAGCAGGTAGCAGAGATGCTGTAGGAATTGACTGGTTGCTATTTCAGGGTGAGTCTGGAGAGGCTGCACTGCCTTGGAAATTCAGAAAGGAATTTATTTGCAGAGCTGGTGGCTGGAATGCTTTCCTGAGGAGCTGGTGGTGCTCCTCGCTTTAGGTGTGGCGAGTTCTGAGCCTGCAGCTGGGTGCTCATGAGGGAGCAGATTGTGTGTGTCTCTCCTGCAAAGTCTAATTAAAATAACTTGCATGCATATGTCAGTGTTCCCACTGAGTCTTCTGGTATTTAGTTAACTGGGTTGCATTTTGTTGAGCGCAGGCTGGGGTAGGTTTGTGTTTCTTTTGTGGCTTACAAAGTTTTAATTGAATATATAATGAGCCTTGTCTTGAGGTAATTGTTTGAACCCTATGGCAGTGACAAACCAAGCTCTCTGCTGTTCTGCTGTGTGTTTAAATTTTGCTGATTGAGTGTTTGAAGACCTCAGGCTGTATTTTGGGCCACACATTTGGATCCTGGGCTGCACCTGAGTGGAAGGACTGCGGAGCAGGGAAAGCTGGCAGAGCTCCTCAGGGCTCCTGTCCTTCCCTCCTCCTCCAGACTCTGCCCCTGAACCAAATCCATCCTCACAGGGCTCTTGGGCACCCAGCCACGAGTGCCAAACCCGCGTGCTGAGCACCTCCTGTCAGCTTTCTCAACCTGGATCTGCTGGCCAAATTCCAGTCTCTGCATTCAGCTGCTTCTTCAGTTCCTCTGGAATTCTCTCTTCCCCGTCCCATCCTGCTGCTGCCCTGGACATTTCCTTGCCTCAGCACAAGTCACAGATCCCCCAGCTCTGCTTTTAACTCAGGCTGCATTCTGGAAAAACACATTGCTGCCAAAAGATCCTCACATTACCTTAATCGTATGTTAAGTTAGAGTATGGATCAACATGCAGGAATGAAATAAGATATTTGCATTTCTGGAAAGATGACACAGCTTTTTTGTTAATGACTAAACCCAGTTGGGAGCTGCCATGTCAAAGTATCTGAAATGAGATATTAACAAATGGATGGGCTATTTACAGAGAAAGTTATGATAATGCTGTGTAATAAAAAGAATTACATGTCCTGGTATAGGAGGGATTCCAGCAGGTTGATATGATCTGTATCTACTGCTTAAAAGTAGCTAAAATAACATGGATAAAATAACATGGATAAAATAACATGGATAAAATAATATAGATAAAATAACATGGATAAAATAATATAGCAAAAATAGGAGTGATGCAAAGGTGCCCACTCAGTGACTCTGGGGTGAAAGGATTTAACAAATGTGGAGAAATCAGTCCCACAACACTGAGAGATGAACAGGGGTCCTAGGAAAGGAAAGGAGCTTTTTCTGAATAAAATCAGTGCCACAAGACTGAGAGATGAGCAGGGGCTCCAGGAAGGGGATGGAGCTTTTCCTGAATAGAGCACCTGGTCCAAACCCACACCACAAGGAAGGTTCTGCCCTGATCCAAATCTCTTCTTCAACACCATTGACCTTGGTGAGCAGAGCTTGCCCCTGCCTCAGTGACGGCCTCAATTCACTGCTGCACACCAGGTGATATTGTGGATACAACATCTATCCAAATTTTGCTTATTTTCATAGCCACAATCCAATTAAACACTGATTATTTTTCACAGTCCCCCACCCAAAAATCTTTTACATGGATGAAAGGAGCTGTTTTTTCAGCTGTTAGCTTTTACAGTCCAGTACTGTTTCATGGCTTAGGAAAAGTGGGTTTGAACTCTCTGGATTATTGAAGGCTTGCATAGACTTTTTTGAAAGCTGCTGCTGCTTGAAGCTGTGAGGAAGAGACTGTCTGCATCAGGAAGCTCTGCAGCACTTTTGCCAGCTGCCTCTGGCTCTCATCACTCATCCTTGGGGTTGAGCCCAGAAGATTGAATTTTCCTGGAAGATTTCAGAAAGTTTGCTTTGCTGCTAAGCTCCTTGCTCAGACTAAAACTGAGTGGTCAAAAGGAATTTAGTGATTCATGATCTGTTCTGAACAGGGATGAATTTGAACACAGGATGGAATTTTGGGATCCAAGAGGGAAGAAGGAGAAACAGGAAGGAATGAAGAGTGAGATGTGTCATACCCAGGAGTGCAGCCAAATTCTCCAGCACCAGTATAAATAGCTGTGCTCCACATTAATCTCTGGGCCAGCCGTTCAACACATTGAGCCTGAGGAATCTCAGAATCCCTGAGCTGGAAGGAACACGTGAGGATCATCATCTCCAGCTCCTGCCTCTGCCCAGGACCACCCCAAAAACGCCACCATGTGCCTCAGAGCTTTGCCGAAATGCTTCTCCTTTACCCAGCCCTTCTCATCCCTCACCCAGATCTCCTCATCCTTCAGAAATAGAAACTCTGCACCCCAGGAAAATCACCTGTGTTGCTGGTGTCTGCTAGAGAGTTAGAAAAGTCAGGCTGAATTTAGTTCAGCCTTAAAATTACTTAAAAGCTTGGTCTAGTTACTGCATTTTTTCCCAAGCAATGCAATGTAAAAACAGCAAGGCTGCCACAGGAGCACAATGCAGGAAATAAACCTTAATCAATATTTCAATCAGCCACCTCTGGGTGACTGAGAATTGCTAGTTAGAGGATTTCCCAGGTAAATAAAAACCTACTTGTTTTCTTTTTTTGAAGGAACAGCTGTCAGGAAGTTTGCTTCTTTTGGAATTTCTTTACCTACATGATCAATAGCGTTTTTTTAAAAAAATGAAGCAGTCAGTGAATTCCAAAAGTCCTGTTTAATTTTGATTGCTGAAGGAAATGCTGGATGTTTATTATGTGAGCTGGTATTAAATGAGTACAGCCCCATCAATTATCACAGGGCTGAGCTGAGTGATCCACACCATGAGATAATCACGCCCACACTGGTGCAGGCAAGATTGGCTTGAGTATTTTTATTCTTTTGCTATTCAGAAAATCCCATCTGAAGGAAACAAGGAGCTCTGGTTCCCTGGCACTGTCTCTTCCCTGCCCTCATTGCTGCTCAGGCTGCTGTGCCTGAGTGCAGAACGTGCTGGGTGATGGATGTGGCACTGCCACTGGGCACCATCATCTGCCAGGGAGTGCTGATGATTCCTGAGCTGCATCCCCCCATCCCTGCCAGATACCATTGGTGATTTCTGCACCTGCATCCCCCTCATCCCTGCCAGGGAGTGGTGATGATACCTCAACTTCATCCCCCTCAGCTCCCAGAGAACACTGGTGATACCTGAGCTGTATCCCCCTCAGCTGTCAGAGGACACTGGTGATTCCTGAGCTGCATCCCTCTCATCCCTGCCAGGTACCCCTGGTGATCTCTGCACCTGCATCCCCCTGTGTGCCATGTTGGAGCTGCTGCTGCTGCTGCCCCGAGATCCTGGGAGTGCCCTCCCACCTCCCTCTTGCATTTATTGAACCACTCTCGTTCTCAGCTTCAGCACCGAGTTGAGCACTGAGCTTAACAGGATGGTTTGCTGCTGTGGCTTTCTCCTTGCAGGAGTAATTGCCTGGCTGCTCCTTTGAGATGTGCCAGGAAAGAGTTCCAGGCAGCTGCAGTGGCTCTGTGAGGGACCCTGCTGTGGCCAGGCTGTGGGGTCAGGGATGCCCGGGCTGGGATCCTGCAGGACACAGCGGGATGGATGTGCCCTGCTGGACATGTGTCTCATGATTCCTGCCAGAAAGGTCACGTTGTGCTTTCTGCAGGCAGCTGTGAGGAGCACAGGGGTGCTGGGCTGGGGTCACTCACACAGTGCCCATCCCAGGGATGGCCAGCACCAACATCACCCTGGAGCAAAGCTGTGAGCGCTCTGTGGGGTTTGAGGTGAGCCAGGAACCCCCCCAGCCCGGCTCTGTGCAGAGTGTGCCAGCCCTGGGCAGGGGGAGATGATGAAACACTGCTCTGTGCTGCCACATCTCCTGTGTCCCTTCACCAGGACAGCCACGAGTGACAGAGGGACACAGCAGGGCTGGCACAGGCGAGAGCTTGTGCTCTGCTGTGCCCTGTTCCTGCAGAAACAGCCAGAGCCTGTGGGACAGGCAGCTTGAGCACTGCAAGAGGGAGAAACTTGTTTGAGTCACCACCGAGAAGATAAATGTCTGTGGAGAGGAGAAATAAAAATCAGTTTGCTCTAATGCAACAATAGACACCAGGGATTCCCCAGCTCTTTGCTCCACACTCAGTTTTGCTTTATAAGTTTATTTAAATGCCTGAAACATAAAAAGTGTAATTCCTTCTGGCCAGGTGGTGTGTCAGGCTTTCCTGCCAGGTTTCTCTGTCCTCCCTGAAGGCAGCAGAGATGCCAGCCTTCACATCCTGGATTTGTGCTGCTAAGATCGACCTGAACTGACATGAGAGAGTGTATCAGCAATGAAAAAGTCCTGAATCCCCGGGTTTAGGGTTGTCAAATCCCTGAGACTCCTTCAGGGATCTAAACAGCACAGCACTGTTCAGGTGTACTGTGTGCACTCACAAATTTCACGGGGGGTTTCCACTTTGATCCAGAGATGTTTTATCCCATATGCAATATTTTGGGGTTTTTTTATTCTTTTCTACTAAATGGATGGAATGCTATGGAAAATGTAATTGTCATTTTACTGCATCATATGGAAAAGTCAGCTGATACATGCAAAGATGCAGAACAAAGAGAAGGGAGGATGAGAAATATATCATTTCTGAAACCCTATTTCTCCAAGGATTTGTCAGCATTTTATTTTATTTTTCCTTTAAGAAATTTTGATACATGTCCACTACATTCTGCCAGTGAAAAAGGCTGAGCTCATCCTTTGATTTTAAATTAAGCAGGAATAGAAGGGTTTAGTTATAAAATAACAAGGGTTTTCACTGGTAAAGAAATCTTGTTTTCTCTGTTCCTGCTCTCTGACAGTTGGTTGGCAGAGAAAGGAGGAATAATAAGTTTTAATTATATCTCCCCAAACAAGCAGATTTGAAAGCAATGCAGGGATTACATGAGAATAAAATCCCTTCAAGCATTAACTGTCGCTGGTAAAAGGATGTTAGATATAATCCTATAAGGTTAGATGTCCAGACATCCTGGTTTAACCAGGACAGTCTAATTTTTAATTTAACGTTCTGTCATCCTGATTATTTTCTTTGGGAGACTCATGTGTCATGTTTGCCTTTGTGCCATACTCAAGAGTGGCACAATCATGAAAATAACACTTTAAATCATCATGCAGCTTTTCTCCTCCAATTTCATCAACCAGCATCACATGTCAAAATGCATTGAACATCACAAGCCAGGAGAATAGAAATTGTATTATCTTCTGCATTAAAAAGGAATAGATAAGCAAGAGAACAAAGGAAAAGTAATAAAGAGGAGTGGGGGAAATAACTCCAGATCTAGAGATGCCTCTCTTGCTTTATGAGGAAAGATGCCCGTGACAATACACAATACACTTGTCACTCGCTTGTTAGGTAGAGCTTGAACTAAGCCAGTTCCAAAAAGCTTCAGGTGCTGTCCCCTTCAGACACTTCTTGATTGGCAGCAAACTCGTAAGCAAATGCCAGTGGAATAGTTAAGAAGATGGAAAGGTTTTTTTTATTCCACCCATGAGCTTTCAAACTCCCTCAGACAACAGATGGGTGATCCAAATTGGGTCTAATAAAGCAAGGATAAGTATTTTTTCTGAGGCTAGAAGTTTGGTCAGACTTAACAGAATGTTTATTGTGCTCTTGCAATTTTTGCTTTTAGGCTGAAAGCAGAAAAATCTGCTGAAATATGGTGTAGTTTCCAGCTGAAAGCAGAACAGTATTGTGATTCACTTGAGAGAAGCAGATCCTTTGTGATTTCTAGGCAGAGCAGGTTCAGAAAAGCATCTGAACTCCTTCAGGATTTTCTGATCATCCAAGCCAGAGGCTTTGCTTTTCTAATTCCTCCATCCTCTCTGTGAGTTTTATTGTGAGAGTCACCGAGTGCTGCCTTTGTCCAGCTTTGCTGTCAGGTATTCATTACCTTTGAGAAGGTACCAGGGCTTTGTAGGGCGAGATCTTAAAAATAGCCTGGTCAAGAGATAATGCACAAGCTTTTAATAAGCATCTGACTAAACCAACTGCTCGCTTCCTTTTCAAGCCAGGCTTTCTTTCATGAACCATTTAAGTCTGGGTGAAGCGTTGCCCGAACGCCCACACGCTCATCCTCACTTCACTTAAGCCAGGATTTAAGCCAGGCTGTTCCTGCCATGGGATCTCCCAGGTGCTCTCCGTGTGTGTGTCTGAGCACAGGGTTTCTGGAGATCTCTGTGCTCCACAGCCTGCTCTGCCCTCAGGGCACACAGCAGCTTAGGAGATGGTTTGGGATGAACGGGACACACCGGGTTCCAGATGGGCCAGGAGCTGCTCACAGCTCTGTGGTGTCCCATCCTGGCTGCTCTGCAACAGGAAAATGTGATGAGGAGAGGAGGAGGTGCTGAAGATGATGTGCTGAGGAGCAGGATAACATTTTCTGCAGGAAAATGTGCTGAGGAGCAGGATGGTGTGCTGAGGAGCAGGATGGTGGGCTGAGGAGCAGGATAATGTGATGAGGAGCAGGATGAGGTGCTGAGCAGCAGGATAATGTGCTGACAATCAGGATGGTGTGTGAGGAGCAGGATGAGGTGCTGAGGAGCAGATAATGTCCTGAGGAGCAGGATGAGGTGCTGAGGAGCAGGATAACGTGCTGAGCACAGGATAATGTGCTGAGGAGCAGATAATGTGCTGAGGAGCTGGATGGTGTGTGAGGAGCAGGATAATGTCCTGAGCAGCAGGATAACATGCTGACGATCAGGATGGTGTGTGAGGAGCAGGATGAGGTGCTGAGCAGCAGGATAACATGCTGAGGAGCAGTGCAGCTCCGCAGGGAGCTCTCTCCATGGCAGAAGTGGCTGCTGCAGGAATTAAAGATGAGGTGTGAACCAAGCACTGCTGCTCTGAGGAACTGAAAGCCCTTTCTTAAGAGAATTTCAGAACCTCAGAGTGGGCTGGGTTGGGAAGGATATTGAAGATTATCGCATTCCAAATCCTCTGCCATGGGCAGGGACACATTCCACTCTCCCAGGGTGCTCCAAGCCCTGACCCAGCTGCCCTTGGACATTTCCAGGGATCCAGGGACAGCCACAGCCATGGTATCTCCACCGTCCCTCTCCAAACAGGACATAAAATGGATTTATGGTGCTGGCATCCATTAATCTCTGTTTCTCTTCTTTTTGCATGTCCTGTCAGACTCTTGAGAGTTGAATTTCTCTGTCAATTTTCATCATTTTTGTTTTACATCAAAGAATGGAAGGACAAAGTTTTCTGTTCTGCGTGAGAGGATGAGGTCATGGGCAAAGGAGTAAAACCAGATCACTGAAACCTCAGTGCCCTGAGGTTTGGTGTAGCCAAAACTGCAGGGACAGTCTTCCAGCTGGGCAGGACACTCCCTGCCACCCACCACGGACTGTGTCATTCAGGAATATAACTCAAGATGCTTTGGACCAGGCTGTGATTTGAAACACACCTATTTAAATCTGGCAGCAGTCTTGCCTTCTGCTCTGTATTAATTAATGTCTTGTGGGCTGTGTTTCAATGGTAGGCTGCTTTGGATCCGATTCACCGGATCAGGCAATTTAGCTCTCTTTGAAGTTTTATTGTGATTTATATTTGGATGTGCCTTTATATAACTGGGAATTAAAATATATTTATGGCTTTTTGTCGTTCTGATGACTCTGTGATGAAATGCCTGTCTGCAGTGGCAGGGTGTGACCCGGGAGCCCTTCCTGCCTTTCCCAGCACGGATCAGCAGTGTGGCTGGGTGCACACAGGGTTCTGAGGCTGCACCGAGATCCCTCCAGGCGCTGAGGCTGTGCAGGGCAGTGCTGCCAGCTCCACTTTGGCCAAATCCAGTTCCTTTTGGCATTGCCCAGCACTGAGGCACAGTCCTGGGGCAGGCAGTGAGGGCAGGTTTGTGAACTTTAAACACAGAAGGCACTGTGCAAAAAGCCAGACACATATCTCCAGCTACAGGCTGGACTCGGGCATTATACTCTGTATAACCACCAGCAGCTATTTCTCTGCTGGCTGGGGCTCAATCTTCATGGGAGGAAATGGAAGGAGAAAGATTAAGTAATGCTGCAGGCACAGCTGCATCTATTTTTTCCCCTCGAGGCATCACTTTGCCACTTGTTAAATGAAAAGCTTCTGCTCACTCACAGCACAAACACAGGACGGGCTTGGACTCTGCTCTCCACCCCAGAGCAAAACAAACACTCCAGCTCCTGAGCAGCCAAGAAATTAGGCAAGGCAGTTCATTAGGGGCACAAATTACCAACTAGCTGCATCCTGGGTGGTTAGAGCATCCCCCATTTGAGACCTGAAAGGAGAGGCAGCTGTCCTGCCCAGCTCAGCATGTCCATCTCAAAGCTCTGCACTTGAGATTTAAAACATCACAGAGCAGCCCAGGCTGTGTCTGCACTGGAGGAGAGCTTTGTACAGCCAAGGCCAGACACACTCAGGCATGGCTCAGGTGTGCTGGGTTCAGTTGTGAAAGAGAATCCATGTAAAGCACATTTGGGAATTCACCTGGTCACATTCTCAGAGTGTTCTCCTGCTCAGCACCCTTAACCCAGCGCTGCTCCCAAGGACATGGCCCATCAGCAGCAGGATGATCCTGAGCTCTCTGTCCCCTCTCAGCTGGGTGGCAGCTGCAGAATCATCATTTGATCAGAAATCAGCAGCATCCACCAGGACAAGCCCACAGAACATTTTGTTATGTACAAGGAAGCCTCAGTGCAGCCTTTCTGTGACAAACCTTTGGCTGGAGCAGTGGAAATGTTCTGGCAGTGGCTGGAGGCAGCAGCAGGATCGCTCCTGGCTCCTCAGTCAAGGTGAAGCCCTCTCTGACTTGCTGGCCAGGGTGAGCCTCACTTCCTCTCACCCTTTCTTTCACCCCAAAGAGTCCTTGGAGATTCCAGCCCTGACACTCACACCCCGATTCATCCTCCTGCACAAAAGCCCAGTGAAATCGTGGCACCCCTGGGACCAGCCCTCCTGCCTTTCCTGAGCCAGCATCTTACCCCCTGTGTTCACAGACTTCCAAAATATTTACTTTATAGACAAGAGTAGCCCTTCTCTCTCCCCACAGGATCTTTTGCCACCAGACCACCCCACAAGCTCATGTGCTGCTTTTTTCTTTGCCAATTTGTTTTACCCACGGTAAACCCCTTGACTGTGAGAATTTTGCTGTTTTCCCCTGCAGAAGTGTAACCCAGAATCACAGGTCATGAGTAATGTGGCATAAGCACCTTCCCTTTTATTTATCTGGAGAATGTAGGGTTGTTGAGGTGCTAAATAATGAATTTAATAAAAAAGATGCACTGCTTCAGCTGCTGAGGTGTCCCCAGGAAGAGAATTCCACCAGAGAGGCTCAGAGGACTGAAAACCACAGCACTTGGAGCGTGGCAATATTTGGGATGATTAACTGGTGCTGGAGAAGGTCGTGGCAGCAGCATAAAGAACATGCTGTGGAAAACAGTGATTCTTTTCCATAAATAAAATAGCAGCGAGATCTTAAAGGAGCAGGACTTGGGAACAAGCAGAGGATGTAAATAAGTAAGTAGCAGGGGGAATGTGAGAATATCAATCAGGAAATTAAGCCGACAGCACAAATAAGCAGGCAGCCATAGCCTGGGGGGTGGATGGAAGAACACCAAGTCAGGCAAAGATGTCAGTGCAAGAGTCAGGAGAAAAGAGAATCTGGGCTGTGAAGACAAATGGTGCAGTGGAAAGAGCCGGGAAAAGAACTTCACCTCAAATGGCAAGTTCCTGATAAGCAGGGCTGGCCAACACTCAGATTAATGCAAGGGAAGCAGAGGTCACAGTCCAGGAGACAGCTCAGGATCCTCGCACTGATAAAACTGCATTAGCCTCAGAAAAGTGATTTTGGGTTTAACTCACTGGGTTTATATCTCAGGATATTTTTTTAAATACCACAGACTGTATAGGCAGTGAATGTGCCTGGGGAGGAATGCATTATGGATATGAAAAGTGTCAGTTATTCTTTACATTTCTAAAACCCTTCACTTTGAAAAACCCATACATGAACTGTAGGAGGGCATTTCTGAGGCAGACAGCTGTACCTTTTCATTTCTCATTTAAGCTGCATCATTAGCAAATGCTTTTCTTTTGCAGCTAATAGTCCTTGTGGGATAGTTAGGAATATTAAAAAAAAGGGGAGAGAAAGTGAAAATATGTCTGGTAAACTCAGTTTTGTCATTTGATGCATTTTCTTCCATAAACCATCCAACTTTCTAGCTTGTCCTGTTTGGTACTGTGAGCCCAACTTAATTCATTGTCATTAACAAAAGCTGTGGGTAATATCACCAGTGACAATTTAGGAGGTGTCTGAAAAGGTGTTCTGTGTTCTTGAGAAAGCGATGTGTGAGAGGACACTTTGGGTGTGAGACTTCATCTGCAGTCAAAGAAAAAGAAACCCTCTCTGTAACAAAGAAAATGTTGTTTCTTCAAATGAAATGTAGAAATTTGCTGAGGGTAACAAAGGGAAGGTAAAGAAGACAGAGAACTGGCAGAGAACACCCATGACTGCTGGAGGAAGAGAACACAATTCAGAATTTGTTCAAACCTTGCTCCATCACTGAAGCACAACCTGCTGGGTGTTGGCTCCATCACTGCCCCCCCCTGTTTCAGAAACAAGTCCTTCTGTCTTTTTCCAGATAAAATTTCAACTTTTTTTCCTCCTCAGAGTCCCATCTCATCTGCAACTCTGCTCAGAGACTCTCAAGAATGGGAGAATTATGTTTTCTTTAGCTTTTTTCCCCTTACAAATCAGTATTTTTGTGCATTTGCTATTGGGAAAACCTTGATTAGGTCTAGTTTGAGCTGAAAAACTTGCTGACCTTTCAGGGCTGGGCCCCGGGGTTCTCTTGTTCAGAATATAAAGCCTGCTAATAGGTTGTGAGGGCATTCATTATATCCTCAGTTCTTGGAGGAGCTGTGTGTGCTGGGGGTGAGTGTCTCTAATCCATGCTCTGGAGGCTCAGTGCTCCAAGGCCAGCAATCTGCTCTGTTTACTGTCCTGGCTTCAGCTTTGGGCTTTTCCCTGCAGAAAACCAAGTGCAATGATCACATTAGTGACAGTGTATTTGAGTTTTCCAAATCAATGCCAACCTAAGCGTTAAGGATTTTGTTGTCTCCCCTTTATTTTCATTTTTTCCTGTGGTCTTTCCCTCACAAACTCACATGGCATGGTTGAAAATCTTCAGTTCTACTCTGAATTTGGTCTGACTCTCCAGAGAATGCAGGGCTCAGTGCAGTCATTTCAGAACTACAAGGCGCACTGGACTATAAAGCACACTTTATTTTTGCAGCGAGGATCCGCGCACAACAAAGTAACGAATTAGTAACGGAATGGCGCCATCGCGGGGTTTACTGGCAGCTGCTCAATTTGCAAACATTTTTCACGGATCGGCGCAGCCTTTAAACGCAGCCCCAGGTGCCCTCCCCATGCCTTGGGCCTCGGCACTCCCACCCCTGACGCGGCTCTCACAGCTCACACTTCCAGGTTGGCAAATTTCCCAACTTTGTCCATATATAAAGCGCACTGGATTATAAGGCGCACTTCTGGGTTTCCATCAAAATTTTAGTCCAAAGGGTGCGCCTTACAGTCATGATATTACTGTACTCACTGGAGGATGTCTGCTGGCTCACAGCTGCATCCCCAAATACAGACACAAACCAGGGCAGAACATGGAATATGACATCAATTACAGAAAACACCGCCCAGAGATAACATTTGGAAGGAATAGGGATAAGCAATCAATCACAAAGCTCTCTGGGACACAGCTTTTCCCATCTTCAGAGCTGCAGTCACACAGCAGCAAAGCCCTCGTCCACAGTGGGATTTCCAGGCATTACCACAATACAAATAATAATAATTAAAAAATAAGGTGTTTAATTCACTGCAATTCCAAACAAACTCTGCAGAGAATTCTGTAACGGCAGAAGATAAACAACTTGAAAGGGAAGGCACTGGATGTTTGATTCAGCTTGCTCACAACCCTGATAAAAGCTATTACCAATTGAGAGAGGCTTATCAAAGAGGAGTATCGGGCATATCAATAAGTAATTGTCCCAGGAAAAGCAGCACTATTTATTAATTAGCACCTATCACTTGTGCAGGCTGACTTTGTTTGCAGGAGAGACAGCCTCAGGGCCTGGCCAAGTCCTGTCATTCATCATTTCCAGTTTTTAGATGCTATTTCCTTGCTTCACCTGAGTGAAGTTTTTAAGGTCCAGGGGGATTTTTTTCATTAGCAATCCCAGCTTTTTTCTTGCTCTGTTTACCGCCAGCTTAGGGCTGAACGTGTGCCCACGAGCCTGGCTTTGTACTGAAGTGTTTGAGCAGAGATGGGAACAAACCATTTACCAGGACAGTGATGGATTTAAACTGAAGGAGGGTGGGTTTGATCAGACAAAAAGAAGTTTTTCACAAGTGAGGATGGTGAAGCACTGCATTTCCAGAGAGCTGCTGGGTGCCACATCCCTGGGACATTGGAGGGCTCTGAACTGCTCTGGTGGACCGAGTCCTGTCACTGGGGACTCAGGAGCTCGAGATGACCACCCGTGCTGTTTAAGAATTTCTGTTTTCTCAGCTCGAGCTCTGAAGAAAGAATCATCTGCTGTTTCCAGAGTTGTTTATTTTATCTTATCTAGGATGTTCTCTCTGTGACCAGCTGAGATCTGCCCAGCAGGCCAGTTTGGGGCACACTGTCTGCCCCAGGATGGGGTTATCTTTTTACACCACAAACTACGTACATACTGTTTACAGTTATCTTCCAACACCCATCACCTGTGTTGTACAGTCCAGTTCTACTCTAAACCAATCCAAAAGTGCCAACGTCACCCAGAAGATGGATGCCAAGAAGAAGGAGAAAGGAGGACAGAGAACACGCACAAATTCCTCCATCTTCACCCCAAACCCCTATTCTGAAAAATCTTAAAAATTTACTTTTACACCTTATAACAAACTAACTTATACTCTACTCATTTTTTGTGGCTTATAATACCCCATGTAAGAATGTTAATTTTCCCCATGGGTTAAAATCAAAGGCACAGGGGTCTTGGGCTCTGTGCCAAGGCTTCTGAGCCCCCTGCCAGGGTCTGGAACCATCCAGGGCAGCCAGAGCATGTCCTGGGCTCCCACAGAGTCCCTGCTCATGGCAGGACCTTGAGAGGTCCATCCCAGATGTTCTGAGTGTCTGGTGTGTGCAGGAGCCAGCCCAGGGCAGGCTGGCTGTGCTAGGTGCTGCTCCAGGAGCACATCCAGGGCTTGGGCTGAGCACAAAGTCCGTGCTGGTATCAGGTCACCAGCTTTGAGAAGACATTAATGAGCATCTTCACACTTCTGTTGAACACAGTGATGCTCCTCTGCGTTTAGTCAAACAGAGGATTTATTTTTTTTATCATTAATGAGCACTTTAATACCCCTTCTCACTATAGTCCAGTCACTATCAGATATGAGCTTTTTTAATAAAAACACAGTCAATTCTCCTTCAATGTTGCCAGCAAAAAAAGATTGACTGGTTTTAATGTACATTTCAATTTACAGTGCTTTTGGAGGCCATGAGGGAAATATATAGTCCTAACAGCTTAGCTTGGAGTCGTTGCTCTGTCAATACAAAATCATTATAATAAAAAACTCCTGTCGGCTCTGAACTTAAAAAATCTAGAAATAATTTGATACGTGCTTTATACAAATCCATAGCTTACCTCAGTTGGAAATGGAATTGTGGTTAGCTCCATTATCATTATTGCAAACTTATGATCATAATCGTGGCACCCCTGCAGGAAGAGCTGTGAGGGGCTCTGCAGCCTCTCACTGCTGCCAGGGCACTTTCTGAGGGAGGCTTCACATCAGGGAAATGATCTTGAAGTGTTGTGGAGCTGCTGGGATGGGCTGCAGCACCTGGGCTGGGCACCCAGCATGGTATTTACTGAGAGCTCTGACAAAGCAGGAGGCTGCAGGAGAAATTAATCCAAACATGGGACAGCTCACTGGGGTTGGACCCTGCCAGTCCAGCTCCCAAGATCTCCTGGGATGGAAATTCCACAGCCCCACTGGCAGTTTCCAGATTCCAATTAGCTGGACTGCTAATTGTTTTTATTTCCAAGTGTGTGCTCAGAATTTTTTTCTCACAGCTCTCATCCTCTGCCTCTCATTCTGTCACCTCTTCACGTGTCCAGCTCTGAGCTCTGTGCCCTCTGCCAGCAGCAGCTGAGCAGCAGTGGCAGCCTCCCCTTCCCTTTTTAACACTGGCCACACAGATTGCTCAGCCTTTCCTCATGTACCCCAGCCCCAAAATGATGTGGTGCCTCCCTTTTCCTCTTCTTACATGATCCAGGTTCCAAGGTTTGGGTGGGAATGGATGGTTCCACAGAACCCAGTGCCTGGAAAAGGAATAGGGGTTGGGACAGCTCCTTGTCCAGGGCCAAAGCCTCCTGCCCTGAGGGTGGAGAGCTCTGTTGCTGCTCTTGAAGGTCTCTGGCAGGTGCTTAACCCCTCAGAGAGCTCAGACAGGTTTGGGAGAGGATGCACAAAGAGCAGCAAGGGTTTTCAGGCTGGCTGGATCAGGTGATGTGAGAGGAGGGTGATGATGACCTGCCAGTTAAAGAACGGAGCAGGAGATTTTTGATACCTTTGAAAGGTGTGCAGTGAGGAGAGTCTGGAGCAGAAAGAGAGGAGAACAAAAATCCCCTGTATTGATGAGCTCCTGGTGAAGCTGGAAACAGGGCCTGGGTAATGAACTCCTCAAAGAAATTAAGGAATTTTGAAGGCAACATCTTACCTTCTCCAGATTCAGCTTCACACGTGACAAATGCTTTTGCTGTGAGAGCAAACACCTGACCTTTTCCTTCCTATTTCTCCTGCAGCTGCAGTGCTCATTATCAGTGCCCAGGTATTAACCTTGGAATAATCCAAGGAAAAGCCCAGAGAAAGCTGCAGCCTCTGTTGTTAAATTACAGGTGAATCGATGGAGTGGCTGCAGAGTTCCTGTGCCCTGGTTTGGAACCCACCAGTGCAATCCTTCTGCAGGCACTGATGTGAGCACACCAGAAGTATTTTGGTTGACCCAGTAAAGTCAGTCAGAATGGGGATGCACAGATTTATGTGTGCATGAAAGGAAGAGAAGGCACATCTTCCCACCTCTGAATTCCTGTCAGTGAGCAGGCATATGCTCAGAGCACAAGGCAGGGCTTTGAAGGGAGAGGTGCTGGCAGCAGCCTGCAGACACCCCTGATGCTCTGTGACATCCCCTGACACTGGCTCCACAGCTGCTGCTTGTCCCACTGCTGTCATCACCCCTGTGCTGCTGAGAGCCAGCCCCGAGCTCTCCTGCTCTTCTGGGGTGTTGGGAATGTTCTTGAGCAGCACTGAGCTCTCCTGCTCTCCTGGGAATGTTCCTGAGCGGCACTGAGCTCTCCCTGCCCTCCTGGGAATGTTCCTGAGCAGCACCGAGCATTCCCTGCTCTCCTGGGAATGTTCCTGAGCAGCACCGAGCTCTCCCTGCTCTCCTGGGAATGTTCCTGAGCAGCACTGAGCTCTCCTGGAGTGTTGGGAATGTTCCTGAGCAGCACTGAGCTCTCCTGCTCTCCTGGGAATGTTCCTGAGCTGTGCCTGCAGAGGAGCTGGAGGCAGGGCTGGCTCCCAGAACATCCTGCAGCTCAGGGGGCAGCAGGAGCAGAGCTTTGCCGCTCCCTGAGGAGGAGAGCTGGGTGTTGGCAGTGCCAGCTCTCAGTGCCTCTCAGGTAATCACCTGTCGTTTTACAAACACTCCAGAAATGGCTCAGCTGTGGCCAGCAGAGTGCAGAGTCAGTGTCCTGCCCGCTGCTTGTCCCCAGGGCTTTTGCAAAAGACCTGCTTTATTTTCTTCCATTACTAACCTGACAGCGATAAAATCTTCCTCTAAAATCATACAATCATCACAAAATGGTTTGGGTTGGCAGGGACCTAAAAGATTGACTCATTCCAACTCATTCCAACCTTCCACCATCCCAGGCTGTTCCAGCCCCAATGTCCCACCTGGCCTTGGACACTCCAGGGATCCAGGGGCAGCCACAGCTGCTCTGGGCACCTGTGCCAGCCCTGCCCACCCTCACAGGGAACAATTTATTCCTAATATTTAACCTAAACCTTCCCTCTCTTAGTTTAAAGAGGTTTACCCCTTGTCCTATAAATAAAGACTTAATCTAATTTTCTTATTATTCTTAATAAGAATAGTAAGTAAATACTGCTGAGGCCATTCACCTCGTGCTCCTGATAGTCAGTAATTACATTTTAATTCACGCCTCTGGATTTATTTGGCAAGTTCGGAGGTCTAGTTACAGACCTGGAACCCAGTTGCCTTCTCTGGAGGCTGTGTCAAGGTGTGCCAGCCCATCACAGGCACGAGCCAGCAGCGGGCAGAGCAATGCACAGCCTCCAGACACACAGAGAACACTTGCAAAAGCTTCTGGATGTGAGCTCCCATTCATTTTGCAAGGCTGTTCATCAATGACCCAGTGCTGTTCTGGACTCTCCAGCAATCTGATATTCATCTCAGGGCAGGGAAATTTGTCATGGGCTGCCAGCTCCGCTTGTCACAGGAGCAAAGGCCAAAGAGACCCAAGGGCTGCATGGCCACTGCAGCTTCCTCCTGATGAAGAAATGGTTTCTGGCACAGCTTTTCTCTGTCCAGCTCCCCCTGGGACATTTCCAGCTCACACAAGGTCTGGGCAATCCAGGGTGCTCAGACTGGGGCTTCCCAGGAATGGCCAGGCTGCTGAGGAGCCATCTCTGGGGGATTCAGTGGGTGAACAAAAGCACAAAATTTGTGAATTTGTGCCACAAAAATGCAATGTTTGCAATGACACATAAAGCCAGGCTCAGAGCACACACTCTCAGATGGTATCTGCACTTTTGTTCCAATCAATTCTCATTTTGGTGTCCTCCTGTCATGTGTGATTCCACAAAAGAAATATGCAAAACATACACCAGGCTTTTTCTGTGATGGTGTTTCCAGAGAGTTCCTCACTTGTTGGTACTTACTGTTTTTCCTCAGACTTTTGGAGGAAGTGGAATGAAAACAATAATAACTTATTTGATCAAATATGACCAAGCAGTAATCATTCGTTTGCCAACCTAAAGAGTAAAAAGAAAAAATTAATGAATAGCCATGTGCTAATAAACTGAGGTTAATTTGAATTGCCAAATGCCACAGATGAATTGATTTTGTACTTTCTACATTTCTTTCTGTACTCTGTGCTTTCCCTCTTTAAATTCCCTTGCGGTTTCAGAAGAAAAAGATGTTTTTCTAGTTCCTGTCAGATGGGGTTGGAGAGTGCTAACGTGTACCACAGCACAACTGTCTCCCTCTGGATGGGTGTTGAGCAGTGTCTCTAAACCAGTCTTAGGGAAATTGTTCTTTATTTCTGTCTTGGGTTACAATACAGGATGTGACCAAAAGTATCTATTTTGTCACCATCTGTTGAGACCAGGTGGGGCAGTGATCCTGATCTCTTTGGGACATCTCCTGTTAATGGAACATCCATTGAAACCAGGTGGGGCAGTGTTCTTTATTTCCAAAGGGGACATCTCCTGTTCATGGCCATATTTTATAAACCAGCTGGGGCAGTGTTCTTGATCTTTTCACAACCCATCCTTCCTGCAGGCAGTTCTCTTCTGCTCATGGCCATTGAGTCCCACTGTGGCACTGATAAAATTACTGCATCCCATGGGGAGATGCTCCAGCCAGGGGGAAGAGCCCAACATTGGATTGGATTGGATTCTGACTCTGGCAGGGTTTGGGCTTTGTTCTTTGTAGTACTGTATTTCTATTTTAATTTCCCTAGAAAAGAACTGTTACTCCTATTCCCATATCTTTGCCTGAGAGCCTCTTAATTTCAAAATTATAATAATTTGGAGGAAGGGGGTTTACATTCTCCATTTCAAAGAGAGGCTCCTGCCTTTCTCAGCAGACAACTGTCCTCCAAACCAGGATATTGACTCAGAAATTCATCACTTGCAAATGGAGAGGAAGGATGAGCAGGAGCTGGAGAGCCTGAGCAGCTCAGGGAGACAGAAAATGAGCCCCAGCCTCGGCTTTGGCTGCGCAGAGCTGGGGCTCAGGGAAGGGCTCAGCCTCACCCTGCCCTGCAGCTCCTGCAGGAGACTTTTCTGCTGACAGAATTCAGGCTGGAAAAGGGAAAAGGGGGCTGATTGATAGGAAAGAATCAAGCAAGTGAAAGTGAATAATAGAGGAGCAGACAGTAATTGTTGAAGGAGATTTGATAAACTGTTTCAGAGCAAGACAAGGAGCAAAGAGTCAAATACTGTGCTGCCATAAAAGCCAAAAGTCAGAAAAAAATAATAAAAGCGATGATTTTTTTTTCTCCTTCCCTCTTAGAAAATTCCTAATAGGGGCTACATGAGAGAACAATCAATTGGGCTGATTTAAACAGTGTTAAAAATTATTTTATTAATAATCCAAATTATTCCACTCAATTTAATTGGTGAATCAGCAAGATCTACCATGTTGTATTTGAGAGCAGGGTGGAGGATTATGAAATGAGGCACAGATAGGAACGGGTTCCCACAGGAGCCCTTTGCAAGAACCTGAGAAGGAAAACATTAGGAAGGTTTGAACAAGAACCTTTTATCAGGCACTAAAAACATGAGCAAAATGTCAGCCTTGAGGAGATCCCAAACCAGAAGAGGAGGATAAGAGACAATAATTAATGGGCCAAAATTGGAAGAGACAGGACCCCTGTGTCAGGATGGCAGAGCAGCAGCAGGGTGTTCTGCTGGGTGCCAGGATCCAGAGCCCAGCCCTGGCTGAGGGATGCAAACCTGGCAGCAGGGCTGAGGGGCTCAGGCTTTTCAGCTCTTCTTGCCATGGGCAACCAGGAAACCACGAGAGCTTGGGCAGCTGGACTCTGAAGGGGGAAAGCAGCAACAGCACTGGGGTTTTTAATTAATGAAAGAGATTAAAAATGGTTTGACCCATTGCTTGTGGTCCTTGTGCAGGATCTCCCGAGGCAGGAGACAGAGCAAGGAGTGCTCTGCACCTGGGAGGTGTGGCTCAGAGTGCACACAGACAGACACACACACACACACACACAGGTTCCCTCACCAGGGCTGTGCTGGTGCTCCAGGGAGGTGGCCTGGAGCTCCAGCTGCCCTTGGTGTCCTGGAATTTGTACTTTGCCAGTGGCTGGATGCTGGTTTGAAGCTGGAGACAAGGGGCAGGAGGTGGGCTGGCACTGCCGGGGGATCACCCAGGCTCCCTGTCAAGATCCCTGCTGGCCTCCCCAGCACTGACCTGCTGTGTCCTCAGGTTATACAGGATCTTAGAGCTGGAATGAGCTCAGATGTAATGCTGCAGTTGAGAAAGCTGAATTTCTTTAAGGCTGGCTTTACAGCCAAGCTTAGGTGTGCTGCCTTGCCTCCATCCCAAAACTCCTCTGGCAAAGCCCAGATCATCTCCAGCCCTGGATAATCCCATGCCTTAACAAAGGCAGAGCAGCACTAGCACGGGAGACAGGATTCAGAAAGAGTTGTTGCCTCCTTTAGAGCACAGAACACCTTTAAAGGTAGAAAATCAACTACAAAAAGAATCCTGGGAGTGTAGGGAAGCAGCCCTCAGAAAGAGCAGGCTGGAGCCTTGCACCTCCCAGCATGTGTGAAACACAAGCAAGTGTAAAAGCAATCACTGATTAAAGTCTGCCTTTCCTCTGTTTGACTGGCCTGAGGGAGACAATAACAGGATAAAAAGGAATAATAACAGCTATCAGCCTATGGGGGTAATTTTTAATAAGAGGAAGAAGTTCTGCCGGCACCTGTCTGTGTGTGCTGCTGCTGCTCTGGGATCAAAGGGAGCTGTGCAGGGACAGGGACAGGGACAGGGACAGTGGGAACAGCTCTGGGGGACACAGCACACCTGGGCAGGGCAGGTTGGGTCCCAGGACAGGAGCAGAGAGTGCAGCAGAGCAGGGAGTGTGGGGTGAGGCTGTGGAAGCTCTGCCAGCACACAGACACTAATGAAGGCATGAACTGTGTGCTGGGGCTTTTTTTAAGGACTGCCTAATGAACTCCACTTTTAGACACATCAAGAGAAATATGTAAAATACTCACTACAGGGGTGAATCTCTGAGAGACCAGGAACAGACACCACTGGGGAAACACAGCTGCACCTGAGCCTGCAGAAGTGCTCAAAGGGCCAGCAGACATCCCTCACTGCCCTGCTGGGCTGTGCCAGGCTGGCTCCACACCAGAGGTGACACCAGTGCCACACATGCCTCAGTGGAATCCTCCACTTCAGTGCCTCGTTCTGCCCAGCTAATAATGGCATTAATCATATTTACCCACCTCACAATAGAGCAGTGAAACTTAATGGGGCGCTTTGAATTCTTGGACAATGCGCCCCATAGAATTCCAGAATGATAAGTGACTCCTTCTCAAAGATCCCACAGTGTTTTATCTCACTGCCACTGCCGTGGAAACTCGCTGCCCTGAAAGCCTTTGATGGAAACCTCAGTTTTCTGTGGCACATCTGCTGCCAAAGCTGTGCTAACCCTGAGTGGCCGCTGCTGGGATCACAGACACCTCTTCCATGATGCTTTCTGATGAATGCCCTGCCAGGGCTCTGGCCAGGCCCTTCTGTGGCCATTCCAGCACTGCAGGTAGATTTACATCCCCAAAACACAGCTGAGCATGTAGTGTGACTCCAGGGCTGATGGGCCAAGGAAACTTTGGAGATGCAAACAAAAGAAGTGCCAAACTGCTCCCAAGGTAAGGATCATAATTAGGAATTGCTAATTCTTTCCCCATGGAGGAAAGATCTGCCAAGGAGTTGCAACAGAGCAACTACTTTTTTTTTTTTTTTTTTTTAATATACATATAATTCATATGCATTCCTCTATCCAGGTGTGGATACATGGTGGAAAGCTCTGTCCTTCCTTTTAAACTTTTTGACACTCATTTTTCCTCACCCTGAGCACGCTGTGACAGCAGGGCCAGTGCTGTGCAGGGGACACCTTGCCCAGGGCCACATCAGCAGTGAGGCCGAGAGGCCTGCACACAGAAAATGTGCTTCCTCCTCACACCAAAGCTGCTCCTTCTGCCCATGGAACACCTTTGAGATAAAGCAGCAGAAAGCCCCATTTGAGATAAAGCAGTGAAGTTGTTTGCAAGTGCTCCCAGATGTGGAGCAATCTGCAAAGCCACCTTGGCCAGTCTGCAGTGCAGCTGGGCAGGGTGACGTGAAGGGTCTCTGCAGGGTGGCAGACACTGCTGGGCTGTCCCCCGTGGTGTCCCCAGCTCCACCCCAGGCTCAGGGCCTCTGCAGGGTGGCAGACACTGCTGGGCTGTCCCTCGTGTCCCCAGCTCCACCCCAGGCTCAGGGATGCTCATGGAAACCCAGCTCAGGGCTGTGGCACCTGGGCTTGGCCCTCAGCACAGGGGCTGGCACACAGCAGTGAAAATCCTGGCTGGCTCTGCTGACAACACCTGCTACTGCGTCCTGATAAGCTGGGCTACACCAGGACAATTAGAAACGTCTCCAAGACATGTTAGAATGCATGTTTTAATTCAATCAGAGAGAACAAAAAAGCACATTAATCACTGCTCTCTTAACAGCAAAAATGTCCAGATATTTGCCAAGATAGCAGCGTTTTTCCAAACACATCAGGTACAAAAGCACAACAACAACACAGAGTTGCAGCCTTACAGGGGTAGGTACAAGGCCAAGCTGCACCTCTTGTGCTGAGCTGCTGCCAGCACAGGAGCCTGGCAGGGCTGCTGGAAGGAGGTGTGGGGTTATCCCAATGCACCCCTTGTGTCAGGTTATCTCTGAATGATTAAAGCAGCTAATATCGCTAAAAAAGGTTATTTATTGTAAAAGCGCATCAGTCTCCAAAGGCACAGTTATAGACATTAAAGTCCATGCTAAGTTTAGTATAAAGTCCCAAAATAAAGCAGGAGCCGTCTCCAGGGGTTCTGGTGATGCTGCTGGATCTCCAATCTTCTTCTGGGTGTTGGAGATACTGGCAGGGATGGCAAAGAGATGGCAAATAGCAATGGCAAAAAGCAAAAAGCAAAAGCAAAAGCAAAAGCAAAAAGCAATGGCAAAAAGCACCAACCCTCCCCAGTACACAATCTTATAAAGGATTTTTCCAACAAGCTAACACATAAACTCAGACCACCACCACTCCCCCTATGAGAATTCTAATTTCTTACCACATTAGGATATGTATATAGACTACATATACAATCTATCTTGTTCTATCTGAAAAATGTCAGCAATATTCTCACTGAAGTTCTATTTTGTCTAAGTAGAGTCTAGCAAGGAACTTCTGGAGCCTACATTGAAAACATCAGTGTGTTTGTTACCTTCACTGGAACTTGTTCTACTCTGGTATCTTGAACATTTTACTTACTAAAAACACTGCAGCTCTCACTGAAACTCACTGACTGACTGACTGACTTATCCTAAAACTCAAACTTACATCTAAACTTATACTCAAATTTATGCTTATTCTTTTACCTAAACTCCCACTCTATGTGTGAGTGCCTTGCCATGTTTCAATCCATCCAAGGTTTTAATTCAGTCCCTGCACTCTGGCTCCTGCCTGGAGGATTCAGGCAGGCCTGGACTCACTGGGTCCAGCAGGTTGGGACAGACCTGCCCAGCAAAGCAGCAGGAGCTCTGACATCCCTGACCCAACACACCTGGCTCAGGACACCTCTGCAGGACACGACTTCTTCCTGATCCTTCTGCAGGGGGAACTGAAAACCAACAAGAAACCTTCCCCAAAATGACACTTGCACACTGAGGTACCAATCACAGGGTGATCAAGGAGCTCTCTGGCGTGTGATGGAAGAATCAAGGAGCTCTCTGCTGTCACAGTTTAGATATGTCCTTTCCTTACATTCCCAGAAGAGAAAATAGCTCTCTTCATAATAACTTATTTATTTTTTTGCATTCTGTGCTCTGCTTGACTCACAGTTGCCCCTTTACAGCACCCACCATTTTTAAATGAGACCTTTTGGGCTTGTTCCTGACTCTGCTGGGTTTCCAGTGGGACCTGAGGCTGCAGCTGCCTGTTTGCCTCCAGGAGATGCATTTAGGTTGGAAGCTCACCTGTGTATCAGAAGGTGCTGGTGCCCAGGGGCAGCCAGCGTGCTGTGTGTCAATAACACAGAGCATGAAACATCTTCTCAAGTCTGAAATAAAAAGGATCAGCTAAGAGATCTCAACACAAGAGGCACTTCCCAAAGACAAGGCCGAGCCCCAGTGTTACAACACCCCATGCAGAAAGGAGCAAGCACAGACACTGTTTTTTAAATCCTGAAAATGGCTCTAAACCTCTGTTCTAAATTAAATCTGTTAAATCTGTAAAAGTTGCACTGGGCCCAGCTGCAGCAGAGCAGGGCCTGGCTGGACTGACCACGTAATATAGAACCAGACACCTCAAAAACATCCCAATCTAATGGTGCAGGTGAGCACACAGACAGGTTTGTGCTTCCTAACTCCCTGTAGGAAGTTAAATTTCTCAAATTGAGCTCCTTGTGACACGAGGTTTTCTTTCTTCTTACTCTTGTTATGTTTTACTCTTTTAAATGAACGTGTGCAGCTGAGTCTGGAGGAGCAGGGTAGGGAGGAAAGAGGCACTGGGTAATAATCATCTTCCCTAACTGTCAAAGGATTGTTTTTGTTAATGCAAAATGCAGGCAGCTTATTGACAGACAGACACTGCAGAGGGATGGCTTCAGCTGCCTCTCACAGGCTGAGGAAGCACACAGAGAAGTTGGATGGATGCTCTGGTTTGATCAGCAATGGACAGCAAGTCATAATGATATGTTCAACTGAGAGGATGAACAGCATCGACAGCTGAGCACGTTTGGCAGTGAGAGATAAGTGATAATGATCTCCATCAGGCATTTCCTCTGCACCTCTCGACTCCAAATCAAAGAGATTCTTTGCTTTGCCCTTCTTCCTCAGGGCTGCAGCAGGGAGGAGAGGGGAGCAGGGAGGAGAGGGCTGGGCCAGGACAAGTGCTGGGTGGCAAAGGAAGGAGCCACAGGCTGTGCTTTGATAGCCACACTCAGGTGCCACCCTGGGAGAAGTGCAGCTGGAGGCTGGGAGAGTGTTCATGTGAGAAATGCTGAGGAGGATTAGGTGGAGCTGGAGCACACTGATAGCATTGCTGAGGCATTTCCCAGCCCTCAGAGCTGGGCATCGCTGCTCGGGTGATTGAACAGAATCACTCCAAATGTCAATTCCAAAAGGCAAAAGGCCTGGGTGTCCTTCAGATTGGCTGCAGAAATTTAAAGTGGTTTTTGTTTTTCTGACCATCCTCAGATGGGAAATATCTCATATATCCCTGGGAAATTGTCCTGCTTTGGAGGACAGGTGTCTGCTAGGAAAGGCAGGAGCCTC
>VRYO01002184.1:22583313-22598762 GCA_009812075.1 Sialia sialis
GAGAGCAGGTCCAGCACCACTGGGCTGGGGCAGGAGCTCTCATTCCTGGGGCTGATCCTGCTGTAGGAGCAGAGCCAGAACAGCTTTGGCAGCACCTGGTCTCAACAGATGGTGACAGAATAGATACTTTTGGTCACATCCTGTATTGTAACTCAAGACAGTCAACAAAGTGATTTTCTGCAGTTTGTGCTCCTAAAGCTGGAACTTTCACTGAAACTTAGGTGGGTGCCAGAAGTTTTTGGGGCTGAAACAAAACCTTCTGCAGTGCTGGAGCTTCTCTCTGATCTCTGTATGCCTTGAATGAATCTCTGTGCCAGAGACTGAGCTCACCATGACATCTCCTCTGTGACAGGGCTGGAGTAGGACTGTGGGGAGGTTTCTTTGTTCCTGAAAATAAATCTGCCCATTCATTATGACCACAGAAGAGGATCCTGCTCCATGTTCTGCAGTTTTCTTCTCTTCTTTACTTTCCCTGCACCCTCCCTCCCCCAGATTCCACCATCCCTAGTGCCAGTGTTGCTCAGTGCTTTCACCTTCATATGTTTACATCAGAAAGACTCTCAGAGAAAAAGGCTTTCCTAAGTAGGAAGCAGAGGTCTGGTTTTATCATAATCATTAATAAAGCAATTAATTTGGTCTGTGCTATGAAATTCGAAGACCTTTGGTAGGTCATGCTCAGAAGTCCATGTCTTTTGTATTAGTGAAGCGATAAAATTCAAATGGAAATGAGAAATGTTTTCTGCTCTTTACATGGAACGTGGAAGAAAATATGCCAGAGTTTTACTGGATTATTAAAGGAAATATGTCAGAGGGGCTGTTCCTACTCTGTGCTTTTGAGTGTCAGAAAAACGTGAAATATCACATTTTTTCGGTGAAGAAAAGTAGGCTTAAGGTATGAAAATATTGTTTATTTATGAAAAGTGTATAATTTTGTCCAACCCCAAGCCTCAGTCATGAAAGTGTCCTGCCCCAGAGCTGCAGGATGGGTGGAGGAGACAAATGCAGTGCAGGGATGGACTCTTGTCCTCTGCTGGCCTTGCTGCTGGTGGGGAGGGACTGCAAGGACAGTGCTGGAGTCTGGGCTCCCTATCAATTAGGATCAAAGCCACTGAGCTGGCTGAGATGTGCTTCCTCTGAATCCTCATTTTGGCTTTCTGTCATGCTTCTTTAATCTCCTACGAAGTTTCATTTCCATAAAAAAAAATTTCCATTTTTCCTGCTTATTTTCGTTAAGTGGAAAGTCTCCTTAATGATGTTTTTTTGGATTCAGAAGCTCCTCATCTAGGTCAGCATTTGCAGAATGCCAGTTCCCAGTTGTTACATCGCTACGCCTCAAATCCTTCATTCCAAACAATGAAACTCTTGGAACTGTTCTTGCTCTCCTTTCATTTCCTTCCTTCTGAGAGCTGAATTTTTCCTCTCATCGTGGTCTCCATCCCAGCTTCAACTCATTTATCAATTTATAAGTCTCACTTCTTCCAGAATAGTTTTTCAGATACATATTTTTAGATGAGAGCTGTTCCATCTTTCCAAAATGATCACTTCAAGCTCAGCCACTGGAGCTGAGACATACAATATTTAAATTATTATTTATAGTACAGGAACATGTGGAGACTTTCATTAAAGATAAGGCATTAGCCTTGTGCCTTGATGAGTAAAAGCACAGTGAGTGATGGTCCCTACTCTGAGTACTCTCCAGCCTGGGTGGACTTGCTGGCAGAATTTAAGGAGAAATTTAACCCAAACATGTGTTGGCATCACTCAGGGCTGAATAGAGCCCCCAAATTTTGTCAGGGTTGCCCAGCCCTGCCTGCCCCAGCTCAGGGTGCTGCTGCTTGTGCCTCAGAGCCTGACAGGTAAGAGAGGCACCAGGATGGGGTGAACCCCAGAAAGAGGGGCTGAGAACTGAGAACAGGATGGGGTGAATGTGAGGAGCAAGGGAAATGAGAGATGAGAGCAGGATGGGGTGAACTCCAGAAACAGGGAACTGAGAGCAAGATGGAGTGAATGTAGCAACAGGGGAAATGAGACATGAGAGCAGGATGGGGTGAACATGAAGAACAGGAGCTGAGAGATGAGAGCAGGATGGGGTGAACATGAGGAACAGGGACTGGGAGCCCCTGTGAGATCACAAGCACCCATGGGGGATGCCAGGTGAGCACATCTGGGCACATCTGCAAGGGATGTGACCCTGTGAGCTCAGCCCAGTGAGGAAACACCAACTGGAGATAACAAGACAGCTGTACAAACAGGGGCAGACAGCTCCAGATTCCAGCATTTCTCCAGTCACTGTCAGAGGTGCCTTTTCTCCAGCCTGTCCCGAATTCTTTTGATTCCTCATCTAGTACCAACCCAGGATCTGTCAGGCTCCAGCACAGCCTGCTGCATTTCTGTCCTGGAAGAAACCTTTCTACTTGGATTACCATTTATAGCTCCATTTTTTTTCACTAAGTGGTGTAAATTAGTTCTGTGTGACTTGATGGATTCTCTCCCTCCCCCTTGACAGCAGTGATAAAAGATCTGACCCCTTTCTGGATGTTTCTAAAACCAAACATACAAAATCTAATTTGTTTAGGGCTGAGCTTTTAATTGCTTCAGCATCACAACATGAATCCAGCTGCTTTAGCAATCTTGGGGATTGATCGACTGATTTATAATAAGGGACTTGACCCAAGAGGGGTTATCAGCCTTGGATGTAGTAAAATAAATCTTTTTGGATTTGTCAGGGTGTTGGTGCAGACTTGTGTGGGGCAAGGATTTGGTTCTCAGCCTCTGAGCCCTGCTGGGGCTGCTGCTGAAATGTCCCAGTGAAATTCTCTTCTTGTCAGGGCAGAGCACTGCAGAGAGAAATGAAGCTCAGCAGCACTGGCCAGGGTTTGCTCTGCTCCCAGAGGAAAACCAGGCTGTGCTGAGCCACCAGGAGGGTGAAACTCCTGCAGGTTTGGGGTTCTGATTGCTAAGAATTAGGATTGCCAAACAAACCCCATGCATATATGCAGACTATTTATTCCTGGCCCTAAACCACCTCTAATTAATTCAGAGTTTTTTCCCTGGCCCACAGATCATTCTTCAGCCTGACTGAGGTAGCACTGTTTTAATCTTCTGCATGGGCTGATTAGTATCAAGTCAGAATAATTCTTTTTTCCCCAGAGAAATCCCCTGTGTTTTACTCATAAATAAAAAAGGAAAGAAAGAAACATTCTTGATGGTATTTTTGCGATTTGGCTTTGCCTTTAGAATAGAGCAGCACACATTCACCACTTGTCGTCCCTAAAACTTACATTTTGAAAGTTCTTTGAAGATCTAAATTACAGATCTTTCATATGAAAAGTTAATGAAGGACTCTAAACAAAATAAAATAGAAATGATGACATGAAAGAGCCTTCTTATGGCTTCAATAACAAGATAAACAGTTTAATATTCCACATAGTGCATTAAAAATAACAGCTGGGCTCTGTGGAGATGGATCCCCCAGCTGAGCTGCACTGGTTCCACGTTAGCCCAGGACAGGTTGGGGACTCTCCCTCCCTTGTCCCCTCCTTCTGGCCCCAGAAATGTGAGGGCAGCCAACAGCTGATGAGTTTGAGCAGACAGCAGCAGAGCTTTAACAAACACAGAGCGAAGTGCCATTACCAGCAACCCTAGGTGATAGACACATTCTGTATTGACAGCCTCCAATTTTAATGAGCTATTGCTGTTTCAGACCCTATTGATTGGCCTTTTTTTATCCTCTTCCTCCAATTCAGCAAGAGGAAACAAGAACCAGCATTTCATTAAAAGGAGATTTGGCCCAGTGTTTCATATTTCATGAATACTTGTGAGTGAACACATCCCATAAAATAACCAATTAATCCAGCCATGCTAAGGCTCAGACCGAAAACTCCACCACTGCATTAGCACAAGTCTGGGGAGGCACACGGGGTTTAACATTTCCTGCTGCACAAGAAGTTCCCAAACATTATTTTCATTCACATCCCCTGATTCACTTCACTTTCTACCTCCTGGCTTTGCTGACAGCTTCTGCTGTGTTTGTTGTTCTGTGTGCCTGCTGTACCGTGCTGTTCTCAGCTCAGGCTGCTGCAGATGCAATCCCCACTTTCCTGGCAGTGCATTTTGTTATTGTTGCTTTTGACAACACCACAGACTCAAGTAAAAAGTGACCAAAGGAGCAACCTGCAATAATGATTTGCAAATTGTGCTAATTTCATAGTGGGATTCTGCTTTTTGATAGGATTTAATGCGTAATGAGCTCCTGAGACGTTATTTTTGCTTCAAAGCTTTGCTGAGTACTAGATCCTATTAAATTCTTGCAGTGAACACACCAAAAAATACTTTGAGCTAATTTTAATAATTTTTAATTGAAGGAATATTTTTATTCCAATTTGAATATTCAAGCTGTTCAAAAGTTAACACATTCTCAGAGTATTCATCAGTCTTTTTTTTCCATAACATCTTTTAGGCAGCCTGTAGCTTTTGGGGAGGGGAGCTGGGTTTTTTGGTTTTTTTTGTCTCAGACTTGTTTTTCAGACCCAATTGAAACAAATTTAGGCATATTTTGCTATTTATTTCTTTTTAAGTGCCTGCATGCTGCAGTCTAATCTCCATTCTTTTTATTGCTGTTTTATAGTCTACCATTATTGTTTGTTTCCTTTGCGTTTTCCTAAAAGCAGAAACAAAACACAAATTTCCCTGCTAGTCCTTTCTTGTGTGGTAGCAGGAGCTGGATTTGTGTAACATATGTATTTGTTATATTACATTAAATCTCGGGGATTCCAACAGAGCCTGGCATCCCAGGCTGCAAAACAACTCGTGGGAGCACAAAAAGCATCAAAACCTCCAGAGAGGAGCAGGGAAAGTGAGAGTGAGCAGGGACTGAGTGAGCAGGGATGTGTGAGTGAGCAGGGAGAGAGTGAGCAGGGATGTGAGAGTGAGCAGGGAAAGTGTGAGTGAGTGAGCAGGGATGTGTGAGTGAGCAGAGATGAGAGTGAGAAGGGATGAGAGTGAGCAGGGATTGAGTGAGAGTGAGCAGGGATTGAGTGAACAGGGATTGAGTGAGCAGGGATTGAGTGAGCAGAGATGAGAGTGAGAAGGGATGAGAGTGAGCAGGGATTGAGTGAGCAGGGAAAGTGTGCGTGAGCAGGGATTGAGTGAAAGTGAGCAGGGATGTGTGAATGAACAGGGATGTGAGTGAGCAGGGATGAGTGAGTGAGTGCTGTGCTCCACGGTGAGGAGGGCACACAGAGGCCCAAACCTTCCCAAAGGCCCAGAGCTGTTCCTGCAGCCACAAGTCTCTGATTTATCCTCTCCACCTTCATGTCCCAAAGCCCAGGGCAGGCTGCAGAGCAGGGCTGAACATTTCTGTGGCACAGCTCTGCTCTCTGTGCAGGGCAAGGACAGGCTGTGTAGGGGAGCCCTGCCTGGGCCAGCTGGGCCTGTGACCTGCTGGCCACTGTGGCCATGGGTGGTGTGGAGGGGGTCTGAGCCCTCTGCACAGGGTTTGGGTGCTGCTGGGGCTGGGATCCCAGCTGGGCTGCCCCTTCCTCACAGTGACAGCAGCTGGACACTGGGGACAGGTGAGGTGTGGCCTTAGCTGTGAGGACTGAGGGGATTTGCTCTGCTGCCCTGGCCAGGGGCTCTTTATTGGCACTAAATCACAGAATCACAGAATATTCACAGGTTGGAAGAGACCTCCAAGATCACCAAGTCCAACCCAGACTCCAACACCTCAACTAAACCACGGCACCAGGTGCCACATCCAATCTCTCCTAAAATCCCACAGGGATGGTGGGTCCACCACCTCCCCAGTCAAAGCATTCCAACACTTTATTGTTCTTTCTGTAAAAAACGTCTTCCTAATATCCAGCCTGTATCTCCCCTGTGTCCCCTGGTTCTGTCAGTCCTGGTGAGTGACCCTAAGGATGCCTCAGTCCTTCCATGTCACATTTTAGGAATTAGACAGATGGTTCAGAGCTCTGAGGTGTTTGGGGTGACCTTGGGGAGGCTCTAGCTGCAACACAAAATTGCAAGTGGTGACTGCAGCAAGCAGATTGAGTCTGGCACTCTGGCAGATCTCAAGGCCTAGTCTTATGCTGCTATTTTTCCCCTATGGCAAACTTACAGATTTCACAATGACTTCACTCTAGCAGTGACTTGAAAATTATAGTGAGTGAGTGTTCCCTTTTAAATAATGGATTAGGAGGCAAAGATTAATTTTTGCTCATTTTCACACTAATTCAGCTCCTTGCTGCCAGCAGAAGCACAAAGAGGACACGAATTCACAGTGGCTTTCTCCTTCAAAGTCATCACTTGCTTTTGTTGGAAGGGGCTGTTTGCAGTGAGGTCCTGTCACTCCCATCTGCTGCCCACTGAACCGTGGGGCTGTGACACCTCCTGGAACATCCTTTGGCTCTTGTCAGCAGCAAAGAGCTCAGCCCCTTCCCAGTCTGAAGGAAACCAGTCCAGAAGGTCACAAATCCAGTGACAGCCAGCTCCCTGCAGCTGCCAGGTGCCTCTGGTTTTCCAGGCCCGTTGAAAAAGCAGGGGAGAGGGAAAGAGAAGGAAACAGAGAAAGACAGACAGCTGAGAAGAGGTGAAACCAGAAATGCCATGTCCCAGAGGCATTTATCAGCCCAAATGAAATGGAAGCAGTGAAAGGGAAACACTGCTTTGCTTTTCTCAAAATTGTATTTCCAGTTGAATGAGTTGAAAAGAAAATATCCTTTCCTTTTCCTGCGATTTTGAGAGATCTATTTGCTAAGTCTGCAGGCTTAGGAAGAGAGACAAGCAGTATTTATTTTCTGTATACGTTGGTAATTTATGAGGTTGCTATAAATGCAGAGTTTATGGAAGTAAAATCAGGCCATGAAATAAAAAGGATTTTATTCAAATATCCCAGCTTATTAATTCTTTCTAATTCTCCACAGAGGAGGAGATGAGTGAGGATGCACACACAGTTTACTGAATATTAAGAGGGAGAAGATCCAGTCAAAGTGGCAAATGCAGGTATAATTTAAAAATAGAAAAGGATGAAAGATAAGTGAATTTTATTAGGGATTGAAATATAATCGAATTTTCCTTTTCCTATTTTGCCATCAAAGATGGCAGAAAAGAAGTTTTCCATTGTGGAAAGGGTCTTGCATTGCTAACAGACCTGTGCAAAGTGGCTTTGCCTTGCTGTGCAGCAGGGTGTGACTGAAGGGATGTAAATGCAGCTCTTATCTGTGCCACATGAAAGGCTGGAGAGGAGATTTAGAGCCCTGAGCAAGAAAAAAAGGTGGCACAATAACTTTCACTGGGATTTCGTGCTCCTCCAAGAGCAGAAATGGGAACTCTGTGTGAGCAGCATTCACTGTCCCACTGAGTGTCCAGCAGTTGTGGGATGTGCTATTGGCCTTCATCTCTAAAGATGTCCAGGAGGATAAGGGGATGAGGAAGGATCCATTATGGGATGTACTGGGACATTCACAGATCTCCAGACACGTCCAAGAGGATGAAGGGATGGGGAAGGATCCATTGTGGGATGTGCTGAGACATTTACAAATCCCCAGAGATGTCCAAGAGGATGGGGAAGGATGCATTGTGGGATGTGCTGGACCATTCACAGAGGTGCTGGGGGTCACAGAGCCCCAGGCCTAGGTGCTGGGCCTGACACTGCCCAGGCTCTCAGAAATCTCTCAGTTCCAATGTTTTCTGGAAGAAAAGGGTCAGCAAAGCACTCAGTGTGTGTCAGCAGCTCTCCCTGGGCTCTCCACACTTCCCAAGGGCTGCTTTCCCTGGAGCTAGGAGCTGGAATGGAATGGAATGGAATGGAATGGAATGGAATGGCCTGAAGGAGATGGCAGGACAGAACCTTGGATCTGTTTCCTCCAACTAAACTGGGCAGGAAATTAAATTAGGGGGGCTCTGTAGTTGAGGCAAATGGCACAAACGCAGAGAAAGGTCACTGGTGGCTCTGAGCAGAGGCCTCAGCATCGGAGCCTGGGTGTCCATCTGAGGCACTCTGTGAGCTGTGGCACCAGGACCCTGCCAGGACAGCTCTGCAGAGCTCCCAGCCAGCTGCAGGGGTGGCACAGAGCTCCCCAGGGCAGGGGACTGCAGCTCTGAGTGAAACCTGCCTCAGAGGGCTCTGAGGGGACACTGGCTCCGAGTTCCTGGTCCTGGGGCACTCCAAGGGGGCTGGGCTGGACCAGATGAGATGAGCTGAGCTGAGCTGAGATGAGCTGCACTTCACACAGTGCAGCAGTGCAGGAGCAGTGTCACAGCTGGGGAGCTTTGGTGTCTGTTTTTGGAAAGCTTTTGATATTGAGGTGGCACCTGACCTCCTGCATTTGAGATCTGATGGCTCAGGGATGTCCAGCTATGAAACTGGCCATCAGTCCCCACTCTGAACTCCTGCCAGGCTCAGCAAAACCTCACTTCTGAGGTGCAATTCCCATTGTTGCATCTGCTAAAACTCCTGGGCCCCTGAGGTATACAAGGGAGTGTCTGAGTTGTAAGTATCAAAAGAAATTAATTATTCTATATTATAATTAAGTCTTTTTTAATTAGCTGAATAATTGGAATTTTTCTTGCATTACAATGCAGGTTTTTCACAAAGACAGATAATCTGAAACTTTAGAGGGATTTACCTGAGAAATTTCTCGCATCCACAATTGTCTTTCTGTAATATAAAGCAGTAAATGGGGGTTCTGAGGTGGCAGCTCTCTTTAAAAGAAGCCTGTCAAGCCAAACTTGTCCCTCAAAACGTATGTTTTGTAAAAGCCTTCAGAAAATGTTGGGTCGAACACTGTTTTAGTGTTATTGTGAGGAAATCAATATTTCCCTGCAGCCATTGCAGCCCCCAAATTGTAGCAGGTTGTTTGTGCAGAGGAGGCTGCAAGTGAAACTGTCTAAAAATGAGAGTGAAGTAAACTGGCCTGTTTCTATAATTTACCCTTAAAGTCCCCGAGGTAAACAAAGCAAAAGCTTGAGCAGTCAAAACTGAAATATTCTCCTGGTGCAAACAGGAATTGGATTGGAGGGGTGCTGGTGGGAGGAGAGGAGAGGAGAGGAGAGGAGAGGAGAGGAGAGGAGAGGAGAGGAGAGGAGAGGAGAGGAGAGGAGAGGAGAGGAGAGGAGAGGAGAGGAGAGGAGAGGAGAGGAGAGGAGAGATTTTCCCTCTGCTCTGGAAGGGCAGCAGCTCCGTGGGATGGGGACCTTTGGGACTTTTGGGACTTTTGGGACTTTTGGGACCTTGGGGACCTTTGGGACCTTTGGGACCCCTGGGCTGGCAGAGATGCAAACAGCACTCTCAGGTGCTCCTGAGCCCTGTGTGATCTCTGTGACATGGCTTAGGGTTCTTTGGGCTGGGATTTGGACAGGATTTTGCTCCAGGAGGAACGGAGTTCATTTCCATAGCCCCAGTACTATAGGTGGAGTTCTCTGCTGCTGAAACCGAGTTCAGCAAGGAGCCACGATTTGGGGAGTGTGGCTGAGACCTCTGTCAACAAAATTAAAAGAGGGTCTGGGAGATACAGAGCTTGCTCACAGACCCACCAGTGTGGGTGCAGCAGCTCTGCAATCTTGTGTGTTCACCTGTCTCAGACAGAAAAAAAGATTAAGCCAGTTTGTTTTTGAGAGCAGGAGGAGATCAGGAGAGCAAAGGACCAGAGGAAAGCAGATGCTGTGCTGACTGGCAACGAGACTGCTCTCTTTGTGTTCTTTGTGCTGAACTGAAACATCTTCACAGGATTTTTTTCCCTCTAATCTGGAAATAATTCTGATTTATTTTAAGCCTTCTGTTGAGACGAGTCACGCAGCAGCATTCGCCCGAGCTTCCAGGGGCTGCTGCCTTCTCCACTTGGCACTGCAGTCAATTATTGTGTTTTCAATTATATATAAAAGGCCATGATGGAGGTTTTCAGCTTTTATGGCACCACAAATCACAGAGTCCTTCTCTGTACGTGCAGCACGGGGGATCCCAGGCTTGCAGAGGGAGCAGGGACCTCCAGAGTGCTAAAGGGACACCCTGGGGAGGACAAACCTCCATGGGCAGCTGCTCCTTCAGCCAGCAGCCCCAGGGACGGGCAGTGTGATCCCTGTGTGTGCTCAACAGCATGTCTGTGAAGGAGCTGTGCAGCTGGGCAAGGAAGGGTTAAAGTGGGGACATCATTCCTGAGAAGGTCACGGCACAGAGGGTGTTTGGTCACCCAGTGTCCTGGAACTCAGTGTTCCTGGGTGGGTCTGAAGGGAGCAGGCTGGGAAGCTGTTGGGAACTGGGATCTGTTTCACAGCGATCATTTCACTGTAACATGATTACAGTAATTTCATGATTATAAGCCGCACCTTTTTCACTGAAGAATCCAGCCTACCCCAGCAGTGCGGCTTATATTCAGGTGCGGCTTATTTATGGACAAATCCCGTGGTCTGCCTGGCTACCGGGAGGTGTGGCTTATAATCAGGTGTGGATTATAATTGTGAAATTACTGTATATGTGCAAAGTTAGCCTGGAAGAGAAAGGGCTTGGACTGGCAGATCAGGAGTGCTTGCCTTTGAAACCAATAGAAGGAAATAGAAGGAAAATAGAAGGCAATAGAAGGAAAGAAACAAGGCTGCAATATGAACAATCATATTTTATTTTTTATCAGCAATAAATGAACAATCCTCCTCAGTAGCCAGAAGATGCCTCCTACCATCCAGGGATCTGCAAAGGACTCACCACTGGCAGGCTTGGTCGTGAGTTTGGCATTTGGGGATGTTAATGCACGTTTAAATATCCCAAAGTGCAAGGGCAGCACTTCTCCAGTTTCCTTTCTAGAAGAGATATTTGCCAAGCCATTTTATCCTGCTCTGCTGGGGAATGGGGGTGTCTGGATGCATCACAGGCTGTGTTTCACCTGCGCCACATTGGTGGTAACCCAGTAGCGAGGTCCAGGAGAGAGAGGCAGGAGCAGGAATCAAATCACTGCCACAGAGAGTGAACAAGAACACTTGAATCCTGAGACTCCAGTGAGAAAGCAACTGAGAAAAATGAACAGAGACTGTCAGCTAAACTGGTTAGATTGACTGCAGTACGAACTGGAGGGGAAGCAGTGCTCCTGGAGACTGGGATTGAGATTTTGGAATGGTCCTGGAGATTGAGATGGAAATTTTGGAATGGTCCTGGTGGCTGGGATGGAAATTTTGGAATGGTCCTGTGACTGGGATAGAGATTCTGGAATGGTCCTGTGACTGGGATGGGGATTTTGGAATGGTCCTGGTGACTGGGATGGGGATTTTGGAATGGTCTTGGTGGTTGGGATGGAGATTTTGGAATGGTCCTGGTGACTGTGATGGGGATTTTGGATTGGTGATGGTGGTTGGGATGGGGATTTTGGAATGGTCCTGTGACTGGGATGGGGATCTTTGCCATGGTCCTGTCTCACCCAGAACACACCCTGGAGCCCTGTGCTCCTCTCCATGGGAAGGATACAGGCAAGGAGGATCCCCCATGGCAAAGAAAGCTGTTAGTTCAGAGAGACCAGTGAGAGACTCAGCTAACTGCAGCTGGTCACCAGTGAAGGCTAGCTTTGAGCCTAAACTCAAAAAAACCCCAAGAAGTAGAAAAAAAAAAAAAAAACATTCCCAGAAAACGGCTCCTGGTGTACCTGCTGGGGGATAACAAACTGGGATTCAGAATTTGCTGGACGTGAGGCATGACTGGGACCTGGGGATGCTGCTGACATAAATTAGGGACAGGGCTGGAAGGATTCTCTGGAAAGAAAAGGAATTTGGAAGTTCTCAGGCAAAGCAATTGGTACCAGCAATAATTGGTTTCGTGGATCAGGAGAGGACAAACAAACCCAAAGCTGAGGAGGAAGAGAAGGCCCTTGAGTGTCCTGAAGTGTGTGGCTCTCTGCCCACAGGAAGGCAGAGGGTATCCTGTCTGGACTGGATAAATCTTGGAAATGGCATTTGAAGTGGACATGAAATAGGGCTTGGAGGGAGCTAGAGCCTGGGAGAAGATCTGGCTGGATGGGATATAAAATCCATTAGTGTCTTAATGCATAAATTGGCAGAACTGTGAAACAGCAATGAAAAACAAGCTACTGGGAGCCCAAACTGTTATTAGATTCTGGTGCCTCAGTGGCTGCTGGAATCAGTATTCTGCAAGGGTGAGGTGCCCATAAGGTGCCTGTCCTGGTTTGGAGGACAGGTGTCTGCTGAGAAAGGAAGGAGCCTCTCTTTGAGATGGAGAATGTAAACCTCCTCCCTCCAAATTATTGTAATTTTGAAATTAAGAGGCTCTCAGGCAAAGATATGGGAATTAGGAATAACAGTTCTTTACTAGGGAAATTAAAATAGAAATACAGAACTACAAAGAAACAAACACCACACACTGACAAATTCAGAATACAACCTGACAACCCATCAGGCAGGGTGCTGGTAGCAGATTGATTAAATGGTGGCTGTAGTCCTTATGCAGTGTTAGATGTGCTTCAGTTGGAGCAGTGCTCCTGGACAAGGGGCAGCTTCCCTCCCAAGATCCAGTGATGATGTGGAAAAAAAGTCCAGTTTTCCTCTGGAGTCCAGGAGAAAAAAGGGCTGGCCTCAGTGTCCCAAAATCTCAGTTTTTATCTTGGTAAGAAATGTTTAGCTCTTCCCCCTGGCTGGAGCATCTCCCCATGGGATGCAGTAATTTTATCAGTCCCACAGTGGGACTCAATGGCCATGAGCAGGAGAGAACTCCCTGCAGAAAGGATGGGTTGTGAAAAGATAAAGAACACTGCCCCAGCTGGTTTATAAAATATGGCCATGAAAAGGAGATGTCCCCTTTGGAAATAAAGAACACTGCCCCAGCTGGTTTCAGTGGATGTTCCATTAACAGAATATCTCCCACGGAGATCAGGATCACTGCCCCACCCTCACCAGATGGTGACAGAACAGAGAACTTTTATCACATCCTGTACTGTAACCCAAGACAGTGCCCCAGCAGACACAGGAGTTCTGGGGTCTCCTGTGGTGCAGGGAGAGTCCTAGCTCTGCCCCACACCCCCCAGTGCAGACTGCTTGCTGGACAGTCTGCCTGAGGCTTTTTGTATTCAGCATCATGTACAGGATAAAAAATGGGTTTTTCAGCAGCCTGCTCCTTAAACAAAATAGGTGAATTTAGATCTGACTAACTCTGCAGGGATAATACAGAAATAGAAAGACTCATAATTACCTTACCTACAAAATGATGTTTTCCTGTAAAGGCTCCTGAAGCAGTCACAAGAGCTGGGATGAGGGTCAGCTACCTTTCTGCAAGTATAAACTGGAGATAAGTTGGAGTATGGGAAGATTAATGCCTGTGCTTTAATAGCAGGGCTTGATCCAAGAGTGCAGAAATGCTGTAAATGCCCAGAGAGCTGCTGGATCCAGGAGTGCCAGTGCAATGACCCAGGGTGTGTAATTCCCCCGTGGGGCTGCTATTAAAGGCAAATAGAAAGATGCATCTGAGTGAGGATTTCAGAGCATTAAACGCTGGAACTCTGCAAACATCACCTCTTCATGTTAAAATGCCAGAAATTATGGCTGCAGCAGTACAAGGAGCTAAGTGGTTTTGGCCACAGATCTAGCAAATGCATTTTTCTTTAGCTCTTTAGCAGAGAAATGTTGGTAAAAGTTTGGGGGTTACAGTTCAGCAGGGGAAAAGAATATTTCGCTCGAGTTCCTCAAGGATTTTGCAAGTTCCTGTGATCTGTCACATCCACATCACCCAAATGTGGGAGAAATTAGCCTGCAGGTCCTGCAAGTGTGTGGCATCAGATGTGGCTCACACCTGAACTGGGGAGATTCTGGAGAACAAGCATGTCAGCAGACTGGAAGAACTGGCTGCAGTCCCGGAGGAAGGATTGGAAGCCAACAGACAAAAGGTTCAATTAGTGCAACAAGAGGTAAAATATTCAGGAGCAATGCGAGGTATTGAAGGCCAGGCTCCTGATAAACAGAGTGTGGAATTAATTCCAGAGCTGGCCAGCCCCACTGCTCTGCCTGGCTAAGAGCACGGCACATTTAATTGTATGCAGGATTTTATTCTGATGCTCACTGAAGTGAGTCATCCTCCAGCTAAGCTTGTGGAGAAAACCAGGCAGTGGGAGCAGGGTGCAGGGGAGCAGGCAGCTCAGCCAAGCTGAAGCCAGCCCAGCCCAGGCTGCAGTGCTGGACCCAGGGAGGCTCCTCATGCATGGTTTGCCTCTGTCAGCCAGGAAAAAAAATGCCAATTTGGCACAAAAAGAGAGATACCGTGTTCCAGGCTATTGTCTGTGCATCTCAAATCTTATTGACACCGCCACTCCTTGTCAAAAGGAATGAGTATATTTAGTCTGGGAATCAGAGAAATTGGATTATCTAGTTGGAGGGAGGCCAACGGCACAGCACCCTAGTTGTGCTTCCCTGAAACATAAAGTGTTCAGTGCAGCTCAGGGTGGTGCCTGTGGAGCTCTGGGCTGGCAGCACAGCCGCTGGTGGGTGACTGGAGGGTGGCACTGGAGCAGGACACGAGGACAGGCAGCTCTGAGCTCCAGCAGTGCAGATACCGCAACTCCTGCTGTGCAGTGGCCTGTGCAGCTTTAATTGCCTCTGTCAGAATGCATCCACATAAACCAGAAATGTGCTTTACAGGTGGCTGGGGCTGTGCAGAGCCAGGCTGGCACAAGATGTGCTCCAGCACATGCAGAGAGGAGCAGGAGGCAGTGGGGCAGCTCACTACAAGTGGCAGCAATCCCTCAGGCATTGTCAGGTGTGCTTCCCCACGGGCTGAGCAAACCAGGAGCAAGGATTGCATTTTGCTGAACAAGTTTTTTGCCTGCCTAGTTACAAAGCACAGAGCAGAATGCCCACAAACCTCAGGATGTGAAGCATTTAGCTCCTAAAGGAAGCTCTAAGGAAGTTAGTGCAGGTGAATGGCCAAAAGTAGGATGTGGTGTCCCCATCTAAATGACTCCACAAACAGCTGCAGTCTGCCATGATTCTATTCCTTGTAGGATCTTGACATGAAGTGAGATATGACTCTGAAAAACTGATGGTTAAAAACTTCCTTATCAGATGAATAGCAACTGAAGGGTCTCACAGATTAATGAATGAGAGGATCTGACAAACGACTGCAGGATAATCAACAAATAGCTGAGCAATTAGGGCAAAATGTTCCTAGAATAGATAAAAGGCAGAAAAAGGTAAATAATCAAGATGAAGAATGGTGAGTAGGGGTTCAGGTAGTACATCATGGCAAAGAGCACACCTGGGGCTGTGAGTGGGATGGATCTGGCACCAGCACAAATCAAGGCATTTCCATTGTTTATTAGTCCAAGGAAGTTCTGACAATGTCAGGCAGCTTCATCAATCACAGCCAAATCTTTGGAAAGGAGAAAAACATAAGAGAAGCCATAAGAAAAGTGTCTTGGGTTAGAGTAAAGGATGTGATAAAAGGTCTCTATTCTGTCACCATCTGTTGA
>VRYO01002184.1:22628294-22647759 GCA_009812075.1 Sialia sialis
GAGTGTGGGTTCTGCTTTAGGGATCCATGGATTGAGATGGAGCTGTCCTTGAGGGTGTCCATTTTGGATTACAGGAGCTGGGTTTTGAAATGTAATTTTTCTCGGGGACGACAATTCTGGTTTATGGGAACCAGCATTGAGATGCAGTTTTCCCGGAGGACTCTGGCTATCCCGATGGACGATACTTAGCGAGTGCTCATCTCTGGGTGTTTCCTGCACCTTCTCCTTAACGAGTCATCCCCACTGGAGCCAGTCCCATTGGTGTGTTAATCAGGACAGCTTTGTTCACTGCTGGAATTCCGTGAAGCAATCTTACTTTCTTGCTGTGGCTGGCGTTCTTAAAAGTTTCTTTATTTATTTCTTTATTTATACGAACATTATTTATATTTCATAAATCCCAAATTAACACGAATTACTTCACAGCATACATCACAGTGCCCGGGCAGAGCCTGGCTGCTCTCACAGCCACACAAACACCCCCAGCATTATTCTCCACTGCTCTGAAGCCATTTGGGTGAATTTGTGTTAAAAACTCTGATTTCTGTTATCTGCTTTGTGCAGAGCTCACCTGGCTGGGGTGACCTTTGGGATCCCTGCTGCCACAGGCCGGGCAGGGGGAGCAGAGCTGGAGGGGGATTCTGCAGAGCTGCAGCTAATTACAGTCAAAAATCAGAACTTTAGACAACTCTAATGTTTGCAGCTGGAAAGACTTAAAAGCTATTTGCCTCTAATCTCCCTCTGACAATCAATGAATTGAACAGTAAATGTTATTAGACTAATTTACTGTTCATCAAGAGTAAGAAATGAATAGAATAATTTACTATTCATACATCCAACTGTGTGACATGTGTACAGATCAGTTGGAAAGAAAAAGCAACATCAGGGTTCCAGTTCTCCTCCCACACCTTTTTTTTTTAAATTCCAATTTTTCTCCATTCTCATCCCAAAGCTGTTCTGGCTTTGCCCCAGTGGCAGAATGACCACATCTGTTTGGATGCACATCTGCCTCTGTACTCAGAGCATTCTTCTTCTTGCCCAACCATCTCAGTGTTTTCCTCTAAGGAGAGCAGCCAAAAACTTCACAGCTCCAAGGGAAGCCCCTGTTAATTCACTCAGTTCCCTGTGAGATATTTACCTTCAGTTTTCAGGTACCTCCCATGAGGATGCTGCAGCATCTTGAGCACCTCATCTTTCTGGCTACCCTGGTTATTTGGCAGTTTGGAGCATACTAGGAGTAAATTGGATTTATTTTTCTTCCTAGGACAAAGCAGGGATGGTGTTAGGCATTAGAAAGACTGGAAAGCCTGAATATCCTTAGAGAGTTTGGTAATATTCATGTGCAGAAAAAATCCAACCCACAGCCTCTCTAGTCAAATAGTCTGAATATTTTAGATGTTAAAGACAGAATGTGGCAGCACTTTGGGATGCCAGAGACCTGAGCAGAAGGAAAGCACGTTGCAAACTGTGACCTAGAATGGCTGGAGATGAGGCTCTCCATGGGGCTGGAGTCACCTCCTGACCTGGCTGCCCTTCCTCAGTCATTTCTGGAGCCAAAACTCGATGATGGTGAGAGGTGTGGCAGCCCTGGTGACTTTACCTTCAAATCCTGTTGGTTCTCCTTGGTTAAATTCATTTTTTCTGCCAGTTGCACCAAACAGGAGCAGTTTTCTAGCTGAGAGGAAATTGCTGACAAGTGCACACAGACAACTCCTCACCTCAGCTCTATGGTTTTTCCAGCACCCCAGAGATCCCCCAGTTCCTGCTTTGATAAACAAACACCACCTCCATCTGGCATCTGCCACTGCCTCTGTCAGGGAGGGAGGGTTGGAGAATTCTCCTAGCTGGAGGAGGCTCAGCTGTCTCTGCTCTGCTGCGCTGACCTTTGGTGCAATTCTAGAGCTCTGCCCACAAGCTCTCCAGTGCTGGTGTTGAAAAGAAACTCTGACAAAAGCAAAGATTCAACCTTGAAGATTTAGGATGCTTTTGCCTTTAAAAACTATTCACAAAACCAACAACAAAACAGAAAGTACAGCTTTCTCTTTTTTTCCTGTTTCTGGGCATATTTCTACTCAGGGCCTGACAGTCTGGCTGGTTTTTGTCCCAATCCCACACCAGTGGAAGAGATCTCAGCAGTAAAATGCCACATGGAGTGTCCCAAGAACCTCCTCCCTCAGAACCTCTGTCTGTCTGTGTGTCTGTCTCTGTGTCTGTCTGTGTGTCTGTCTATCTGTCTCTCCGTGTGCCTGTCTGTGTGTCTGTCAGTATGTCTGTCTGTGTGTGTGTCCAGGTGCTCAGCACGAGGGCTCAGCAGTGCAGGGGCTGAGATCCTGGTGGCCCCACAGCTCCTGTGCCACCCCCAGGTGACAGCAGAGGGGATGCAATGCTTCCTCTGGAACGTGCCCAGAGATTCCAGGGTCACCTGGAGCTCAGTCCTGGGGCAGGACTGTCCCCTCAGCTGCCCCACGGGTGTCACAAGGTGACTGCAGCCAGGGCAGGGCAGTTTTGGGGTTGGTGGCAGCACAGTCGTTATGGGAGAGCCATTGCTGCTCCCGCACCAAAGGCTGTGTGCTCCTGTGAATTGTTCATGGAGGAGCACGGGGATGGATATTGATGGAGGAGCACAGGGATGGATATTGATCTGTGCTCCTGTGAGACACGGCTGAGGAAAGTGCTGCTCCTGTGGGGACACAGCTGGGGACAGTGCTGCTCCTGTGGGGACACAGCTGGGGACAGTCCTGTTCTTGTGGGGACACAGCTCCTCCTGCAAGGGCTGAGCAGGGCAGAGCTGGCACTGGCTGAGCTGCAGCCAGCTCTGATGTCTGTGCTAGGCAGTGTCTGGAAAATAGAATCAACACATCAAATGATCTGTCATGTAAGTTTTCCGTGTCAAGGAAAATAGCCCAAGGCCCTTCTTCCCACATTTGCTGCTACAACAGCCAGACAACCTGGCCTCTGAATTTATTCTGGTCTTTAATCAGGCAAAATCCCTGTGATCTCTGAGGTTGGGCTTCACGGATCTGGAAATAGATGATGCAGTTTACTCAAAGGGAGGCACTTAGCCACGGCTGCTGAGGCTGTGGTCACTGGCAGAGCCACACACGTTGTGCACAGCCTGCTGGAAAGCTGCAGATGCTCCCACTTGTCCCAGCCCAGTCTGCAATAAACATCCAGCATGGCTCCAGAGCCATTCCTCCTGCTCTGGTTGCCTCTGCACACACAGCAGCAGATGCTCTCCGGCACCCAGGTGACTCTGAGTGCTGCTTTCATCCTCGGCTGCTTTCTCTCTGGTAATTTTTCCATGCTCCTTGTGCTGTGCTTTACCTTTCCCCCAACTGGGTTGCCCTAAGAACAAATCTGGTGCTCCACAGCTGAGGCACAGCAAAGCTGCACAGGGTGCAAGGTGACTCTTAGTTGTTTCTAATTTTTTTTTTTTTTTCTTCCCCAGTTAGGGCACAACTAAAATTTCAGTTGGCCAGCGCGGGATTTTCCCTCTGTGCACTTACTGTGCTTGCCTTTCCACCTTAATTAGCCATTCCACAGGTTTTTCAGCACTTTGTGAATGCAAGTTTTGCCTTTAGGAAAGAACAGCAACCCAAACGTGTTCAGCTGATGCAGACTCTGCCACTGGAAGCTCCAGGTGGAGCAGCTCCATTGTGCAAATCTCCATTTCGGGTTCTGAGGACTCTGAGTAATTCAGAGCTTTAAAATGAACACACTTTGAGGAGAGAAAAGAATTAAAACCAGCCATAAGCCAGGGCTCAAGAGCAAGCCAAGCCTAAGCAGCCTTTTAGGCAGCGTGCAATTTGTGTGGCAGGCAATCTGCTTTTCCTGTTCATGTGTTAGAGCTCAGCAATCTCTGCGCTGCCACTGCCCCTCTGTCCCCTGCTCGCTCCCAATGATGTTTGCTATTTCTGAGCTCAACACCGAGTTTATCATCCCTGCTGCTCTACCCTGCAAGAGGGAGTTTAAAAAAGGTCGGCTACTGTGTTCAGGCAACATCAAATTTCTGTGAAACAAGTGGGGAACTGCAGCAATAGATGGGCAATCTCAGCATCCTCTGCTCTCTGTCGGGCTTTGTTATAAATGGGTTGCAAAATGTTGAATTCCTGACAGAAATACGAGCCATCAGCTCAGACTCCCCTCCCAGACTGCTGAACGCTGTGGATGGGCAAATGAGAAAGTTTTGTGGCTGGGCATGCCCCACAGCACCTGGCAGGCTTCATGTGAGCTGTCTAATGAAGAGCTGGGTGGCAAAACCAGCGCCAGGTTCTGCTCCATAAAAGCGAGGAGAGAAAACGTGACAGCGCCTTGGAGGAATTCACCGGAGAGCTGCAGGCACAGCTGGATCCAGATGTGCACCTGAGAGCTGCCTGAGCACACCTGGTTCCAGATGTGCACCTGAGAGCTGCAGGCACACCTGGATCCAGCTGTGCACCTCAGTGCTGCAGGAACGGCTGGATACAGATGTGCAACTGAGAGCTGCAGGCACACCTGGATCCAGCTGTGCACCTGAGTGCTGCAGACACAGCTGTGCAGCTGAGAGCTGCCTGAGCACACCTGGATCCAGCTGTGCACCTTAGTGCAGAAAGCACATCTGGATCCAGCTGTGCACCTCAGTGTTGAAAGCACACCTGGATCCAGCTGTGCACCTGAGTGCTGAAAGCACACCTGGAGTGCTGCCTGAGCACACCTGGATCCAGCTGTGCGCCCCAGTGCTGCAGGCACAGCTGGATCCAGCCCTGCTCCTCCCCAGGGCTCCGGGCTGCTTCAATTCCTGCTCCTGCAGTTCTGCCGGGGCTTGGCTGTTCATTAAATCTTCCCTGAAGTCCAGAGAGCTCTGCAGCACTTGCAGCTACCGCTGAAAGTGAACAAAATGAAGGTGAATTTAGCCACTTGCAAAGTCCAATGAAACCAAACAGTCCAGTAGAGAATTAACACTGATATTAGTGATACTCCTCACCCAATAACCAAACTCCCGTGACCCTCAGTGCAGCACTGACTGTCCAACCAAAACTGCCTGGAACCGTGAAGGAGAAGGAAGAAGACAGAAAGGAACAGCACCCAAGAACCTCCATCTTGTCCAATACCTATTCTACTTTATAAAAACCTCCAATTCCAAACCTTTCACCATGTGAAATCACAAACTTCTATTTAACTACACACAGTGATTTTAACTCCATCACTCAAATCTGGAACCCTTCTCTCAGGCCTCAGATCACAAGCTGTGTTCTCCAGCGGGGCAGTGCCAGAAAGCACAGAAAGCTCCGAAATCCCAGGATTCTGGGGTCCAACAATCCCCAGAGCAATGTTTGGTGCCAGGAGGGGCTGTAAATCCCGAGAATGTCCCCTGGTACCCCCCAGGCCACAGCAGGGTCCCACCACAGCCTGGCGGCACTGCAAACCCTGCAGTACCCAAGCAGCTCATTTCTCACCAATTACTTGTCAAACAACTTGTAATTAAATAGCACAGAGCTGTCTGCCATGCATCTTTGGGTCTTTAAGGCTTTTTTTTGTATCTCCTGTTTGTGGCGTGCCTCTAGAGCACTTCTGAGCAGAGCAGAGCAGCAGAGGAACAGAGTGATAATTGAACAATTAACAAGTGATGTCATAAAACAATGCACTTAAAATAAAATGCATAATTAAAATAAGTGAACCAAAAAAAAAAAAAGAAAAAAAAGAAAAAAAGTTACAACATACACACGCCGATGTTGACAGTGAGTGTCACACAGGAACTGAAAAGCGTAATTTGAAGGGAAAAAGATTGCACCGCGGTGGTTAAATAAAATTGTGGCATAAACAAGCAAACATCTCGGTGATTTGCCAAAAAAGATGTACTAACGTTGCGAAAGAATGCTTGTGGGAAGTGAAGAAGTTTGGAGCACAAAGCAGCGCTTTGGTGGCTCCCTGTGCCATTAGTGGCTGGCCAGGCACCGCGCTGATGGGCTCGCTGGGCTCGCACACATCAGCAGCAGCAGAGCTCAGCTCCCCCCGGATTCCCTGCCTGGAGAGTTGTTAGGATCGCGGAGTTCTTTAAAGAGCAGAGCTGTGTACAATAGCGCGCTCACAAAGACCCCATTAGGAATAGAATCTTCTGTACAAATGAGATGGTTGGGGAAAAGAAAACCACAAGAACCCCAAAAGCAAGAAACAAAAACCAAAAAACCAACGACAAACAAGCCTGGCTGACTGAAGCGTGCTGTAATTGCTGGTAAAAATGCAATTTTCAGGAGCTTTGCATGCTGCCTGTATCCCTGCTCTTGGGAAGGGACAGAGAGGGGTCACCTCCTCTTCCTCCTCCTCCTCTTCCTCCAAGCTGGATTCGCCCAGGATGGAGCTGGAGGATGCCGGGAGTGCCCACATCTGCTCATTCACAGCGTGCAGAGTTCTCTCCAGTTTCTCTGCTTTCTTTCAGCACATTCATTTTATTTTTTTTTTTAACGCGAGACACAAGAAAAGATTTTAAAGCGTGAGGCAGACGTGCTTTCCAAGAATAATTGCTCCTTGGCTGATGCACAGGAGCTCATGCATTTCTGGGAGATGCCTGCAGACTGCTAACTGCTCTGGAAGCCTTTCAGCCTTTGCTGCCTGCAAATGGCATTATTATTCACTAATAGCCTTGGCTCACCATGTTGTCTTTTGGTTAGTTAGCAGCTATTCTGCAAGTCAGAGACAGGGAAAGAGGAACATATGTTTAAGCAGTAGCCAGCTTCTGACCTGAAAAAAAAACCCCACAAACCATCCTGGAAGGTTTTCTCAGAGCCATCCCCACCGTTAGCTGGGGAGGGATTAGCAGGAAAGGGAAGCAAGGGAAGGGGTGTCCCCCAGCTCCCCACAGGCAGCTGCTGCTCTCAGGCAGGATTTTCTGGAGAGGAGGATGCAGAGGATGTTCCTGCTGCTCTCAGGCAGGATTTTCTGGAGAGGAGCATGCACAGGATGTTCCTGCTGCTCTCAGGCAGGTTTTTCTGGAGAGGAGCATGCACAGGATGTTCCTGCTGCTCTCAGGCAGGTTTTTCTGGAGAGGAGCATGCACAGGATTCTGCTGCTCGCTGCCACCACAGCTGCTGCCACAGGGCCTGGAGCAGGAGCTGCAGGGATTTCATGGTGGTAGAAGGAGTAAATGATGCCTGACCCCAAATATCCACGGTGCAGCATTTCCAGACTAATGCATCTAAGTGACAAATATTCAAATATCGCATTAAAACTCAAAGGGACTTGATAACAAAATCCTCCCTGCTTTGTTTTTACCTAAAGGTTAGGGATTCGGTTTGTTTCGTTTTGTTTTTCTAAGGTTCCTTGCTCACCTGCTCATTTCTTTTTGGATATTGTAGGATTCTGTTATTTACTGCTCAAGCAGTCCCAAGAACTGCTCTGCTGACATTTCACGGTATTTAGTATTGACCAAACACTACATGATAAATCTTTATAATACTCCAGAGAGACCATCAGGGGAGCAGTTACAAATGTATACATTGCAGTGTGCTGTGTTCTGGGTTAAATGAAATATAAAACCCCATGGCCAGCCTGGGTACTAATGTCTGCATCAGTATTCCATCACAGCCAGCTGCAGGTGTGCTGCTTGCCATCAAGACATCAACCTTTGTCAGGGTTGCAGATGTCACTGATGGATCTCCCCTTCCCTGGGCACTCAGGAGAGCAGCGTGTGACCCTTCCTAGGTTACAATGTAAAGATGTGCCCAAAGGTATGCATTCAATCACCGTCTCCATGAATTGTTAAAAACACAAGGGGCAGTGTTTTCCTTGCCTCCTCCCCCAGACTATCTCCTGTTAATGGGCCATCAATGCCCTGCCCCATGAGTCACAGATATCTCCTGTTAATGGGCCATCAATGCCCCATGAGTCACAGATATCTCCTGTCAATGGATCAATGCCCTGCCCCATGAGTCACAGATATCTCCTGTTAATGGATCAATGCCCCATGAGTCACAGATAACTCCCTCCTTCATGGGCCATCAAGGATCCACCACATGACTGATAAAATGACATCATCCTGTTGTGAGATGCTCTGCCCAGGGGGAGGAGCCAAGCATTCCCACCTGGATATCATGTGGGCCTGGGAGACAGCAGCCAGCTCTCTTACCCACTGGTTTCCAGAAGACAGGAGCTACTGGATCTTTCTACAGGATCTCCACTTCAGCAAGAGCACTTCATTTGGACTGCTGCCACCACCCTGACTAGCAGAGTGTCAGACTGTACTCTGACTCTGTCAGTGCTTTCTTTTTGGTAGTACTGCATGTATTTTACTTTTTTTCCTATTACATTTTATTTCTGATTTGGAGTCTCACTGGTTTTGCTTTCAAACTAGTACACCCCAGCCCTGCTCACACCTGACTGTGAGCAGCCAGGCATGCAGAGTGGCACAGCCCACTCAGCACGGTCACCCTCTGCCCTCCTTCTGCTCCAGGAGAGCTTTTCCAAGCTCTCACAAAGTTGTGGGTTAGTTTTGAGTTATGGGTAATTTATAGCCAAGTTGATTTTGCCATCATTAGCTTTGCACTTTCAAACACAGTTTAATTTTCTTTGGAAGATGCAGACGTGTGTACAGCTAGACAATGCCCTGTTTATTTTACTGACTAATTCATCACTTAAAGTACAAGGCTATAGGTGGAGAGACCAAGACTTATGCACAGTCCCATACCCCTAAATCAGGCCAATAAAAGTTAAATTCACACTGTTTGCAAGCACTTCATGCAGATGGAAAATGTCACCTTGTCTGAAATACTTTATGGTGGAATGCTGAAGCAAAAAGAAATCCCACAGTGAGAGATTAAAAAGCTTCACTAATGCTTAGCTGGGAGGCACGGGGCTCTGCAGCACCTCCTCCCCGTGCAGTGGGGAGGCTTTTCTGGGAAGCAGCATCTGGCTGCTGCTCTGGCTGCTGCTCTGGCTGGTCCCAGGGCAGCTCCAGCATCTCTAGAGTTCCCCTGGGAACGGCTGAGCCCGACCCTGAGCAGCCTGCATGGCACAGGGGCAGATCCCAGCCAAGGGCCTGCTGGCTCTGGGGCACAGCTGCCAGGGGCTGCTCCAGCTCACACTCTGTGCCTGCAGGTGTGGGACAATGTGCATGACACAATTTCTCCAAAGCCATCTTCCCCTGGCCCCTGGAACTTAATATAACAGACAAGGTCTCCTAGATACCAAGGCTGAGCTAAATTCCTTAAGAATTTGGTCACTTTCCTAACACCTTGGAAGATAATTGGTCAGGAATTAGTTTGTGTAATTGGTCAGTTCACCTTTAGAACTTTTGACTTTGGATACTGCTCTTTGTGTAAACTTTTTATTGGTGTAGTTTGAATCCCCCTTAAACCTATAAATATAGCTGTGTTCCCTTTGTCTCTGAGAGAATCCCTGCTTGACTCCCTTTGCATGAAATAAAGATTCTTGTGGAACACATCAAGTAAGGCCTCTGATCTTTCTCTGCTGGCTGATGTGAGCTGCTGAGAGTGAGCTGATTGATATCAACACTCTCAGGTCCTGGTAAAACATGCACCAGAGACAAAACCAAGGTTTACAGAACAACACTTTGGAGAATGCTCTCGAGTGCTTGTGCTGGGTGTGTTTTCCCAGTCTGTTATCAAGGGGCTCCCAGCCACCACTGCTCCTGAGGCAGAGCCAGGATGGCGCTTCAGCCACGCTGGGAAGTTCAATTTTATAAAAAAAGCTTATACATTGCAGAAAGCACGTGCTGGCTTGGTCAAAGGGCCAGTGCAGAGCAAGCCCAGCAGGGTGGGAGCCCATGCAGCAAGAGCCAGGTGCCCCAGGGCAGGAGCAGCCCTGCTGTGAGTCCAGCAGAGCCCCAGGGATGAGCAGAGCCCCGCTGTGAGCCCAGCCCAGCCCCACAGCCCCTGGAACAGAGCCTGCCTGGCCCTGTGGGCTGTGCAGAGTCCCTGCAGCAAAACCAACAGCCTCAAAAGCCCAATTCCCACATGGGAGAGACAAATTGTGGGTGGATCTGTCACTCCCAGCCCTCCTGTGTCACCCAGGCTTGTGGTGGCTGCCAGAGCAGGAGCAGGAGGGATCCTCACCCCAAAAGTCCCAAAGCTGCTCTGAAAGTCTTTGTGCCTCTACAGAGGAGGGGGCATTGCCTGCCTGGCTGTGCTCTGGTGGCACAGCTGGCTGCAGGCAGAGCAATAAATGCTCTGAAAGCGTTTGTACAGTGGGAACTGGAGACTCTGCAAACAGCTAATGGGGGTATTTCAATTCCCTATTAATTGCATATTTATTACTCGGCTGCTGCAAGGAAACGTCATGTTACGTTGATTAAAGCTTTGCAAGCTGTACAGTAAATATTTTAAACAAAAAAGGTTTTGATCTCTGTTGCTGCTGGGAAGGGTGGGGGGAAGTTGCCATTAGAGCTGCTGTAATTAGCAAACTCCATCGCAGACAGTGTTTCCCACAGGCTCTGCAACATGCTTCGTGTGTGTCTGCATGTATTTAGACAGAATATTATTTTATGTATACGTTATCTATAAATTATAGATACTTTTTTATATATATCATGTGTGAAGAAAAAAGGAAGAAAGCAGAAAGCTGCTGTCTCACATCTCGCAGACTGGAAAGATAAAAGAGTTAAAAGGCAGGAAAGAAAGGGGGATTTTGGTGCTCTGACTGAAGTTTGGGGGGTTAGGTGACCTGCCTGCCAGCCCTGGCTGCCCAAAACTCGTGTGTGGTTAATGAAACCTCTGCTGCAAAGTGCCAAGACTCTGCACAGATGCTTCTGGTCCCCCTCACTTGCTGGTGTCACTGCTGCTCTGTGTGCAGCAGGATTTCACTGGAGGAGGTTTTGTCGGACATGGGGCAGAAATGACCAGGCACAGCCATCCCCAGCTTTGTCCCCTGACCATCTGTGTAATGTCACCAGCATATCCCAACAGCACAGAAAACCACTCCATATTTCTGACAGACGGAATCATCTTCATCTGTGCTCGCCTTCTGCACAGGAAGCTGCTGAAAACAGAGCCCAGAGCAAAGCTCTGCCCTCAGAGAGAGCCCAGAGAGCCTTTGCTGCTGTGCTCACCTCACAGGTGTCCAGGTGTCTGTCTGTCCCACCCTGCTGTCCCCATCTTCTGCTCAGGTGTCTGTCCCACCCTGCTGTCCCCATCCTGTGCTGTGTCTGTCCCACCCTGCTGTCCCCATGCCCAGTATCTGTCCCACCCTGCTGTCCCCAGCCTGTGCTGTGTCTGTCCCACCCTGCTGTCCCCATCCCAGCCCTGCTGTCCCCATACCCAGTGCCTGTCCCACCCTGCTGTCCCCAGCCTGCAGCAGCAGCAGTGTCCTGGCCCCAGCCCCCTGTGCTGGCCAAGGGCAGTTCCCTCTCCCCCTGCTCTTCTCTTCTTGACACATGACATGAATTGGAGCAGACATCAGTCAAACAGCCGTGGATAGCTGCCACAGGACAGGACAGGACAGGACAGGCTGAGATGGCACCAACAGAGGACAGACAGCTCCAGCTAAAGAGCCCAGTGATTCCCAGGGTGGTCCAGAGGGCTGTGCTGGGAGGCTGGACCAGCCCCAGCTCAGCCCCAGGGCTGAAGGAGCAGCTCTAACACAAAGCAGTGCTGAGCTCTGATCACCCCCTTCAGGACCAGGGCACCCTTCAGGGCACAAATTCTTTGCTGTGCTCAAATCTGGTTCCTGCAATCCCCAGTCCTGCAGTGGAGGCGATGTCCCCGTCCCTGTGCTGGATTTCCTGAGTGCTCCCCGTGCCCAGGCTCTCCTGCAGCATTCCCGCAAACCAAGGGGCCGTTTTCAGGAGCAGAATTTGTTGTTGCCAAGTCCCAGGAGTTTGTTGAGCTGCAGTATTTGACTTGGCTCATTTCCTACAGTGGCTGTGTGGTTGCAGGGGATGCAGCAGTTATTAACAGCAAAGCAAGTTTCAATCTCTCATGATTGTACATGAAGGCTCAGAAGTGTGAGCCTTCAAAGGCACAAAATGCAGGAAGCAAAACCAGAAATTATTCAGAATTTATTTCTTCAACAAAGGTTTTTGAAACCCTTTTCAAAATTCAAGGGACCTTATGTCTGATTTTTGAAACAAAAGTTGGCAGTGCTAAAACCAAATGAGCTGTATTTACATCTCACTGATTTCTGTGAATGAAAGGGTGGCAGTGGGGGTTTGGGGGACACAAAACTCCATTTGGCAAGTCCCAGCACAGAGAAAAGAACTTAAATAAACAAAGCAGGAACAGAGTACTTTCAAAAAGAATCAAACAGCATGGACCATTAATGTTTCAGGAGATAGGAGCTGTATGTGAGCCAACCATCCCCAAGATATTTATTTCCTATCTTTAAAATTGGGAATTGCATTAGAACAGGTAGACTCTTTCAAAGGTGGGAAAATTTTTAAGGGCACTCACTATACTTTAAAGAAGACTTCAAAAACCATCTCCAGTATTGAGCTGAATAAGTTGAAGAGATTTGTAGGTTATAGCAAGGGAGAGTGATGGGAATACATACAGAGCAAGCTGGTTACTGCAGTAAACAAACCTCCCCCAAACTTCAGCTCAGGAACAAATGTTTCATGTGGAGAAATCCATTTAAAAGTGAGACAAGGTGCTGGTGAACAGCAGCCAAGAGCCATAAACCATGGCTGTGGAAAGTGAACCAGCCCTGGCCACTGGGCTGGCCAGGAGGAGCAGAGCCTGACACCCTGCTCAGGGAAACCAACCCCTGCAGGCTTTGAAATTAAAAACCATGAGAAAGGAGACGTTTTCATTACAAAGGAGGACAGCAAAGCACAGCCAGAGAGGCAGAGCTTCAAACAGGGCTGCGTTAAATCTGCAGCAAAGGCACAAGTGCCCTGGAAGGCGTCGAGTAGCCCGGGCTGCTGCAAGAACCAACCATTTTATCTGCAGGAAAGAGACATTATCATTAATTGACTCACACAGAGCTTCTCTAATGGCTGGCCACTGGAAAACCGAGATACTGTAATCACGCTGAGTCTGAAAATTAACACTGATTGCTGAGCTTTATTTCCCCCCTCAAAAAAAAATAATGCTAAGTAAGAAGTGGCACCCTGAGCCCTGCCAGGCTGGGTGTCCTGGTGCCCCTTCCAGCTGTGCTCTGGCACTGTCCTTGTGGCCACAGTGCCCAGGGCCTGTCCCCAGCCCTGCAGCTGGGGCAGGGCTGCAGGAGCTTTCATTTTCATCATCAATATGACTGGGACCCTGGGCAACAACCCCATTGCCTTCCCTTTGTCTGATCCCAGCAGACAAAATAACTGCACCTCTTGCACCCTTGTAATATTTTCCCTCATTCCATGTTAGTATTTCTATCGTTATTATAAATAATTACTTCATAGGCCATTTGGACCTTCTTTTTTCAGAATTTCTTCTTACTTTATAATTACAATTCTGGAACACAGACTCATTATTCTGATGGCTTATTAAAATTATCACTCCTCACGCTCTGTCAGTTATCCAATTGCTTCAGGGATGGACTGAGGGGTGCAAAGGCTTCTTTGTCAGCCCACAGATGAGGTGCAGGGCATGCCCGAGGCTGCTGTAAATGCAGCTTTTTGGCTGTCCAGGAGCCAGAGGTGTCCAGATGTGGGCAGGGGGCTCTGAGCCAGCCCAGCCCTCTCAGGGATGTCACCTGCCCCTCCTCTGCTCTCAGGGACACCTCTGCTCTCCCCTGCAGGCAAACATCTCCCAGGCAGCCTGGAGAGCCCATGGTGCAGCGCAGGATCAGGTGCAGGACACTCCATTACCAGGAGATACTTAACTAATGTTCTGCTTGTAGCAGGAGGTCACGGGAGATTCATCTGAAGAGATGCACACGGCAAGAATTAGCAGACAAGCCATTTCACCACCTCTAATACCCTCACCTCCCGAGCTGCTCAGCTGAAATGCCTTCAGGGATGCGTTTTACAGGAGCTCCAAAGTGAACTGCAAACCGCTTAGATCACACAACTTGTGCATTTTAAATAGCAGTGTAAAATACCGTGCTTGACAAAGCCCGCAGTTGTAGGAGCAAGAGAGCCATGCTCTGAGCAGGGAGCTGCACAAGGGCAGGAAATACAACAGAGAAAACCCCACATCCAGCAAAACAAACCTGGGACTTGCTCAAGTTTATGATTAAAATTTAAAGACTGCTCAAGTTTTATTCCCCGTAGCTGCCGCTCCCTGGACAAGAAGAGACAGAGAGAGACTGACCTTGAATAATTAAGCTGGTCTGTGGCACCAGATCAATTGCTGCTATTGGCAGAACTCCACAATCAGGCATTTTGAAATGCAAGTGTCAAAGTGCATGTAACTGAGGGGCTTTTGGTGCAAAGCAGCCAATATAAAGGAGAAGAGGTGAAGAGTGAGAGAAAATAGATTGTGGAGTTTTGAGCACAGTCGTGGGGGAGGGATGGGAAAAGTTTTCATTTCCCAGCTCTAACAGGGCAAAAATCGCAGCTGACAGCAGCCTGACATGGTTGGGTTTTTATTCCTGTAACCTTGAAGATGTCACCTGGAGCAAGCTGAGTGTCTCCTGAGCGACTTCAATCCATCACCAGCTCTGGAAACACACTCTGAGCAAGTACCAGGCAGCAGTTTAATTGAAAATAAATGTTGTAAATCCGGGGAAACCTCTCTGTTCAACATCAATTACTGACCAAACCCAATGTGCTGGAGTCCAGGCAGGCATTCCCAGACCAGGTGGGAGTTTCTGCTGTTGTGTGTGCCCTCCCTGAGATCACAGTGCTGAGGTGACCTACCAGGATGGAATGTGGTGGATTTTATACCAGCCAGGAAAGGCTTTATTCTAATGTCTGCCAAATAAGACTCTGTATTAATTTCAGGAGCCATGGGAACTCCTATTTAAATCTCCTCCAATCCCTTGACCTACAAATGTGTGCATGGAAGAGCAGCATCAGGCAGATAAGGGAATCATTGTGTTCCCTGTGCAGCAGTGCTGGAAGATGCCCTTGATACTGGAGTTATTCTTTCATACTGGAGTTATTCCTTGGTACTGGAGTTATTCCTTGGTTCTAGAGTTCTTCCTTGATACTGGAGTTATTCCTTGATACTGGAGTTCTTCCTTGATGCTGGAGTTCTTCCTTGATACTGGAGCTATTCCTTCATACTGGAGTTATTCCTTGATACTGGAGTTCTTCCTTGATGCTGCAGTTATTCCTTGATACTGGAGCTATTCCTTCATACTGGAGTTATTCCTTCATACTGGAGTTCTTCCTTGATGCTGCAGTTCTTCCTTGATGCTGGAGTTATTCCTTGATACTGGAGTTATTCCTTGATACTGGAGTTATTCCTAAGGCTCTCTGCCAGACTCCTCTAGGAAAAATTCAAGACCACTTAGGTGGCTTTCTGTAGGAAAGGCAAGGGGCAGCAGACAGAGGATTTTTCCAACACAAGGTTCCCTGGTTCCCTGGCCAAGGGCTCTCTCCAGCCACTGGAAGGTGACACAGATGTCACAAGGATCTGAGGACTCTCCTGCTCCCTCTTGCAGGGTGGTCTGTGCAGCTCCTGCCAAAGCAGCAGAGAGGGAAAAGGGAAGGGAGGAGACCTTGCCATTGCACTGCCACTTCCACAACTGTCATTGCCTGCTTTGTGGTGTGTGCTGTTTTCCAGAGAGCTCCAGCACCCTGAGTCCTGAGAGGAGACACACCAGCATCCCCCAGCTCACCACCAGCTACAGTTTTCTCAAGTTTATCTTATGGATGCAAATTCCAGCAGGAAATCAAAACCAAGCCAAATGCCCTGAACAAAGAAGAGCATCGATGCTCTGCCCAAGCCATTATCTACAAGATTTTGCCATGAATTCCTGGTGATCTGCAGCTCCAAGTGCAGTGTGAGGCAGTGAGGAAAGCTTGGCTATGGGCAGGAAGAAGGACAAAGCCTTCCTCGTGTTCTCCCAGTTCCCAGGTACTGCCAGGACCCAGAGAGCAAGAAGAGAACAGAGCCTCTCAGGGCTTGGGGCCATCAGATCAGCATCCCTGTGCTGCTCCAGCTCCCAGTGATGCTGCTGCATCCCAGCCCCTCAGCGCCTTTGTTCTCCCCTCCTCCCTTTCATGATCTCCTGGTTTCACTGTTTCTGCGACAGAGTGAGAGGGAACCAGCAGCCCAGGCTCCCCTCTTTGGTGGAGATGCTTTGAAACTTTCAAAGAGCCCAACTCTTTCCCCACATCCCTGTTAATATGCACCAACTCTGCTCTTGATGCACTCCATTGTAAATGATGTATGAAATGAAATCTCCTCGCTCGCCTAATGCGGAGAAGAAAGGCTCTGTAGGCAACACTACAACGTTCCCGTCCAGAGATAAAGGCACTGAAACCTCACACTCCCTATGAACATTTTTTTTTAAGTTGTTGCTCTTCAGTGTTGGTGTTTCTCCCTTTTATTTTTTTCTCCTTTTTACTCGGAGTGGGGATTTGAATTCAGATTTCGCAGAGAAACCCAAACCACTTCCATGTATTTCTAAGCCTTTCACAGCGATTGTGTGACTGTTCCCATCCCCTCCTCAGAGGGAATAGCAGCAGCAAATTCATTAGCCCCACAAAGCAGCAGAGTGAAAAGAATGGCTTAAAACTTGCAGGAGGGAAGAGGCTGAGTACGTGGGGGATCGGCAGTGGATGTTAAGCTTGATCTGGATTTGAGACCTCCTTCCAGTTTTGTGTGGAGCTGTTTCACAGCCCCAGAGGGAACAGGATCAGCGAGGAGCCGTGCAGGGAGCAAAGCCTGAAGGTCGGCAGAGAGGAACTGCAAACACACCAGGGCTGCTCAGATGATGGATGAGCTCGGGGCAGGGGGACAGGAGCTGCAGGGGAGGCTGGGGAAGGTGACTGAGACATGGCAGGAGCTCAGAGCCAGGCTCTGCTGGTGACAAATGTGCTGCCCGTGAGCTCCTCAGCACGGGTTTATTCCAATGGACCAGCCCAGCAGAGGTGGAACCTGCAGGAGTTCATCCCCTCTCGCAGGGAGCTGTCCTGCTTTGGCCAGGCAGAGTCCAGCAGGAAAAGGTGACTTCTGGCAGGGACAGCAGGGTCAGAGCTGTCCCTGCCCTCCCCACACCCCAGCTCACCTCCACCGTGACACCAGAACCGTGCAGAGGACTGATCAAAGCTCTGCAGGAACAACAGAATAAAAAACAGGCTGAAAGCAGCACAGGGAGCCTCCCAGAGCAGGCCAGCCCCTCTGGGGCAATCCCCACACTGCTGGGGATTTTAATTTCCTCTGGCCAAAGTCTCACACCCAGGTGCTGACTGTGGAGCTGTCCTGTGGGTGACAGATGTGTCACCACACACTGCCACCACCCCCCTGCTGCCATGAGCAGTAAACTCAGCTTAGAACTGAAAAAGCTTTAGTAAACTCCTAGGAATGATGGTTTTATAGCTGACAGATGAGCCACCCTGATGGGTTATTAGTCACAGTTAGCCATCCTTGCTAGACTTTACGTTACTAGTGAATTTTAGGGGCCTTGCTTTCATTTTTCTTTCCCTTTTGTTTGTCTGAGCAGCTCAGAATGACAACAACTCTCACAATGACAAAACAAAATGCTTCAAGGCAGCAGCTGGAGCTTGAAATTAATAATAAAAAGCAGTTGAGTTGATGTTTGGTTGCAGAGTCATGCTAGCAAATGTGTGTTTCATAGAGCTCATGAGGAACTCTGGCATCCCCATTTCCATTGCTGAGGATCCCTGGCATCCCCATTTCCATTCCTGAATGACCCTGCATCTCCATTTCCATTCCTTAGGGACCCTGCCATCTCCATTTCCATTCCTGAGGAACACTGGCATTCCCATTTCCATTCCTGAGGAACACTGGCATCCCCATTTCCATTCCTGAGGAACACTGGCATTCCCATTTCCATTCCTGAGTGACCCTGGCATCCCCATTTTTCCATTCCTGAGGAACACTGGCATTCCCATTTCCATTCCTGAGTGACCCTGGCATCCCCATTTTTCCATTCCTGAGGAACACTGGCATTCCCATTTCCATTCCTGAGTGACCGTGGCATCTCCATTTCCATTCCTGAGTGACCCTGGCATCCCCATTTCCATTCCTGAGTGACCCTGCCATCCCCATTTCCATTCCTGACTGACTCTGCCATCCCCATTTCCAGTCCCCACTCCATGGAACCACTGCTGGGCTGGCACATTGATTCCAGGGCAGCAGGGAGCCAGGGAAGGGTCCCAGAGCTGGGAAGGGCAGAACTGAACACCAAGGATCCCTGGGCACCCCTGAGACCGTGACACTCCCAGCTGGCATTTCCTTGCCCAGCACACATTCTCAGCTCCTGGGCTGCCTGCAGGGAGCTGGCACCCTCCACCCTCACTGGAACACCAGGGCCACCATCACATCTGTACAAACCTGCCCTTTTGTCACACAGGAAAGTAAAATCTGCATGAGTGAAGGGAATTTCAAAAAGATCTCCAAAAGGCCAAATGAATGGTCACACAGTTCCACAGCTCTGCTGCGAGTTCAGCTAGGCTTGACCTCCTGGCTACCCCTTGAACATGAAGTTAACAGCAAAAATATCTGTTTATCTGAGAATGGCACTGCTATTTCATAAAGCTTCTTTATTTTCCTTTCAGCATTGGAAAAATTCCCCAACATAAACCGAACATTACTGCAGGCAGATTTTATTCTCATTGTTCAAGGGTAAGGAGTGAATGGGAACTGCAGGAGGCCAACTATTCTCTAGCTACACAAAGTGAAAATGATATTTTGAAGAAGATCAAAACCAGTAGAAAATATTCAACCCCTTCCATGATGTGCTGTATAATTTTGGCTGCAGACAGGTGACAGCGATACAGTTCCTCAACCCTTGTGAGCAAAATGAGATGCAACAGTTTTTAATCAAACTCTTCTCAGGGAACATAAACCAGAGGAAAGCAGACAAAATAACAAGAGTGATTCTCAGGCAGGTCTGCTTGAGCTGTGATTAATAGTAACAACAATAACACAGCTTTGTATTCCCAGACTTTGCCTTATCCTCTGCTACTTTTGAAGCATCTTATTAAAGAAAAGAAAAAAAAAATCCCCACATTATTCCTTTCCTAGGACTTTGACAGGAACAAATCTGACAACTAAATAGTCAGGGTGCTCCTAGCTGGATGATTTCAGTGCACAACAGAAATGGAACCCCTCTGCTGCTGCTTCTGCAAACACATCCAAACAAACACATTCAGGACCCAAACTTCCAGGAAAACACACAGACGTTTCCTGCCTTGCAAGTTCCTTTTTAGCAGGCCATGAACACCTCATTGAATCACCATCCTTCCTCCTGTTTGGAAGCACAGGTGGTAACTCCAGCAGGAAGATGCTGCAATAAACATCTCAGAGCTCTGGAAGATGTTAACTGTGAGCTGGCTGCTCTGCTGGCAGGGAGCTTGCTGCTGGAATGATCCTGGCTGAACCTCGGGCAGCTTTGGGAGAGGTGGGGCTGGATGGGCTGCTCTCCCTGAGCATCCTGATGCATGCCAAGGACACACGGACACATGGAC
>VRYO01002184.1:22663494-22691403 GCA_009812075.1 Sialia sialis
GGATGGGGAGTCCCTGGAGTATTTAAGGCCAGGCTGGATGGGGCTGTGAGCAGTGAAGGTGTCCCTGCCCATGGCAGGCAGTTTGGAATGAGATCACTTTTAAGGTTCCTTCCAACCCAAACCATTGATGAACCTGTGATTCTGTGATTCTTTTTTATGATTGCATGGGCTGATGGTGCTGCCTGCTCCCTAGGGAAGGGCTGAAAGCTGCAGCCACAGCCTCCAGCCCCAGCTGCAGGGTGCTCTGCACAGCTGGAACCAGCATGCTCACCTGGGGCTGCACCCCTGAGAGCCCTCTGCTCAAGGCAAAGCTCAGGAGAGCTGCCCCACATCACAGCCAGCCCCAGGATCCCTGCTGATCCCACATCCCTGTGCTGGGCTGGAAATGTTGTGTTTGCACAAAGAATAAACGTGCAAGCTGGGAAGGAGCTCCTAACGCCCCGTGTGCCTCCCCTCAGGAGCAGAGTGTTCCTCACTGTGATTTAGACTTTTAGGATGCTGCTGCTTCTTTTTTCCCCCTCCTCACTGCTGGGGATCCAGGAGCTGGGCTGGGAGCAGCTGAGCATCCCCAAAATGGGGAGCAGGATGGGGCTCCTGGCTCTGTCCCACAGCAGCTGGAACGAAACGCTTTGAAGGCAGAAATGAAAGGAGAGAGGCAGAGGATGCTCCCTCTCCTCCCCCGGCGCATCCCGCACTCCCGCGGACCTCTCCTTCGCTGGGATATCAAATGGCCGTGTCTTTTTGAAGTTACCATGGCAGTGAGAGCAGAGCAACAGCTCAGCTCGCACAGGGGCGGAGAGCAAAGCAAAACCCCGGCACGGGGAAGGGCAGGACAGAAAGGGGCCGAGAGCATCCTCTGATGTCTACAAGATGCGGTGAGGAAAAGGCTTTCCCACCGGAGAAATTAAAATAAGCAAATAAATATCCAGCCATGAGAGGGCAGACAAAAAGTAAAGAAAAGCAAGATCTAAGAGCAGAGCTGGGAAAAGGACTAAAGTGGAAGCAAAGCAGAGACAGAAATTCAGCTAATTAGAGAACAAGGTGTGTGCAGAAAGAAGAAGAGATGAAGGTGACAGAGGAGCTGGCATCCAAACCTAGAACAAGGATAATTTCAGGAGACAACACAAGAGCTCTCAGTGACAGGTTGCTTTGGAGCAAAGTTCAGTTCATTGCCAACAATCTCAGGGTCCCCTCCCACCCAAGGGAGCAGCTCCTGCCAGCCTCTGACTCCCCAAACCCTTGGACTCACAGCCCCTGCCAGCCTCTGACTCCCCAAACCCCTCTGGGCTGGGTTTGCCCACCCTGAGCAGAACCTGGAGCTCAGGATGCTGTGCTCCAGGAAAACCCCACAGCCTGCACTGCAGGAGCTCCCTGCACAGCCAGGCTGACCCCACAGCTGAGCACATCCCTGCTGGGCTGCAGCAGGCAGGGACATGGTGAATGCTGGAGAAAGCAGAGAGCCAGCAGAGGGTGGGGACAGGGGGACAGCCCTGTCCCATTCACAGTCACACTGCTCTGCTCCACTCCCTCCCCGTGCCCTGAGGATGCAGCTCTGGGGTCAGAGTCCTGTCCTCACCAAGGGAGGAACCAAGCCTTCCCTCTGCACCTGGATAATGTGAAACTGGGGCTCCGAGGAGCTCATGGCCATGGAAATTCCCTTACACAGCTGCCTGGGAAAGCACCATTAACCTGACCTCCAGCCAAGATTGTCTTCTAGCATGGATCTAAACAAGGACTGGGCATTTCCCTCCTGGGCTATTCCACAGATTTCCTTGCCAGAAAGTCATTCAAACATCCCATTTTTTTTCTCAGCATGAGTCTGTACTCCCAGTAGAGCCACGCTAAATAATTCCTTTTTGCTTTGGAAGTTTAAAATCTTCATCTGTCATTTTGGCATTGTACCTTATTTAAAATGGTTGACATTTCTTCAATTCCAGGCTTACCTGGAGGGTGCTAAGCAGAAGACCAAGAGACTGGGAAACTTTGCAAAGCAAAAATCTTGAGAAGAGGAGTGTGGGATGAAAACAGCATCCCACACATGCTTAAATACCAGCATCCAGAGTGAGCAGGATTATGATTGCCTGGCCTGAAACAAATGGTTCCACTTTTACTGCTGCTAATACCATTAAATAACCAAGAGAGCGAATGTCACTGATTAGAAAATAGCACAGAGCGTTTGCAAGCGCTAATCAACTTCACAGCAATGTTAACTTCCAGCCCTGGAGAAGCCCTGGCAGGGTCTTTGTGAAGCTATTTCAGGTGAGGCTCTGCATAAAGGAGCTGTCCCTTCACATCAGGTCTGATCCCTGCTCAGCACGGTGAGCCCTCCCTGCTCTCCAATTACATGACAAGCAAAGCAACTTATGGGTGCTCCTGACGGTAATGCCCCAGTATTTTTCATATTTATGATGCCTAATTACATTTGCTGCTGATGGTGATGTAATGTGGAGGTATGGAAGATTGAGAAGGCCGCTCTGATGTTAATATATTTACATTATTAAGAAGTCATACATTACACAGGCAGTCTGCTGTGTGGGGCTGGATTTCTGGATGAGCTCTCAAGGCAAATCCATTATCTTCTGCCTCCTCCTGTCCCCTGCACAGATTCTGATAACTGGCAGTGTTTAAAGTGATGCAGCTGGTATCGTGGTGCCAAAAGGGAAAAGGTATCTTACACATGCATGAAATTAAGTAGGCCCAGGGGTCTCAGAGGACCACACTGCTTTACCAGGCAGAGGAATTCAAGACATTAGCTGAGAAGATCAGCATTGCAAAAGTGGTGCAAAAAATCCCCTCAAGAGGGCTGGAGAAAGGCAGGCTCCCTGTGCAGTGCCATCAGAGGCACTTTCTGTGAACGTCCTTTATGGCTGGAGGAAAAGTCTCCTGCAGACCCTTTGGGTTTAAACTGCCTCTTCTCCTTTGGCCAGGGAATGGTGCATGTGTGATGATCACCAGGACACAGTGCACACCTTATTGCCCTGCTCAGATGAGGAGAAATGATGTGTCAATTGGAGAGTTGAGCTGCTCTGTTCCTTTGGGACACGCTCCCTTTGGGACTGTCTCCTCCCCAAACGCTTCCTCCCCAGGCACATCTTCAGAAGTTCACTGAAGAAGCCAAGACCCAGGCTGGTGCTTCATACATTTTTTAGACACACCTCAAGTAGCTCAGTCAGAGCTAAAATGTGTTATTCAGCACCTCATGTCTGGTTGGCTCAGGGAAGATGTCAGCTGCAAATGGAAGTTGTGGGGACGGGAGGCAGAAGCTGAGAGCAGTCTCTCCCCAGGGAATGCTCACCAAGCCGGCAGTGCTGAGCATCCTCATCCTCTGCTGTCATCTGGGAGAGACGAGCTTGAGCCACAGCTCCTCTAAATCCAGCAGCTCCAATGCTGGCTCCACATCAGAGCCCCTGAAGAGCCCTTCTCTCACAGCCAAAATGAGTGAGAAACTCAAGGGGACACAGAGATGTCCACAAGTAGCAGTGCAGGACTCATTTACACATTCCTAATAAATGACAAACAGGTTTCTAATGAACAGCAGCAGCCTCAAGGCTCAAGTGGTTGACACTGAGAAAAGAAAGTCTGGGGCACACAAGCCCTGCTAATAAACACGAGATAACAACACAAAAAAACTAAAAACCAACACAAATCATTTTAGAATCTATTCCAACTTCAGCAAGTCTAGCTGATCACCCATGAGCTGCTTACAAAGTGTGGTTTGTGCTGTCATTTACACATCAGGAACCTCCTGCATGGGCACAGGCACCCTGAGTGCACCTGGAAGGACACTGGACAGCTCAAGTGGACAATGGGGACGTGAGGAGGTGGCCTCCCTTCATTGCAGGGATTTCAGATGCTCAGACCTTTCAGAAGGAAAATCCCCCAGTCTGGGTCTTGCTGGCTATTCCAGTGCTCTGGGTGTGATTTCTGTCCCCTCAGAGTGACGTGTGCTTGCTTGAGGAACTGGAAATGACTCCTGAGTCAGTGACAGTGCTGGGGAGGAGGGGGGCTGCCTGCAACTCAGAACTCATCTACATTGACACAGGAGTTGTAAGGCAGCTTCTGCGATTTCCACCCAAATTAAGCCTTGCACAAAGGAGGATTCCCAACCTGTTCTCTTAATGAGCACAGAGCTATAAGGACAATTACTCTGAATGAAATAAAATTAATTAACGCACACATTTGGGGACTAAAAATGCTTATTATCTAATATGTATGAACTTGACCTAGCTTAAAATTAATGACAGAGCCAGGATGTACGTGGCATCCAGGTTACATAAAACTGCAATAAACATGGTGCAAAGAGAGATGCTCCTGATCCTTTTAATACTAGCACAGTGAGAGCTCAGCATGAAAGCATGTGCTGTACATAATTTTCATAGAAATTTGCTTCAGTCGAGCTTGTACTTTACATGTGTTTTAACAACTGAACTTGCTGGCAGGAGTGAGCTTGGCAAAGTGATTATCAGGTAATACTTGTGTGAATATTTTCAGGGGCTGGGATTCTTTTTTGGGAAAAGGCTTGCATGGTGCAGCGCTCCGCTTTCCGGGATGCCGAGAGCTCTCAGGAATTGATTGAGTTTGTGGCTGCCTGCATCCTGGCATTTCAGCCTGGCCGCCTGCTCTAAATGCTTGATCAGGAATTTTTATTCTTGGAGGATTCTCTCAAGGAGAAGCATCCATCCAACCTGAGAACATAAGTACACCATGTGTCCCACTGATCCAATTAGACTGACCACTGCACTCAAACTGCAGCAGCCAGAAATGTGCAATTAATTAATTACGTACACGCAGTCAACAGGCCACAACTTATTCCTCCAGCTTATCTAGCGAGAAATAACTGAATTATGAGGAAATCCAAGAACATCATAAATTGTTTGTGGATTACAGCAAGGCAAAGTTTATTGAATAACTCATCCAAATTACTTGGGCCGTTTTATGTATGACAGAATAATTTTTGTCTGTAAGAACTTCTTGGATGATGTTAAAGGGCAGTTCTATCTGGATAGTGGCTGTGAAATCACATTTGGCATCTTGAGAACTCCAGCTCAGCATGCTCCTCTTATTCCAAAAAATGTCGAAATGTGTAGTTTTACTCACTGGTCCAAAAAATGAGCTTAATGGAAGTGAGGCATCACGGGCTGCCTGTGCTGCCTGATAATAAAAAGCAAAACCTCTGTGCAGAGGAGAGCTCCCTGCAACCCCTCAGGCCTGCACTGGGAGAGTGCTCCCAAAACCACCCAAGGATGCTCAGAGGATGGGAACAAATCCTGCCGTGGCAGTGCTGGGGACAGGAGCAGATCTGTGCCTAATTTTAGAGCCATTCCCCAGCCAAGGCCAGGCTCCAGCGCCTCCAGACCCGGGGGAGGGAGGAGAATTGGATGCACATGGCTCAACAGGATTTGGACCAGGCATTGGCATGAAAATCCAGCTGTCTCCTACATGCACAAATCCAAAGTGAGCCGACGTGAAAGGAGCAGAATAAAATCATTCCTGTCTGGACCCAGAGCAGGAGGGAGATGCAGAAGGGACAAAAGGAGGAGCTGATTTCCCATCCTCTGCAGGCACAGATGCCTGAGCAGAGGAGCTTTTCCAGGGCTGGGGAAGGGATGGTGAGTGCAGGTTCCTGACTCCCCCAGCACTGTGGGGCTGCTGCAAACCCCACAAGCACCAGGAGTGTGGGGTCAGCGCACAGGGGGGGAAATTGATGCAGAAAAACCTTTTCCCGTGGCTGTGATGGGTTGAGGCAGTGACAGGGACACAAGGGCTGTCCCCACAGCACCGTGACAGGGAGTGGCAGTGCAAGCAGAGACGTGCCATCCCTCAGCCAGGACAGGGATGAGAGTTTTGTGAGCCCAGCCACAGGTTTGTGTGTGCAAACCCATTTTTCTACAGTGAAATCTCCCGTGTATAACTCCCATGTCATTCCGCATTCAGTGCTTCCATAATCCCAATTTTCTTCTGGGGAGATTTCCTTCGCTTCGTCTGCCCCCAGATGCACATCAGGAGAGAAATGTGATTTATTCCTGAGGGAGAAGTCTGCCACACTCCTCCCAGCTGTGTGAAGCAGCCTCTCAACCCTGCAGAGGCAGGACCCTTTCCTGCTCGTGTTATTAGCATTCCCTACTACTTGCACGTTATTTTTCTTTCTCCTCTTCATTCTTTTTTTTTTTTTTTTAAAGAAAAAAACTTCTGCAGTGAATTCTGCTTCAACACCCACATGTCTGCTATTGAAGCCAATCAGCAGGATTGACTCAGGTAAGTTCTTTTATTAGGTACTGATTTCTTTGTGTCTGATGTCTTTATCCAGACTCCTTTGAAAATCCCATTTTGGCTGAGCATATTGAAGCAAATGCCTCTCTCACTCTCTTTCATTAGCAATTTTAGGGCACCTCTGGCAGGTTTTTCACTCCTCTCTCTTGAACTCAAAGAAAAAAAAAATCCTGCCGTAGTTTTATCTCTTTTCACTGTCTCCAGAGGATGTCCTGCCAACACTCCCCCACCCCCAAAATTGGGCAGAAAAATGTAGGTCTTGGGTAGTGTGATGGGCTGGGATTTGGAAGCAGCAACATTTCACCACACTGGCTTTCTAATTTCCTCAGACTGGAATTAGTTCTGCCACCAACATTTTGCCCAGGGCCCCCAACCCCAGGAGTGCTCAGAGTCTCTCTCACATTTTTCTGCTCCAATGAGGATGTTCCTAGCAGAGCTCTAACGTGGCTGGCACGGATTCATGTTATATCTAGGTTTTGACATTGGGCCTGCTCCTATAGAAGTCAATGTCAAAATTCCCTGCCAGTGCTCAAGGATCAGGCCCCCTTCCCTGATTTATGCAAGTTATTTTTACACCACAGTGAATTGGATGCAGTATTATAAAGTCTGGAATTAATCTGCATTCTAATACATTATAAAAACCAGCAAAAAAAAATAAAAATCCCAAATTAACATCCTCCTTAACCTTTATTTTTATCAAGTGTACTAAATCAACTGAAGAATAATTGCTCTGAGGACTATGCCAAATGAGTGCACATTTAGTTTACATATTCCCTAATGCAATATGAATTGATGAACTTTGTGAGATACACATGATATAAATGATCATGATGTGCCATTCTTAATTTCTTTCAATTGTCTCTGTGAAAACACTTTGCTCTTAGAACGAGAAGCGAGTTTCGTTCCGGACCCACAGGAGAGAAGGAAACACACTTGTAAGAATTTGCCCTTTTGGCAAGAAGAGGAGCTTTTCTGAATGAAAAGGTCAAAATCCTGAAAATACAGCACTGCCTTGGAGTGCTGCTGTGAGGTTCAAGCCCAGCTCGGGGAAGGAGCAATCTGAGGTGGGTTCACCACACCTTGGTCCTTCCTCCACATCAGCTTCCTCCTTGCTGAGAGCAATGCTGGATTTGTCTCTACAAACAAGCTCTGGGTCTGCTGCTGGATAAAACCAGCACTGAGAGAGAAGAAACAATGGGATGGATTGCACTGATTGATGAATGGGAAAAGACATTTTTCTTTACAAACAAACGGTAGAAATGAACCCGGGTATTGGAAGATGAAAGAAACAATGAGGTGTGGGGGGGGTGGGAACGATGAATTCGATAAGAATCCAAAATTAAAGGGAGGGTTGTACATTAGAGGGAAATCTCAGGTATCAGTGTTTGGGAAGTCTGTGCCTCTCAAGTACCTCAGCCATGGGGAAAGAGAGAGGGAAATGCACATAGGAAACTGGGATAAAAAGGAGGCTGCATCCTCCAAAAATTGGAGAGATCCCAGTGGATGCCCCATGGCCTCTCCCTTGATTGGAATAATGCAAAAGGGACTCCTCTGGCTCCTTTTTGGACATGAACCTCTGCTGGTTGTGGATCAATTTTCCTGACATTGTGAATGTCCCAGCCCAAGGCTCAGGCAGGCTGCTCCTCCTTGTTGGGTCAGCTCTCCCAGCTGCAAGGGTGAGCCAGCACCACCCTGACCTCAGTGAGGCCCTGATGTCCCTCTGTTCAGTGAAGGCAGCATACCTGCCTGTCAGTGGGGTCTCAGGAGCTTGGGATGACCACCTGTGCTGTTTAAGAGTTTCTGTTTTCCCAGCCTGAGGACTGAAGAAAGAGTCCAACACCATCTTCTGCAGTTTCCAGACTTGTTTATTTTATCTTATCTAACAAATTCTCCCCCTGCCCAGCCTGGCTCCGTTCAGCAGGTCACACTGCCCCCCCCAAGGATGGTGTTGTCTTTTTATACTGCAAACCACTGAACATTATTTACAGTTATCTTCCAATACCCATCACCTATATTGAACAGTCCAGTTCTGCTCTAAACCAATCCAAAAGTGCCACCATCACCCAGAAGATGGATGCCAAGAAGAAGGAGAAAGAAGGACAGAACATGCCCAAATTCCTTCATCTTCACCCCAGACCTCCATTCTAAAAAATCTCAAAAACCTACTTTTTCACCTCATAGCAAACTAACTTATACTCTACTTATTTTTTGTGACTTGTAACTCTTCATGCAAAGGTGGTAATTTTTCCCATGGGTTGAAATCAAAGGCACAGGGGTCCTGGACTCTGTGCCAAGGCTTCTGAGCCCCCTGCCAGGGTCTGGAACCATCCCGGGCAGCCAGAGGATGTCCTGGGTTCCCACACCTGCCCATGGTGCCCAGCTCCCTCCAGCCCCTCCATGAGCACGAAAACCTCGCAGTGACCCCCTCTGCTTCCCCTGCTGACCACTGGCAGGGTCCTCTGCAGCCTCATTTCACCACCACATGCAGTTACCAGATGTTTTCCGTACCCTCAGAGTCTCCCAACCTTGTACAACCTTGGGCATTTCTTCCCTGGTCTTCAGTTTGCCATCTGTTAACTGGGGCACGATAATGTGTTGCAGGTTTTGGAGCCAAATAGGATAAGCAATCATCAGAGTTGGAGTGCTCTACAGCAGAGGCCACTGGACTTCCCCGAATTCTCTCTTCAATCAAAGCAAACCTCCTGGAAAATGCATCCTGCTTTGATTTGCTCCTAGCGAGGCTCTGAGGATGCAGAGGAGATGTGGGAAGCGGTGCCAGCGTTAATTACCATCACAGGCACGTCTGTGTTCAGCTCCCTGGATGGACTCCGGTGCTTTGCTGAGGAGAAGTGTCCAGCAGAAGGGTTTGCTGCCCACACAGCTCAGACCAAAGCACCTTTCCTTTGCTGCTGTGGCACTGAGCTGCACTAACAACACCCTCTCACAGTAATATCCATCAAATGCTCCACTCCCTGCCTTCAGCCATATGGTTCCTCCCCACATCTTGCCAAACTCTCTCAGTGGGTTTGGCACCAGGGAGGGGATGCCAGGCCTGTCCCTGTCCCTGTCCTCTGCCCACATCCCAAGGCTCCCAGCACACAGGGCCATCTCCCTTAACCCTGATCGGTCCTCCTGGAACCAACACCAGCGCTTGGGGGGATGGCAGAGCTGCTGCCTAGGGAGAAACTTTTCTTCTCTGACACCTGTGAGCAATCTGGAGCCATTAGCCATTTCACTCCTATCCTAATGATGCTCCCTTCAGTCATTATCACTTATTTTTTTTTTTTGTCAAATCCTCAGTAAAGCTGAATCTAACAGGTCATTAAAAGCCCAGGGAAGCCCTGACTGACTTGATCCCAATTGTTCCTTATGTCTGACAAGACTTTCCCCATTGAGCATTTGACTTGCATTTTATGTTGCCTCATTAAACTGTGCTAGACTTTAATCAAGGTCAAACAGGGGCAAATCTGCCTTTCCAGAATCCAAACAGCTCGTACCAAGGTGCTGATCTGAGCCTGTGCTGCTGCACAGGCTCTCCCGTGGATGCAGCCAGCTGGATTTTGTTAAAGTGAAGCACGACCTGCACCCACAGGGCTCCTGGAAAATCCAGGACAGGAAAAAACAGTTGCTTATACTTCATTAAAGTCTCATCCAAATCCTACCCCAATGGCTGTGAAGTTAAATGCCTGGACCAGGAGATCAGTGAAGGAAGAATGCTGTGTCACAGCATGAATAAAACATATTCTAATTTTATCAACACCTAGAGTCCCGGTCTTTAAAATCCCGAGATTATTTTTTTTTTTTCCTTTATCAGGTATATGATGAAGAGCCGATTACATTTTTGATGTCTTTTAATGATCATAATTAAGCATGATCCATCATTGTAATTTCACCACTAAATCAAGGTAGATCACCATAACAGTCATGATAAATCATGCTCTTTGCACAACTCTTCTGGAAAATGAAGTTAGAGTTCTTGAGAAGCCCTCAGCAGGATCCTGATCCCCACGGCACCACCAGGATGTGATGAGTTTCACATCCCTGGGACCCAGCTCCTCTCCAGGGCTGTGCCTCTGCTCTCTGCCCCTGAGGAATTCTTTCTTGGGTTTGTTTTATCCCCTGAAAACCCAAGGTCAATGTTTCTTATTTAAGGAATTATTACAGCAAACAGCTCCTTGGGCTATTCCCTCTGCAAACCCTCATGGTAAATAAACTGATTTTAAAGAGCAGGACTAAATGAACAGGATAAATCCAAAATCCTCACCACTGGAGGCCAGGCATGACCCTCAGCCCTGCCCATGTTCATCAACACTCTAAATTACCCTCTCAGGAAGCTTCCAGTGGGACCATTAAGGCTTCCACATGGCTTCAGATACCTCATCATATGTTCCTTAACAGCAAAAATCTTGATAGGACTAACAAAATTAATTTCCCTTGGCCGAATTCAAGTTTGGGGGTCTGCAGGGAAGTCTTTTCCAGATTTTGGTCTGCAGTTTCAGTTCTGTTAGACACTGTTCTGCAGTGTTACATGCCACAGATGGCTGCCTACCCAAGAAGTGTGAGAAGAGCTCCTGGGAGTATAAAAAGCAAAAATCTTATGTAAGTTTCTCAGCCAAAAAGTTGAGCAAATAAGTGCTAAAGTATCTTGTTGACTGCTCCAGAAGTCTCAGGAGGAAAAATAAATAGTGGCACTAATATAGAATATTGATTTTTCCATGTAGTTTTGTGTGATGGAGCATGCTACAAGTTCACCAACCCAAGCTCTTAACAGCTTGTATAAGAGATGTACAGTACTCATCATCCTGCAAATGGGGAAGCTGACTTCTGGAGATGTCAAATGCTGCTGTAAAGGATGCCAGTGACCAACTTTTTCCAGGCACTGGGTCTGGTTTCCTCCTAAAGAGCATGAAGAGAACAGAGCAGGTCCCTGGGGAGGACAGTAAAATGGGAAATTTCCCTCATCATGGTCCAAATGAAAAGTACAGTAAAGGCCATACATCACAGTGAGATTCCCTCTCTCCTGCAAGCTAGCACAGGGCTCCCATCACTCTCAGGTTTCTTTCTCACATTTATTTTAATCAAGTTTCTGTCATTTTCAGGTCTGGGTACAGCACCATCAGCTCGCCCTGCCTTTGGCTCTGTGTCAGGGGTGTCACATTATCCATCCCTGCTACACTGGCAGTGCTTGATAGCCAGGAAGGTCATTTCATCTCTAATCATTCCCCCAAAGGGGATATGAAGCTAGAATGATTACAGAGTCATAGACCTTCTTGCAGAATACCTCATCTTTGTTCCTAGATTATTTAAATGATAAATGGAAATTGGCCAGGGAAAATCACTTAGAAATGAATTGTGGTCATAAGCCATAGGAAACACGTTCAGTTTCCAGAAAGACAAAATAAAAATCATCAAAGCTTATTGTCTTTACTCCACACAGCCTAAAACCAGATGTTTAAAGTGCTGTGGATTTCATAGCACACCCTCTTGTTAGGAGGGAAACACCAGGAGGCAGAGTTCTGGTTTTACAGGGGCCATCACCACATGAGTGGCCCAATAATGTGAAATAACCTGTCCAAACCTGGAGCTGGTACTCTGATGATCTAGAGAGAAAGCATGTGTACAGCCAGAGGCACTCACACGCTAATCTTAGACTGTGCCAAGCTCAGAGGAAGCAGAGATGCTCCTACATAGCTACAAAAAAATAACCTGGGAGCTTAGATCTGAGGATGACAATACAGTCATTCTAAAAATGTATCCTAATTTTAATTCCCTCTCTCATCTGAAGTTCTGCTGCTGCTGCTGCCTTTGTTCACATGCTTTGAAATACAATAACTACCTCTTGTAATCACCTCTCAGAGAGCATGGCAGTGCCACCAGGATGGCAAGGTTCACCCCCTCACTGCCCAAGTAGCCTTGGGCTAGCCAGCAAAGCTGTCTCGCATCTCCTGCTTGCAAGAGGAGATTGCAATAATACTGCTGTGCCTCTCTGATGCTTAATTAATGGTGGGGGAGATCTCTGCACTGTCAAAACGCCACAGCCTGTGCTGAGAGACGAGCGAGTGGCAGCAGGCAGGTTGTGGTGTGAGCCCTGAGCAGCGCTCACGGTGCCATGGCCACGCTGCTCTGCCTGCCCAGCCCCTCTCCAGTCCCCTGGCTGATGTTTAAACCATCAGTGCTGAATGCAGAGGCATTCCTGGCTCAGGAGCAGCAGGGTGTGGGGTCCTGCTTGCTGGCTGGAGCTGGGGGAGTACAGATATTATCGACGTCAGCGGCTCCCCGTCAATGGCACCACTTGGGTTTGTGGCCATGTTCTGAAATCCACCTGCTCTTGCCCCTGCTCTGGGCTTTTGCTTTATTGACAGCTTAATCACCTTTGTGTCTGCTGCTTATCTTGGAGGATTTGCTATGAACTGCATTCGCTTGCTTCCACTGTGACAATATCTACTTTGCTAATTAACCGCCTGCTGGACACGCTTACAAGCCACAATAAATATTTTCTGTCCAAGACGATAATCACAGTGCTGCCACTTGACCTGAGAGTTTTCACATTCTTTGATTTTGGGTTGTTTTTTTATTTTTTCCCCTGTTTTATTTTGGTCTTAAAACTCTCTTAGGTGTCTCACTGCAAATGCAAAAAGATGTTTCACATCTTATGACTCAATGACCCATTCTACAAACCCAAAACATTAAAACTTCAGGCACGGATGTTCCATCAAATGAAAAGTCCACATACTTCTTTCAGCCTGGTAGAAAAGATGAAAGAAACAAAGGTTAGCCTAGGGAAGCTTAGTCTCCAAAAACCACCAAATCCTTGGAGAACACCAATAATATTAGTAATTACTGCCCCAAGCAAAGCTGAGTTGGCATGGAGACCACCAAGAGCTGGGTCTTTAAGGGATCAGCCCCTATTCAACACATATATTAAGTGCTGTATTAAGTGCCTACTGAACCCCAGAAAAAATATAATCACAGAATTATTTCTAAATGGGCTTTTTAGTTTTTCATGTCAAGAAAGGGGGCCATGAATAGAAAGGGCAAAAATCAGCATGGAGAAACATTTACCTCAGCCTCTCTGGGTGCCATTAATCACCCTTTCTGGAAAGCCTGGTACAAAAGCCATTAAAATTTAAGACAGGAAAAAATCACTGCCATTCCTACAGCTCCAGCTATTGCTGCTGCTACTACTCTTAATTAAGGTCTGAGAGCAGTTAAACATTTAAATATGATAAGGCTTAGAGGTGAGCCGACTTGCCAAATGGGGAAGGAAAACATTGTCAAACAGAATCAGGGAGAGGAAAATGAGAGGGGCAAAGAAATGCAGGATGTGCTGCCAAGAGCCTGCACCGAGACCAGCCGCTCCTTCCGAGGAGTGAGCCAAAGTTATCGTGGTCAGACACTAAATGCAAACAGGAGAGCTGGTTCTGGAGAGGCTTTCCTGCTCAGGGACCCTAGGACAGGTCCCAGAGGAGATGTTTCTTGAGGGCCACCTAACAAAAGAAAGCAAGGAGGTGCTGAGCACAACCCTGAGGATCCTTCCCTGGAGAGAAGCCCAGGTCAAGAGCCAACGTGAAAGGAAGTGACAGCCAGATGTGTCACATTTTCAGCTGCACAAAGGCAGTCCTGGAGGACCTGTGGGTGATGGAGGGGCTTTGCAGCGCTGCTGAGCACAAAGCACTCCACATAAGTTGTGCTCAGAAGCAGCTCTGGGCATTACCCGTGAAGTTATTGTCGTGTTCTATAATCCACATTTGCTTTATGATGACACAGTGTCTTCCCTGCTGGATATTTTACTTTTCAAGCAGTAAGACAATAAAGTACAGTCCCTGACAAGAAATGTTTTCATTGCCATTGTTTTAGAAACACATGTTTTCTCATTCACTATCAGTACCACCTAAATCAAAAGGGGTGACTTTCACAATAAATCAGATAAGAACGGCTCAAAAACTGATATCTGCCAGCTTGTTTTCTCCCTTAATGGTGCTCCTGAGGCAGGCTGAGCTGTGTTTTCCCCAAGCAGCCCAGGGGATGGGTGTGAGGAGGATGGCAAGGCTCAGACAGAGGCAGGCTGGGGTGCCCTGCGTGGCGTGGGTGAGCACTGAGCACCTCTCACTGTGTGATGGATGGCACTGCACAGAGGAGAGCACTGTGGGAAGCATGGAGAGAAATACAGGAGCTGTTAACCATGCCCAGCCCTGTATTAACCATTCCCAGCCCTGCATTAACCATTCCCAGTCCTGTATTAACCATTCCCAGCCCTGCATTAACCATTCCCAGCCCCAAAAAGGGCACTGCTCTCTTGAAAGTCATTGCGAGCCCACAGCACAGGAACAAGCACTTAGGGATCAGTGCAGGCTTTGTGCTGCCAAAATGAGGGTGCAGATGCCGAATAAAACCCAGTGCTGCGGTTCTGATGATGACAATTGATGGCTTAGGATTCCCTTCTCTTCCCCTACAGCATCCTGGGACACACAGGATAAACATAAATGACCAGCAGCATCCTCCTCAAGCCCCTCAGCAGATGTTTGCACAGGTTGTCTCAGCAGCTGGGAGCTGCACTGCACACTTGCACTCTGCAGCCACGAATGAACAATAACCCTGCAATATTCCTCCTCTTGGATGTTGGAGAGGTTTCTGGAGGATGAAAGAAGGGTAAATGGAGGAGCTGTGCACTGCAATTCCTCATCTCAGCCTGCCTCAGCTGGTGAAGCACCACGCTGAAGTGAGGCATTAGCAAAGATGCCTGAGAGGAGCAGGTGGGTGGTGATTAGAGTTATTTCTTCTCTTGCCCTGGGTGAATCTTTTCTGTGCTAAAAGAATGTTTCTCACACACAGGCAGATATCTCATCCTTCCCATTGTCTGCTGTCCTCATTTTCCTGCACAGACAGTGGGTCCAGTTGTTCTCCTCCAGGCAAGGACATTCCCTTCCCCTCGTGTGCTGCTGGTCATGAGGGCACCTTCCTCAGACACAGCCTCCCCTTGGAGCCCTCACAGCCTCACATCCACAGCTTGTCTGAATTTTTAAAAGTCCTGCATCATGTTCCCTTGCATTCTGCACTCATCTACATCCCCAGAGCTGTTTGCACTCTTGTGATCTCAGACCTCCATCAACATGGCATCCTCCAGGATGCTGAGGCATGAAAGCTCCTGGTGAATATTGCTGCCCAAATCAGCACCTCTCCTGACCACAGCACCACTTGTCGAGCTTTCCCAGCTGTGGCACTGCCCAGGATCTGTATCCCTGTGCTCTCCCATCACTCCCAGCCCCAGCTGACACTCACCAGTTTAGCTGATGGAGCAACCCTCTGCCACTCCATTCCCTGGGAAACCTTTTCTTACTTCTTCCCCTTACCCTGCAGGATAACACAGAGCCTTTGGAAGCATTAACCTTGTTGTTCTCCTCAAACATCCCTTAAGATGTGCTATAAAAATTCAGACATCAATTAGACTGCTCATGTGTTGCAAACAGCATTTTCAAAGGTGTCTTGCATGTCCAGACTGTGGTCCCGTTTATCCTCTGTTTTTCCATCTCGGTGCCTGCATTTCTGTTTGTCTTGTCTCTTAAGTGAAAAGTTTTGTGAGGTGGAGATGAACTTTTTGTAGAGGAGCTTGTACCTCATGATCCTGCTCCACAGCATGGGATGTGCGGTTCATGCTGCAGGAATAACAGGGAAATTTCTCATTCCAGGGAACAATTCCTTCCTTCCCTTCCTAACAGGGAAATTCCACTGGCAATTTTCCAATGCAGGGTTTCCCTCAGGTGTTCTCTGCTGGCTTCTCCTCCTGTCCAACCCTTCCTGTCCAGTGCCCACTCTCCAGTACAAACTCATTTCCCTTCTCAGTTTTTTTGTCCCCAGTTTTTTGTCTCTCCTTTGGAGGTTTTGTCTCTCTGCATTTCCACCACTCCATCCCCTTGCTCCCATCCCTCAGGACCTGCCAAAAGCCCCGTTTTTTTCCTGCATCTCTTGGTCTCTGGTTCTGCTGAGTGTCCCTGCTGCATTCCTACTTCCCTGGGCTCTCCTGCCTCCCTGTTCAGTCTTTCCACTGATAATCCAGTGCCTGCTCTCTGCTCATATCTTGAAACACAGGCACATCTCTCACAGATGGAAATAAAAATATATGAAAAGAGGAATAGAGATAAGACAAGGCCCATTGCCTGTCTCATCCAGCACACTTCCACTGGCACCAGCTGTTCCAGACAAGAGTATTAAAATCCCCTGAGCAGCCTTAGGATTCAAACTCCCCCAACAGGAACATTCAGCTGTAATCCCTAATAGTTACAGATCATTTTGTGTCTTAAGGCAGGAAGTTTTATGTGTCTGTATTAAAGCATTGTAATTCAAGACATGGATATCTCATAACCCAGATGTGGGAAGTAAAGCAGGACTTTTCCAAACCATGGCTTAATGCAAGGATAGGGATCAGGATCTGTGCTGCTCCTGCCCTGCTGGGATGGAGCACAAAACCCCATGTCTGGGGGAAAGTGCTGGGGGACAAAGTGGCATTCTGGTGACTTCCTTCAGGTCACAGGAGAGGGCCAGTCCAGACAGAATGTCCCCAGCCCAGGAAGGACACAGAACTGTTGAATGAGTCCAGAGGAGACGCAGAGATGCGCAGAGGGCTCAGCTCTGGAAAGGAGGAGGCTCTGGGGAGACCCTGGAACCCCTCCCAGTACCTGCAGGAGCTGTGAACGCTGGAGAGGGGCTCTGGACAAGGGCATGGAGTGACAGGACAAGGGGAATGGCTGCAGACTGAAAGAGGCTAGGGTTAGGCTTTAGATTCAGAATTAGATATTAGAAAATCTTCACTGAGGATGGTGAGGCAGGGCACAGGCTGCTCGGAGAAGCTGTGGCTCCCCATCCTTGGAGAAGCTCCAGGCTGGCTGGATGCTCTGAGCAGCCTGGGACAGAGGGAGGGGTCCCTGCCCAGGGCAGGGGTGTGAAGTGGGTTCATCTCTCAGGTCCCTCCAAACCATTGTGTGATTCTCTATCCTAACCAGGCGTCCCTGTGTGTGCAGAAGCACCCAAGAACCAGCACAGATTAACCTCGACTTTGCCAAACCTGTGCCAAACTCCCCATCCTCTGTGGCTGCACAGCACACGCAGGGCTGCTGGCAGCATTTATTGTCACTAAGAGCTGGTTCCTGTCCCACAGGTCATGCAGCATTCCCAAGGATCCCGCCCTGCCAGGGTCTGGGAACCCTGCTGAAATTCAGCTTTTGCTGATTCTGGACTGAGCTCTCAGGTTGCAGCAAACTCATGCCCATGGCTTACAGACCTCATTAAAAAATAAATAAATAAATAAATAAATAAAGCCAACCTTTGCACAGTTCTAATTTTCATTTCAGCACCTCCAGGCTTACAAGAAAGCTGTGTTTGTACCAGCAGAGACCTTAATTTGTATACAGCAACAAAACAAAAATTCCAAATTAAACATATGAATTCAATTGCCGAAAACCACCCTTTTACTAAGGGTTCAAATGTAATGACACCATCATTTAGAGCAGCCTCATGTGGGTGTGTGCCTCCTGAGAGCCGTCAGAGGAAAATAAACCACATTAAAATACAATTCCTCCAGCAGCTTCTGAGACGCAATCAAAACCTTACAACGGGGATTTTTCACAAGACAGGGTTCTAGCTCAATAAAATCCATACATGGGGTAGTCCCAAATGGCTCACGTGCAATTTTTATTCCAATCTAAAGGTGGAAATAATCTTTATGTATACCCTGTGCACACAGGATCCTCACCATCAGGATCGCTGAGTGCCTCATGCCTGGATTCTCCACCTTGCAGAGCTTGTGTAAAACCAGAAACTGCAGCTGTGGGGCAAGGATTGAGGCAGAGGCACTGTGCCTCCTGTTTGTGCCTCCTTATCCAGCTGGTCAGTCCTGGCAAGGAGCTGAGGGGAGCATCAAAAGCAGATTATTTCCCCTTGGGGTGGGAATCAGGGGGATGCAGCTGATGGAACTCATGGGAGTCCTCAAAGCACTGCTGGCACCAAGGGCCTTTAAAAAAACTGGGGAACTGTGGTGCAAAAATCAAAACTTCTCTTGAAATAACGACTGTTCCATAGAAACAAAGCTGAAGGAGGAATAAATGGCTGGTGCTTGCAGTGGAGAAGGTTGTTTGCACTGCCCAGCATATTTCTGTTTGAAATGGGAAATGCTCTGCTTTGGTCTGCAGCTTCTGTTCAGCTGGAAACCACAAATAAAGAGCACAGATGTGGACAGAGCTGTGAAAGGGCTCCCATCCAAGGAGCCATTACCTGAGCTGGGATTCCCAGCAGAGACACCTAAGGAGGCTATAAAATCAGGAATTTCACATAGGAAAAATGAAGGGGACAATTATTTACTGCTTTCCACAACAGAAGGAAGACACATCACTGTCTGGCAATGATTTGCAGCTGATTCAACAGAAACGGAGCCAAGCCCTTTTTCCCATGCTGCAGAGCTGAGCTCAAGTCCAGCAGGCCCCCAAATGCCACAGGGTCACTGATGGAGGGGTGAGAGGTCATTTTCTATCAAACAGAAACACATCAGGGAAGATTCCCCAGGCATGGGCACGGGCTCAGTCAAGCCTCCTTGCATGAGCCACTCCACAAAGCCCAGCACCCCGAGCAAATCCTGTTTATTCACAGCTTCTTCCAGAGCTAGGACCTCAGAGGCACTGTGTGAAATCCTGCTATCTTGCTCCTTGTCTCTCCAGGTCCCTGGGTATGATCAGAGCAGAGACTTCCACCCAATAATCCTGCAGGCTTTGACCAGCCTGCTCCAGCGACGTTTGCATCGATCAGACAAATGGAGAGGAAAGTATTAGTAGGATTATGCTCTGAAAACAAATCCTAAATACCCATCACATTTAGTATCTCCTGGCTTATCCAGACAGAGCTGTGACCATGCTCTGCAGCACGGAGAGCCTGAGTGCATTCTCAGCAATCTCCGTGCAGTTCTCAATCAGATCTGCTCCTGTGCTGGGCTCACAGCACACATGACTCACTCCCAGAGCGTTAGGAAGCATGAAGCAGAAAAACATCCATAAAGCATTAGATCACAATCCCAGTGACAGCACTGGCGATTATGAAGGGGGCAGAGAAAAGGCTCATATTAAAGACTTTTGCTGGCACGAGTATTTTGCAGCATTTAAAATTCTTTGAAGATTAAGTCTGTGTTAGAAGATAGCCTTGCTCGGGAAAAGCCAACCTTTGGCCGGCATTATATGATACAGCAACGTGGCCATCCGGATTTCCACTTCAATCATTCCCATTGATTCTCAGGCATTTCAAAATGCTTAAGTTACTACATTGGATTTAAATTTCAGATCAATGCTGTCTCTGCAGAGCTGCTCTGCCTTGGAGCACAGCACAGGGGATGTGAGGAGCTGTGCTGGGGCTGGCACCTCTCTGCTCCAGGAAGCTCTGGAAGCTGCTGCTGCTGCTCGCTGCTTGTAACTCCAAGGTGTGTCTTGGATGGCACCAGGCCTTCGCACATTAAATGCTCAACAAAAATGGCTCAAATTACCACCTTCTTGGCAACTAATTAACGAGCAAACGGTGCTAGGGTAGTTTGGTTGGGTTTGTGAGCGGTTGGCAGCTTTTCCCTTCATGCCTGGGCAGTGCAGCTGGACAGCCCTCGCTGTCCTGAGGAAGGTGGGGGAAATGATGCCTTGGCTTTTAGATTCTATGTTTTTCAGAATCTCTGCTGCTTAGTGTGTAATTCTGAAACTTCATGTTAGGTGTTAGTGAGTTCTCTTCACAGGGTAGTGACAAAACAATTCCTTTCCAGCTGGAGAATCAAGGACAACTGGTACCCAAAAATTATTAACAACTGTGAGGAAAAGGGGGAAACCAGGGGGCTGAGACTTCATAACCTGGGGCTGTGCTTGGATAATTGACCCCAATGTTCAGATGAACCAAAACTTCTAAAAGTGGAAAGCTCATGACCAGGATCCATCTGGGATCTGATTTGGGTGCAGCCCTGGCTGGGCTCTTGCAGTGCCCAAGGTGAATCCTTTCAATAAATTCCTATTTGATCCTTTCAATAAATTCCTATTTGATCCTTTCAATAAATTCCTATTTGATCCTTTCAGTAAATTCCTATTTTGTCCCTTTTGCTCTGTCAGTCTCTGTTCCAGCTCAGCCTTTCCAGGCAGCAGTCCCCACCACCTGAAGCGCTGCAGGTGGCAGGAGCAGCCTCACCTGGGCCAGCTCCTTCCTCCTCCTCATCCTCACCCTGTGAGCTCTGTGCTGTATAGGGCCCGTGCTCTATAGGGCACAGCAGCTCTGCTAGAGGAACCATCCTCTTGTTCTCACTCATCACCAGCCACGTTCTAGCTCGTTATCTGCCTTGTGCAGTGAAGATGAACTTGTCCCTCAGCCTGACACCATTCCCTGCCTGTCCTCCTTCCCCTGCCTGGCCAAGCCTTCAGAGCTGCACACTCTGCTTTCTCCTTCTCCTCTGCTCCAGCCCAGAGCTTTGCAAGAAGCCCCTCCAGAGGGGATATTAGCTCAATCCCCTGGTGCCTCTTTTGCTGTGCTCGTGCAGGGAGCGGTGCTAATTACTGCTTTACATCCTGCAGCTTGAAAGGAATTCGCAATGAAGCTGACAGAATCGGACTGAGCACGGTGCAGGAATGTGAAACTTGAGTGTCAGCAGAGCTGTGACAACACCACGGGAGATAATTCAGCCAGCGCATCTGCCACCGTGGGTCCCTTGCCCCACAGTAAAAGAAATGAGGATTTTGTGATAAGCCAGAGCTCCTCCTGCCTGTGAGGGGCTGGGAGATGCAACAAAGACTTGTGCCAAGTTACACGTGGATGGGTTTCAACCAGGATTATGCTTTCCCTTCTGCATTTCAGTACAAAAGTGATTCTGTTTCACAAAGCTGGAGTGGGGAAAAAAGCCTTCTTCCTCCTTTCAAGCTGCACACAGTCACTAAATCTTTGTTGTTCCCTAAGTGCCCGACATCAAACATCCTGAAATCAGAGGAATTATCTTTTCCCCAAGCTTTCAGGTCTGTTCTGTGGGGGTAAAACATAGCTGACATGTTAAAAGCCAACAAAGTTTAAAACAATTTTAGGAGATTCTTCCTCTTTTCCTGCAACCCCCAATGCATTTAGGGATTAGTATCCAGGGCACCTATCATGGGAGTCTTTAACCAGAATCAATAGAAGGAGAAATGTGTAATCAATACATTGACGAGTACGGCTTGACCTTTCCACAAGGACTGCAGGGACAAGGAGTCATTTAAAGAAAGTTTGGGTAAGTTTTCATAAAACAAATTTCAGATTTGCAGAAAGTTCTGGGCTATAAATAGATCAGGACAGGGAGCAGACATCAAACAACTGCATATGCAAAGGGCCTCTGGCCAGCTTCTGGTCTAGCTCTGACACACAGCCCATCTCCCAGCCTATTTGCACAGCAGCCCAAGGTGAAAATGTAAGATCAAGTAGGGAAAAAGAATAAAATAGCAATCCCCTGCTGAGGCTGCAGAGAGCTCTCGGGCAGGTCGAGCCCCTCGCCAGGGCAGCAGGGTGATCTCAGCATAGGGGCTGCTGCTGCTCCAGAGGGACAGCTGGGGATGCTTCACCTCTTCAGCAGAGAGAAGTGCAGGAGAGAGGCAGAGCCCACCCTGGCAGCTCTGCAGCTCAGAGCAGAAGGGCACGGCTGACCCTGCTGCTTGGAGAAGCAACAGGAGCACTGCAGAGCCCAGGGCAGCACAGAACCATCCCTCAGAGGAGCGCTCAGCTCATTAATTCCCCACACACTGTGCTCTGTGTGTGCCACCAGGAATCAGCCCGAGTGTGAGCACGAGCCAGGAGCTGACTGATCCTGTGCCCACCTCAGCCACACCAGCCTCATGAGAATTTATGAGCAGCCAGGGACGTTCTCCTGGGCTGGAGGATGGCACATGGACCATGGTTTGTGGGCTTTTCATTTGCTGAGGGTGCCTGGTGCTCCTCCTGGGGAAAAGGACAAGCACAGAGCAAAGCATGGGATGCTCCAGAGCCCAGAATAGAGCAGGGACAAACACCCTGGGAGCTGGGCATGGCAGAACAGAATACAAACACCCTGGGAGCTGGGCATGGCAGAACCAGAACATAAAAACCCTGGGAGCTGGGCATGGCAGAACCAGAACAGAGCACAAACTCCCTGGGAGCTGGGCATGGCTGTCCCAGAACAGAAAACAAACTCCCTGGGAGCTGGGCACGGCAGCAGCTCCCTCCCTTTGCAGGGTCAGCATCCCTTGTGTGAGCCCCTGGGCTCGGCTTTCCTGCACATCCCGGGAGGGGATGGGACCAGGGAGGAGCACAGAGCACCCCACGTGTGCCTGGCCATGCCAGGGGAGCAGGCAGAGCTCTGCAGAGCATTCCAGGAGATCTCGCTGGAGCAGCAATCGGCATCAGGAACTGTGTAATCTTTCGCTCTAGGTGATTTTGTAAGCAATTATAGAATTACTGCTTTCAAGGTTGGCATAAAAGCACCACGGAACTGTGCCAAACTCAGCTTGGGACTTAAAAACACTTGGAAACCTTTGATAGAGACAAGACGTGGGACAGGCTCGTGGCTGCAGTGCTTGGAGGGGACGTGGTGACTGAGGCTTAATTTTCTACTCTGCTGCAGATTTCCTGGATGGGACCAAATATATCATTTATCTCCATTTCCAAAATGGAAATAACCTATTTTTGTTAATTTGCAGCAGCACCATGAGCTGCTGGAGGCAGCTGTGTGTTGCCCAATACAGCAGGGTGTCTAGCCCATTAAAATAAAAACTCAGCCTTAATAATTGTGGCCAATTCAGGACTTGTATTACAAGCTCAGACTCTGAAAATTCCTAAGAAATCCAGCAAAGCACAAGGCTCTGTTTTGCACTGACAGTATATTTGGTTTAAAACATTATAGACAGAGAAATAGATATTACAAAGTATATGTTGTATATACATATATACACTCACACACAGAGTTTTCTTTAAAGCATCTCTGTTCCATTCCCCTGTAAGTGCTATTGCTTTTCCTGTGCAGCTTCAAACCCTGAACCACGTATTTTAAAGCAAAGAAATTATGACCAAAGGTATAAATACGTCTTAGCCTACCACTGACTGACAACATGAGCTTCATTTTCATGCTTTATAACACCACCTGAATCCCTAAATATATTTCTGTTCTTGTAAGACAGCATTCCACATAACTTTTATTTGTGAATAAAAGCAGAAAGATGCGCACACACTGTTGAAATCAGGAATAAATTATTTTGGCAGAGTCCATTACTCTGGGAAGTAGTCTGAATACCTGGCAACATAAATATAGACCAAGATTCCTGCTAGTCTGTCAGCAGCACTCACAGTGCTTGTCCCAGACTCGCAGAGTTCCTCTGCTGAGCCCAAAGCATCACTGTGAGCCTGGTCCATCACAAAGGGCTCACTCATGTGAATAAGAGCCTCACACCTGGCTTTTCACCCACTCCCCATCACCACAATTCAGCTGCTGCTGCACCCGGAGTTGTGCCAGCCCAGGCCTGGGCACACACAGCCCATGGGCACCCCAAACAAGCAGCACTGACGAGGGATGGGGGTCCTTAGGAGGCAGAGTTACAGCAGACACTTCTCTGGGGGGCGTTGGTATTTCTGGAGAAAAAACTGGGAGCAGTTGAGGAGGATGGCAGTAGACAAGCAGTGGGTTTTCATCTAAATATGCAACCAGCAGGATTTTTTAAGAAATGCTGAGTGACAGTCGAGAGAAGCATCAAAACATCCTTCAGTCACTCTTCTCCTGCATCAATCACATCCCCTTTTCCTCCAGCCAGGGCTGTGCCAGGCAGAGGAGGGTGGTGGCTGTGCCCTGCTGTGGCACCCCGAGAGCAGCACCCAGCCCCCAGCTCTGCCACCCCCGAGGTGTGGTGTGGGCAGACAGACTGCAGCTCCCGACAGCTCCTCCAGCACGGGGTGCTGGGGATGCCCCTGGATCCTGCTCTGTGAGCTCCAGGCTCCAAAGGGATGATGCATTCCTGTGGTGTCCAACCACGTCAGCCAGTGACAGTGATGGATGGAGTCAGGTCCTCGTGGCTACACCTGAGCTGTAATCCATGTTTATCTTGCACCAGACACGAGAACAAGCCTGCCTGATCTACATCTGCCATGCCCAGCACGAGAGAGGGATGATCTCTGTTTGGTGTCAGCCCTGCTCCAGCCACGATACTAAAGGCCAAATAAAGCTGCAGCCAATATGTGCCAGAGTATTTTCTGAGGTGTTTGTGACCATCCATTGCAAATGCTGCTCAGCTCCTGATGACTGTATAAATTATCATAGTGACCATATCTTTCCTGTCTATCCATTCAAATGCCTTTTTCACTCCAGTCTTCTCATCAACAAAAGATACCTTCAGGGTGTGCTTGTATTTCTAAATATTCCAGAAACTGCAGATGATCTGCTCTCACAGTCCTAATGTAGCTCAATCCATTCTCATTTTCTGTTTGTGACAGCAGTAGTTTGCTAAAGAACATCGGCTCCTATCAGTTCATATCGTTCGTGACAACTTTACAGTATCTGATATAATTTCTAATTTCTGTGCCTCCAACGGCAGCGCAGCCCAGCAGCTGTGTGTTCCAGGCAAGTGCAAAGGCACAGTCTGCATCCCCAGCAGATGGTTCTCCATATGGGCACAGCACAGGAGGGGACACTGGTGCTGCATCACCAGTGGCAATCCAGGCCCTTCCCCCCTGTAGAGTCTATAGGCTCTGCGTGGTGTTGGGAATCCTAAATCCCAGATTCTGGACCCAAAACACGGTGGAGACCACTTCACTTTTCTGCAGGCAGGTGTGGCCACCCTATTTGTGTGCACCCCACCCAAAGCTGGGTGAATTTGCATTTCTCTGCTTCACCCACGAGCTCCTGAGCACCAACACTGCAGCTCCAAAGCCCACGTGGAGAGGGATGGCATTTCTCCAGGGACATGTGTCCCAGCGTGCTTCTGAGGCCACAGAGCAGATGCCATTTGAGTGCAGCAGATAATCAAAGCCCTGCCTGCTGCCAGCTAGAGGAGATCCTGGCCACAGCTCATTCTGCCAGAGCAGAAGAGGGAATCCCAGGGTAGTAGCCAGATCCCAATGTCTGTAATTACTTATTGACCTGAACATCTTCACTTCTTCCTTCAGGTAGAAAATCTGTTTGAAATTCTGGAGCAGAACCTTCCAGACAGGATGGTTGGACTGTCACCAAGGAGATTATTTTTTCAGTGAAGTAACATACCCATCTCTGCATGAGCTATGGATCTGACAAACCTGTTCCTGGAAGTTCTCCATGGTGGATGTTCACTCCCATGCACAAGCACTGGATTCATTTTCACTTCCATACACAGAGACCAGAACACACCCAAGCTTCTTACAGAGCCCACCTGCCAAGCACACCCCACATCCTCTTCCTCCACTTCCCTGTGGCTGATGGCACTAAGCACAAAGAAATATCACCCAAGTTCTGGAGACAGGGCACAGAAGAGGAACGTGTTTACATTTTCACTGTGTGAGGAAATGCAGCATCTCCTGAGCCACCAGCCCCAGCAGAGCCTGTTAAAATGTACATGGATGAGGATTCCTTTAGAGCCAGTTCCTGAACAGTGGAATGACCAACACCAGGTATTCCAAAATCCTCACTCACTACCTTAAAACATGTGAATTCAGCTACATAATAAAGAAAATCAGTGCTGGGTTCTCAGTCACTTTCCTGTTCCTGAGCTCTGAGGCTTTCTCAGCTGTGGCAGCAGCACCCACAGCTGGGACAGCAGCACACACAGCTGGGACAGCAGCACACACAGCTGGAACAGCAGCACCCACAGCTGGGACAGCAGCACCCACAGCTGGGGAAGGAGCACCCACAGCTGGAACAGGAGTATCTACAGCTGGAACAGCAGCACCCACAGATGGGTCAGCAGCACCCACAGCTGGAACAGCAGCACACACAGCTGGGACAGGGGCACCCACAGCTGGAACAGGGGCACCCACAGCTGGAGCAGCAGCTGTGCAAGCTGTGCCTGTGCCCTGCTGGCACCCGATGCTGCCAGGACAGCACAAGCTGGGAGAGCTGCTGTTCTGTGCAAGGGAGGGAAGAGGCAGCACGTGCCTCCACAAGTGCTGGCTCCCAAAGCCTCCCCTGCACAGAACCTGCTGAGGCTCCGTGCCCTGAAATCCCAGCGGGCAGCAGAAGAGCCTGACAGCTCAGCACAAAGCCAGGCAGCCTCCCTGGGAAAAGGAGATCCCAGCCCCAGCACCGTGGTCCCACAATTCCCACAGCCCCTGAGTGCAGGGGAGCCATCCAGTCATCACCCCCCTTTGATCTTTGCTGGAATAAAAGGCTAAAAAAGAACAGATTGTTTTCTTAAAATGCAGCAGAGGTGGGGGGGGAGGAAAGAGGGTGAGAAGGAGCAAAATTGGCCTGCTAGGTTCATCTCAACCGTAAGAAAAAGTCTTTTTAACTTCTCTTAATGAGGACTACTTTTTCCAGATACTACCTAATTATTGCAAATTGCTTCATTTTTTAATTGTTACTGCAAGGCAACTAAACATTGTTCCGTTGATTGCTCAAGAGTGGATTGCTAATGGCTTTAATCATTTGATAATCCAGTAATACAATCAATGTAACTCCGCACCTTGTAGGAATAATTTCTGGATCCACACGCTGGGAAGGATATCTCTCCTTGCCACATGTCAGGCAGCAGGTCCTGGCAGCTTTCCCCAAGGGGAGCTGTGCTGACTCCATGGAAGCTCAGTTGTCCACCAGGGATGGAGGACTGGGCAGTGGGACAGACAGGCCACCCTGCCCTCACTTCAGTTATCCCCCAATGCAAATAAAGCTGCAGCCTTGGTTCTCGGGCTGGAAAAGGATTGTTTTCCCTAAATACCCCGTGAAGAGAACTTGCTAACACTTTATATGAAGCTCAGAGTCACGCACAAGGGTAGTGCAGAATCTAAAAAATATGAAAGCTAAAACCTAAGGCATCAGTTTTTACTGGTGATCACAGGGGAGTCCCCAAAATGCAACTCTGAGGCATAAAAACCCTGCTGGAAAGCGAATTCCTTCAGAGTCAGCGGGAGAGAAGGGAGGAGGAGCACAGCCTGACAGGCTCAGTCAAAAAAGTCAGTTCTGACAGACAGCAAGGAGACTAATGAACTAAAGAGTTGCTTTGATTTAGTCTTCAAGGAAAAGGAGACAATTAAGAGGCTCTGTAATTCAATATCAGTTAGCAGGAAAGGGAGCTGTCACGGCACAGCAGCAGTGACACCCTGCAGAGGAGAGGAGCAGAGGGACATGGCCTGGCACGGCCCCAGAGGGACCAGGACAAGACCCTCACTGACCCAGCAGCTCAGGGAGCATGGGGAGAGGTGGGGCAAGCTTGCTGTACCCCAGGAGGGTGAGGGAAATGAGGATCAGCACAGCTCAGCCTCCCTCTGACACCAGATAAAACCAAAGGGCATTAAATGAAGCATGTGGGGGAGAGTACCACCAATAAATAAACTAAAGAGATCAAAGTCAGGCAAGCCCCATCCAGGAAAAGATAAACTGCCAGAGCAATTTATCCCCAAATTTTCTGAAACAGTCTCAAGATGAGTAGGATCCATCTTTATAAAGGTTTACAGTAATTTCACGATTATAAG